>OX422207.1:811403435-811795935 GCA_949130495.1 Sambucus nigra
CTAGCCTAAGAATAAGGGAAAGTTGGATGGTATTGTTTAGGACTTTTTGAGACTAGTACGAGGAAAATTTCACTTGGTAGCCTATAGTATTGTTGTGAACTTTCGAAGACTTGTATGGGGGTAATTAAACCTTGTAGCTTATATCGTTATGCACATTTGGTTTCAGAAATGAGAAATATATACTTTAAATTGGCACATATTGCTAAGCACATATGATTTCGTAAATTTAAAAAGTGGATGTTTTAAATTGGCATATCTTGTTATTATGGCATGCATATACATAACTCTCTAAATGCTATCATAAGGGAAGTTACACACGTGAGGTGAATCCCCAGCCTAGTGAATGCAGGGAGAATATAGTCCTCGACCATAGGACCGGTGGTTATATTATGTTGTTGTTTTATTCGAAGTGAGGTGATTTCCGGGTATGGTTCTGACTCACCGTCGAATGTATATGGACGCTTCCCACGCGACGCAATTTAGGGTGCCCAGGTGGTCTTAGTTATAGGCCCTGGAAGATGATAGCATTTAGGGGCGTATCCCGTGGGGTGACTCCCGAAAGGATGGTCTCACAATCTTTATATTTTGATTGTAACTATTCTCATGAATGTGGCATTTCATAAATGGCTAATGCATTTAGAAATCAAATGTATGGCATAAGTTTCTCAATGTTTAATGGACTTATGAAGTCATATTTTATGAAGCTGCAATTTAAGCATATTAAAATGGAATTTAGTTATTTCTCTTAAATTGATGAATAGTTTAACTCTATAAATGGTATTGCGCTAGGATGTGCACTTAGATGAGAGGCGAGGATGATTCTTATTATGAAGTGAGATTTAAACTTTTTTTTGATGTTAGCATTCATAACTGTTATGCATTTTATTCACACGTATATCATATCAAACTGGGCCCTGACCCATTTATATTTGTCTTTCTTGTGGGGTTCTTATATATGCTCAGGTGCTCCGCCGCAAGGACGCCCGTGTTGATCTTTCCTTTCCAGTGTCAGGGAGATACAACATTTTTACAGATGTTGTAGGACTTTTGTAATAGACGCTACATTCTTCTGGATAATCTAGTTATGATCCATCTGTATATTCGGGCGTGTTGCCCTAGTTATTGTTATGTATATTTAATGTAATACTTGATGTAAATCTTTTGTATTAGTCTGCTAACCGACATATTATTCGGTTATGTTTAGAAGAATGGTTATTAACTGTTATATGTCTTTATATATCTCCACCTTCCTTTATAAATTGGATTGTTGAAATTATTTTTATTAAACTTGTAAAATTATTTGACATCCTTTTTCTAAAATACTGGGTGGTTATCTCGTACTGTTATTTATGCGACAATGATGCTAAGAATGGGCCATTTATGATTCTTATTATTATTGGAGTAACGGGATGGCCACCTCTTATTTTAATAAGCGGGGTGTCACACACGGCTAGCTGAATGCATTTAAGGTGGTCAAAGAAACTAACATTTCCCAGCTCTGGTATATGTACCATGTTGAATGTCCAGTGTACTGACGACCTCCTTTTGGGAGAGATGTGACGTGGATCCCCTTGGACGTTATTCCTCTTCATCTTATTGAGTTTTAATTAGAAGTCCATGATAGAGATGACGAGTACCTGCCTGATCTTATTAACAGTCGGAGAAAGCCGATCGAGAGGTTTTTTGGCTAGCCGACCTTAAACTGTTGTTGTAATTTTTTTTGTAATTGGTACTTTTTGGAATCGAATATTCTCGAAGAATCCAGTTAATACCATTTTTTTTCATTTTTTCATTCCATTATGCCATTCATGGGCTATATTTGTCTTTCTTACATTTTAGGTCGTGTCGTTACACTTCTTTAGGTCTAGAAGAGATAATGGCAAAAATGCAACTAGTCTTTTGGGCTATCCACCCGTTCAGGATTTTATTCGACCAAATGAAGTTGGTGTGCTGTCTAAGGATCCCTCGTAGGGCTTTTAACTTGCCTAATCAAATCGCGAGGTCGCATGTGTTGACTTTAATAAGGACCTAATGACTTTAAAATTAATTGTAATAAGCCAAAATGCCATTGTAATGAAGTTAAAGCATGATTACCACTTTCAAAGATTAATGCCAATTATGATCCCGTTGCTTTGGAAATAATGTAAATCAATTGGATAATTAAGATATTGAGAAAAGTAAGGAAATAAGGGCTTTATTCATAATCAAAATAACCAAACGCGAGCAACAAAAGTTTTGAAATGAAAATTTGCAAAAATTAAGTGTTAAAAAGTAGAACTTCTTGAGGTTGGTCGCATTCCATGCTATTGGTATATCTCTACCCTCCATTGGTTCTAAGTGATAAAATATCTATAGATCATCTCTAATTATTTTGAGTGGTCACTCCTAGTTGGCCCCCAACTTGTCGTTCGACGGCCTTACGGTGCTGTCGAGAACTTTCTTGAGGACGTTATCCCCTACATAGAATTTCCTCGGATTGGCCCACTTATTGTACTGCTTCACCAACTGCTGTTGGTATGAGGTCAACTTGATCATGGTTTGCTACCTTCATTCATCGACAAGGTCAAGTTCAGCGCGATGGGCATTGTCATTCAATCTTTGATCGACTACCCTCATTCTCATGGCCGTGAGGCCAACTTGAAGTTGTATGACAACTTCAATTCCATATATGAGAGCGAAGGGAATTTTTCGATTGGTCTCCTAGGTGTGGTACGATACGCCTAGAGAACATGAGGAAGCTCGTCCACCCAAGCGACTTTTTCCCTTTTCCAGCCACTTCTTAAGGCCCTCAAGCATTGTTTTGTTGGAGGTTTCTGCCTGACCATTGCTTTGTGGGTACGCTACTGAGCTGAAGTGGTGCTTAATTTCGTGCTCGTCGATTTTTTTTAAAAAGAAACACTTTCAAATTGTGTACCATTATCAGTTATTATAGCCCTTGGTACCCCAAAGCGTGCTATAATATTTTTCCAGATGAATCTTATCATATTCGTTTCTCAATTATTGGCTTGAGATTCTACCTCAACGCACTTAGTGAAATAGTGTTTCTCGACCTGTAATCACTTGCGATTCCCTGGTGCGGTAGGTAGTGGCCCCACGATATCTAACCCCCACATTATGGAAATGGCCATGGGCTGATCAATGGTCTTAGGTCGTTGGCTAGTTGGTGATCTAAGGGAGAGAATTTCTATCACTTTTTGCACTTCCAAATATAAAACACTTGCGTCCTTATGTATATTCGGCCACCAGTAGCCTTCTTTTATTGCCCGAAATTCTAAGGACATTCCTCCTATGTGAGTTTCGCATATTCCGTCGTGGAGTTCGTAAATAACTTACTTGATGTCTTTTGGGTGTACACATTGGAGGTCCTATGAAGGATCTCTTATAAAGCTTGCCCCATGATCCAAATAAAAATTAGCGACTTTCACTCTGACCTATTGGGATAATTTCTTGTCGATGAACAGTGTTTCGTTCTGCAAGTGTGCTATGATTTGGTCCATCCAGCTCGGACCCTTGTCGATGTAGAAGACGTGCTTGGTGCTCACCATTTTGTCAATATTGGGCCTGGCGAGGAATTCCACTATAATTATCCTCCTGAGATTCGAGTTCACTACCGATCTTAGGGATGCTAAGGCATTGGTATGACTATTGTGCCTCGAGGGAACTGTTGGACGTAGACATCCTCAAATTTTGTAAGTAGCTCTCACACGACTACAATGTAGGATTCCATCCTGTCATCATTGGCATTGAAATCCATACTGACCTGATTCGACACCAGTTTGGAGTCATAATAAACATTGACCTGTCTTGCCCCCAACAAGTGTGCCTTGCACAAACCAGTTATAAGCGCCTTGTATTTGGCCTCGTTGTTAGAGGCTTTAAATGCCAATTTGATCCCTTGCTCAATAATCACTTCCTTTGGAGTTATTAGTACAACTACCATACCCGCCCCCTTAGAATTAGAGGCATTGTCAACATACAATAGCTTTTTTCCTTTACCGGCTCGTGTATCTCTGGTTGATCAACCAACTGCTGGTCAGTGGGTCTATTTTTGGTGAATTCTGTAATAGAATTAGCTATAACCTTCCCTTTGATTAATGTCCTTGGTTGAAAGTGGATGTCAAACCTCTCAAGCTCAACCGACTATTTGGACATCCATCCAGAGAGGTCATCCTTGTGAAGGATAGCTTTAATGGGGAAAGAAGTAATCACAGTAATGGAATAGGCCTCAAAATAACGCTTCATCTTCCATAAAGCGATCACTAATGCATAAACTAGTTTTTCCAAAGGCAACTATCGTTGCTTGACATCCAAGAGATTTTTGTTGACATAATAAGCATGAATTTTTCTTTCTTTCTTCTCATAGACCAAGGCCGAGCTGTCTTCATGACTTAATACTGTGAGGTAAAGGTAGACAGGATCCCTCTGATTGGGAATTTCCAGTAATTAAGGTTTCCTTAGGTAAGATTTGATTTTGTTGAAGTCTATGGAGCACTCATCGCTCTAGGTGAAGTTTTTCTCTTTCTTAAGTAGCTGGAAGAACGGTCGACAGTGTTCAGACAACTTTGAGATAAAGCAGTTGAGCACTGCGAGTATCCTAGTGAGCTTTTGGACTTCACACAATTCTTTTGGTGACTGGAGCATGTTGATCGCTTCTATCTGATCTGAATTTGTCTCAATCTCCCTCCTACTAATTAGGTAACCCAAAAATTTCCTAACTAGACCCCAAATGAACACTTGCTGGCATTGAGTTTCTTTCGGTAGCGCTTGAGGATTTAAAGGTGTTAGCCTTGTCATGGAGATGGTCGCTCTTATTTCTTCTTTTGATGAGCATGTCATCAATATACACCTCCATAGTCTTTCCCACATAGTATTATAACGTCTTCATGATAAGGCTCTGATATGTAGATCCTCCGTTCTTGAGGCCAAATGGCATGACCTTATATCCATACATACCTAATGGCGTTATGAATGAAGTCTTTTAATGGTTGGGATTGAACAAAGGAATTTGGTGGTATCCTGGGTAAGAGTCTAAGAAACTCATCCGTTCATGGGATATTGCGGCATTGACCAGTTGGTCTATCTTCGATAAGGAAAAACTATCATTAGGGTAGGCCCTGTTGAGATCGATGAAGTCTATACAAAGTTTCTAGATTTCTTTGCTCTTACGGACCACAGTCGGGTTCGAGAGCCATTTCGAGAATTGAATGTCTCTGATGGACCTCGCTCAAGAAGTTTCCCTATTTCTTTTTCCACCGCCTCTACCTTTTCTGGGGTAGTTCGATAGGAATTTTGTATGATCGAATTGAATGTTGGTTCTACATGGACACGGTGACAGGAGACCGTAGGATCAATTCCTGGTATATCATATGGTTCCCATGCAAATATGTCCAAGCTTTATTTCAGAAAGGTGATCAGTTCCTCCCTCTCAAGGTCGGTCAGTGATATCACAATAAAAAACTTCCTTTACGGCCAAATTCATCAAAGACAACCTCCTCTAGGTTTTCAACGACCCTTTCAATTGGGTGGAACCTAATTTCCTCCACCCCTAGTCGTCCATGCCTTAATTTCTATTTTGATAGAGTAGACCAATTCTGGGCTGTCTTCAAAATAACCTCTTTCTATTTATTTTTTTCCTGCTTTGGCTAGATGTCCGCGATGTAACATTTTTGAGTAACAACTTGATCACCTTTGATCTCCATTATTCCTCGATTTGTGATACACTTGAGCTTCTAGTGGTAAGTGGAAGGGACAACTCTCATGGCGTGAAGCCACCCTCTACCTAGAATGGCATGGTAGGGTGAATCAATATCCACCACCAAAAACTCTATTAGTTTCTAAATATTCCCTACCCTCACTGGCAGGGTCACTTTTCTTAAGGGCGTGGTCATCCTTCCCGTAAAGTCGACCAGAGGGATGGTCGCCTCTTTAAGGTTTGACATCTTGGTATTAAGCTTATGGAAGAGATCTAGGTACATCACCTCTAAGTATCTCTTTTGGTCCACCAATAACTTATCCACATCGCAGTTCATGATTATGAGAATGATCACCAGCATATCGTCATGCGGGGTTCTTACCCCAACCAAATCCTCCTGTGTGAAAATGATATTCTTGTTGTAGTCGATATCTTTTTATCGTCGATGCTTGCCAGCCTGGATTTTAGTAAGATTTATATGGAAGGCCTCCATCATAGCTATGATCTTTTTGAGCTCCATCTGAACAACATTCCCTTGAATTTACTTGAGGTCGGATGCCCCATGTATGACCGCCAACTCATGTCCCATCTCATTATCTAGGATGTTATCTAGTTCCTAGTCGCCATTCATGATGACTTAGTGAAACTTCTTCTTAATGTATTCATTCAAATTCCTAGCCTGGGACAACTCCTCAATATGAGCTTTGAGCGCCTTACAATACTCTGTCTTGTGGTCATTTTCTTTATGGAACGCACACGGGAGTGTGTTGTTCCTGTTGGTCGGATTTATTCCCATCTTCTTTGGCCACCTAAGGAATTGTTGATCTTTGATCTTCGCCAGAATCTTATAGATTTGTTCCCTGAAGACTGTGTTGATGGCTTGACAAGCTTTAGCGAAGTCTATTCTGTCCCTATTCTCGACACCATTCTGCTTCCTATTTCCATTTTTGAGGTTATTCTCCTCATCTCCTCCTTTATTTTCCTTGGTGCGACGAGTCTCTACCCGACTGGTGTGGATCATGTTTTAGACACCCCATCTTAGGACTTACCAGTAACCTTCTTAGGTCGTTAGCACTCACTCATTCACATCAAACCCTAGGTTATAATCCGAGTACTAATCTCGAGCTCATTTGACTCTGGTCAACTTTCTCATCTGAGCGAAAGCTCCATGAATCTTCGAAGGGTTTTGAATCCCCTTTCCAAGATCCTCCCCATATACAAATCAATTTTACGGTTCGGACGAAAGGTCCGTTTTATTATCAAAAACTGATATGGAGGCCACTGGATGCTCTCGGGCCCCATTTGACTCCGGTAAACTTTCTCGCCTAATCGAAAGATCAATAAATATTTGAAGGGCTCTAAATCCCTTTCCAGTGGCCCACCGCATGCTCTAATTATCCTTATAGTTTAGACGAATGATCCGTTTTACTATAAAAAACTGATCTGGAGCCTATCGGGGGCTTTCGGGTCGCATTTAGACTCCGATCAACTTCCTCGCCTAAGAGGAAGCTCAATGAATCTTTAATGGGATTTGATTCCCCTTTCCAACGATCCTTCCTATGTGATCGTCCTTAATGTTTGGACGAATGGTCCGTTTTATCCCAAAAATTGATTCGAAGGGCACCGGGCGCTCTTGGTCTCCGTTTAACTCATGTAAACCCTTGACCTCTGCAGAAGGGTATCCATCTTCTATTATAAAATAGTCTAGGGAGAGTTAGTCCACCTAGAGGGGATCCCACTAACCAAGTTAGAAAATAAAATTTTAGAGCAAGGTGGTTTACCTTAGCGAGCAGGCCCATATAGAGGGGTTGCATGTGCCCAAATCATCAATAAAAGTTTAGAGTGAGGGGTTCTACCTTAGCGGGAAGGCCCATATAGGAGGACTGCCTCTGCTCAAATCACCAATAAAATTTTAGCGTGATGGAGTATACCTTGATTGATCCCTATGACCAAATGTAATATTTGTGCAAGGGGACTCACCACGAGCAAACCCTCGTCCCAAGACTCGAGCTACAGAGAATTTTCTTGGACGAGGAGGGCTCACTACGAGCAGCCCCTCTAAATAAGTTGAGGTCACAGAAAAAGGTATAGTCAAGGGGACTCATCACGAGAAACCCCCTCTGCCCCTAATTTATGTACCATAAAAATTGAAGAAGGGCAAGTAGGTATACCTAGAGTGACCACTCTGTCCCAAATCACCTACTATAGAAATGACACAGGGCGAGGAGGTCCACTTAGAGTGGCTTCCTCCCTAAGATTTGTTGCTTGATTGTAAGGATAATTTTATCATGTCCGAAATGTTTCATTTGTATATGTCGTATGCCGCTACATTTGGCACGTCTCTACACGATCTCACACGATGGCCTCAATTCGAAATTCTGAGAATCAAGTATTCATTATCTCCATCATGTGTCCTTCATCTGCCTCAATGACTTCACGTTCCATGATTTTAGGCTCGTAATGCAAGTGGTACGCAAGAGAAGTCAAAACAGTGAAATAAGGCCTAATAGGGAAGTTCAAGGGTAATTTGGTAATTTTACATCCACCTTCTGGAGGACCGTTCAACTAAAAAGTTGAAGAGCTTACTGCAACAAACATACTGGATGAAACAACACCAGAATCCGAGCTACGGTGATCAAGTTATGGCCCATTGAAAATGGAGATAAGTCCAAGAAAAATACTTGGAATTTTTTATGTGTTTAAAGCTCCTTGACCAGCGATTGTCCCCGAACCGAGGAGCCGAACCGGTTCACAGGGTACCCGAATCGGTTCGGGGTCCTTGTACGCTGGAAGTGTTTTTAATTCGTGGAACTCTTCATCTATTTTCCTATAAATACCAACTATATGGGAGCTATTTTGTAAGACTTAGATAAACGAATTTGAGAGTCCAAATACCTCAAGTCTTCACCTTTTTGATTCCCAAGACTCATGTTTTGATTCACACAACTTTGCCAAACCTTGGTGAATCCGTTTGCAACCCAAGAACACAACCTCGTGTTTGTTCATACCCTTGTGGAGAAGACCGCCCTTCTTCATTGCTGCCCTCCTGGAAAGGGAAAGTTCCAGCCGCCGACTACAGAACCGACGCCTGCAAGTATTTCTGTGTCACTGTATTTTTATTGTAATCCGTGTAACCTTTCCTTACAATATTATAGTGAAAATAAAAGGTTTTGCCCCTTTGGGTGATTTTTCCTCACATGTATGTGTTTGAATGTTCTTGCATGTGCTATCATCTTATTCAATCACATATACATGCATGTTTAGGACTTAATTGATAAAAACTGTGTTTAATTAAATAATATCTCTATTTGAACGCACGCGCACTCTTCTCAAATTGGTATCAGAGCCAGTTACACAACTGTATCGTGTAATTTTCCGCAAAATTTTCTAAGATATCAATTTTCTGCAAAAATTGATTTTTGAAAACGAGTGTGTTCATAATGGAGAAGTTATATAATAAAATGCCCATTTTTGACGGGACAAACTATGCATACTGGAAAGTCCGCATGAGATCTGCATTAAAATTCATTGATGAACGTGTCTGGATTTTGGTTGAAAGAGGGTGGGCTCCTCCCTCCGTCACTGTTAATAACGTGATTAGTTTAAAACCTGACACTACATGGAGTGAAGAAGAATTTAAATGGTCATATTTTTATTTTAAGGGTTTAAGTGCTATTTCTGGGTCTGTCACTCCTGATGAGTTCAAACGCATAATGACGTGCACCACGTCAAAAGAGGCATGGGATGTTTTGCAACTTACCCATGAAGGTACTAATGCTGTGAAAGAGTCTAAACTACAAAATTTAACAACTCAATTTGAAACAATCACCACGCTTGAATCTGAATGTTTTGATGAATTTTATGCTAGACTGTCTGATATTGTTAATACTAGCTTTAATCTTGGTGAACACATTCCTAATGCTAGAGTTGTTAAAAGGATTCTTCGCTCTCTTCCTAAGAGTTTTATCCCTAAAGTCACTGTGCTAAATTCTATGGGTAGTTTAAATACGCTTAAATTGGAAGAACTTGTAGGAGACTTGCAAACGTACAAAATTAATATGTTTCCTAAATCTGTCAAGTCTAAAGATAAGGGAATTGAACTTAATGCCCAGGAGAGAAAGAGTAAGGGGTCGGCAAGAAAGAGGGGAGAGTCATCTAGAAAAAGAGAGACAAATACGTCTGATTCTGAGTGTGATTTTGACTTAGATGATTTGGCCCTATTTGCTAAAAATTTCAAGAGAATTCTCAAATTTAAGAAAAATGGTAATTTCAAAGATAAAAAGAAGTTTGAGAAAAATAAGTTTGAAAAGAAAAATGAAAAAGATTTTAAAGATCCTCCTAAGAAAGAAAGTGAGATATGCTTTGAGTGCGACGGTAGGGGTCATAGAGCTTTTGAGTGTGCTACTAGGCTGAACAGAGAAAAGGGTAAAGCTGTCCTTAATGCTACCCTTAGTGACGACAGTGAGGTCGAGTAGGTGGATTCGGGAGTTGAGTCTCCGCATGATTGTAACTTCACCGCATTCATGGCTAGTCATGTGAGTACTTCTAGTGCTTCTCACGACGATGAGGATGCTGCTTCATAGGGACACCTCGACAGTGAGGGCGATGTGAGTGAGGGGGAGGATGACACAAGTGAGAGCGAGAGTGATATTCAACGCGCCTACGCTGAGTTATATTCTGAGTCATTTGAGACCAAAAAACTTAACAAAGCGTTAGTTCTTAGAATCACTCCTTTAGAGAAAGAGTTAATATTGTTTGGAGAGAGAGAAAATCTTTGTGAGAATAAAAAAGAGAGAAAGGAAAACCTTGAGAAAATAAGATGCTTTGAGTGTGATGGGACAGGGCACAAGAAATTTGAGTATCCCACCAGACTTAGGAGAGAGGGCAAGAAAGTTTCCATGCCCTCCACCCTAAGCGATAGTGAGGATGAGAAGGGTAATGAAAGTGTGACCCAAAAAGCCTTTAGAAAGTTGTTTATCGAGACCATGGAAACAAAAAGGTCAAATTGAATTCTAGTCTTCAGATTTGTGAGTTGAAGGAAGATAATGTTGAGCTAAAAAAGGAAAAATGTGACTTGAACAACACGGTGTCTAGTCTGACGACATGTGTATCCCATATTGAGGATGATATCATACAAGCTCGGGAGGTTCAAGTCTCATTAGAGAACGCATCTGAGAAGGTTGATAAGATGGTTCCCTATCTCGGTTTTAATTATGGTAAGAATGTTGGAAAAGGTCATGACGGTGCATTCACTACTTCTAATGCGCTCGAGCCTATCTCCACTTTGGTGAGTGATTGTCATGGGTGTCCGTCTAGGATAGTTCATCCCAGGATTTTTGATAAATTAGTTCCTAGACCGATTTATGTTTGCTCCCATTGCAAGAAACGAGGACATCTTAGGGAGTTTTGTTCTAAGTTGGGTTTTGTGTCACATCATTCCACTTCACACATTCATGCACATGCACCAACTCATGATACCTTGCTTGCACATAATGGTAGAGAGTTTGCACACATTCATGAGAAAGTGAAGTTTTTGATCAAGACCACACATGATATTATGGAGTTGGTCCAAAAGATGTCACCATCTTTGGAAAACTCCACCGCTCTTCCCGGTTGAGGTCTTGACATGATTACTAGCATAGGATGGTTTTCATGATGTCTCTTTTGCCTATTGCTAGCATGTACCATTAATTTGTATTATTTATTTATTCTTTTGAAAAAATCCAAAAAGATTTTCTTTTATAAAAATTTTAGAAAAGAAAAAAAAGAATTTTGTATTTTATTTGCACCTTTTATGGATGAGCATTTAAGATAGCCGAGTCACAATTTCATTCCATTTATCCATGTGACTGATTGATAGAGATTTGAGACACTACATCATTTCATCCATGTGCTTTACATTATTTGGTGTTTTTGAGATGTGATTAGTGATATCTTTCTACATGTTTGACCCCTATCTCCTTTATTGCACACATGCACGGTAATATTTGATTATTGTACTTGTCTATCACATATTGGCTTGAGTGTTTCCATCTCAATTCTGTCTATACAACTAATAATATGCGATAAAACTTGACAAGATTGGAATGCATGTAAAAACCATTTTGGTGAGACTGTGTGTTTATTTGAAAACGGGGAAGGGCTGCGAAAGGTTCATTTAGCCTTTGCGATTTTAAGTCGCCGTTAAAAAGGACCTAAAAAATTGGGAAATTTTATTATCCGGGGTCCAAAGAGGTTAAAAGAGCCCGAAAAAATTAAAGGCAATAAAAAGCAATATATGCCAAATATGGGCCATTAGGTTTCACCATCAATTCTCCAAAGTTTGAGAATTTAGAACGCCTCAATTTAAAATATAAATCTGAGGGCGTTTGGTTGGAGAATATAAATGGGTTTGCACTTCCTTGAAAGTCCTGAAAAAGCATGAAATAGTTTTGGACGTTATTGGTGTGGAAATCACTTTGAGCTTTGATTTGTTGATTTGATTGAGTCAATGTCTCATATTACCATTTTTTTTACACCAAAGGATGACTTTGAGTTCATTCGTTAGGAGTATCCGATATTCATCGTGCACATATTTCATGTTTGTATGCATTGATTTTCCTATCAGATTAATTCACACCTATTCATTTACACAATCACCGACTTGGTTATTTTGAGCTCGTTCATGGTGTGTTTCTTTGTTTATATCTGTTATGTGAAAATTTTAAAAAAATTCAAGAATAACAAGTTTATTTCCTTGTGACATTCTCCATATGCATCTATTTCTACTTCTCATATCTGTCTATTTGAGGACATCATAAAAAGGGGAGAAAGAATTATCATATTATGGAGGAGTTTTTGAGATTTGAGATTTGTCATATGCTTTCATTGTAAATCGGTATCTATGATTATCTCATTTCAAGCTTGATATGTCACTTGGTATTTGCTTTTTCTCATGTGTTTAGGTACTACATTAATGATCACTGAATTGCACACTCTGATGAGAAAAGCTTTGAATGTATTAAAGATTTGAAGAACAAACGATGAAGACTTATTCATTTTTATCTTTCCAGTTTTGGGTTCATGGAAGGGTAGATTTGTATAGGCAATTTTGTTATTCGATAATTCGGATTTTTTATGTATGTACCGGCATAGACATAGGGGGAGATTTGTAAGGACAATTTTATCATGTCCGAAATGTTTTATTTGTATATGTCATATGCCGCTACATTTGGCACGTCTCTACACGATCTCACACGACGGGCTCAATTCAAAATTTCGGGAATCAAGTATTCATTATCTGCATCATGTGTCCTTCATCTGCCTCAAGGACTTCACGTTCCATGATTTTAGGCTCGTAATGCAAGTGGTATGCAAGAGAAGTCAAAACAATGAAATAAGGCATGATAGGAAAGTTCAAGGGCAATTTGGTAATTTTACATCCACCGTCTGGAGGACCGATCAACTGTAAAGTTGAAGATCTTACCGCAACAAAGATACTGGAAGAAACGGCACCTCAATTTGAGCTACGGTGATCAAGTTATGGCCCATTGAAAATGGAGATAAGTCCAAGAAAAATACTTGGAATTTTTATGTGTTTAAAGATCCTTGACCAGCAATTGTCCCCGAACCGAGGAGCCGAACCGGTTCGGGGGCGAACTGGTTCACAGGGTACCCGAACCGATTCGGGGTCACTGTACGCTGGAAGTGTTTTTAATTCGTGGAACTCTTCATATGTTTTCCTATAAATACCAACTACGGGGGAGCTGTTTTGTAAGACTTAGATAGACGAATTTGAGAGTCCAAATACCTCAAGTCTTCACATTTTTGAGTCCCAAGACTCATGTTTTGATTCACACAACTTTGACAAACCTTTGTGAATCCCTTTGCAGCCCAAGAACACAACCTCGTATTTGTTCATACCCTTGTGGAGGAGACCGTCCTTCTTCTTCATTGCTGTCCTCCTGGAAAGGGAAAGTTCCAGCCGCCGACTACAGAACCGATGCCCGCGGGTATTTCGGTGTCACTGTATTTTTACTGTAATCCGTGTAATCGTTCCTTACAATATTATAGTGAAAATAAAAGGTTTTGCCCCTTTGGGGGGCTTTTCCTCACATGTACGTGTTTGAATGTTCTTGCATGTGTTATCATCTTTTTGAATCACATATAGATGCATGTTTAGGACTTAATTGATAAAAACTGTGTTTAATTAAATAATATCTCTATTTGAACGCACGCGCACTCTTCTCACCGATAAATAAAAATGTACTAATATTTTCTTTCTTCTACAAGTAGCCTAGTTGAGCAAGCAGGTTTAAAACAGGCCAACATGGGGTCTTCTGGGAGTTTTGGCTTGGTGGATGAGAGATAAGGTTTGTTGATTAAGACTAAAAAACTTAGCACTTTAAGATAGAGAGAATACTAGTAGAGAAACCCCTAGGATACTCAAAGTCTTTACACAGTTCACACCAAGTCATGCTTGAAGTGAGCAACCAAAAGGTTGCTCGTACGAAATTAACTTTTTTATAAAATGATTTTAGAGAAGGGGGTCCTCAAGTCCCCTATGAAGTTTAATCGTTTTAGAGGAGGTGGTCCTCAAGGCCCCTCTTAAGTTTACAAAGTTTGTACCATAAGTTATCGCTTGAAATGTTATTTACCAAATCAAATATTTTGTAATAATGCAAAGACACATTTACTTTTTGACTTTGGTTTGCACCAAGTATCATCTGTCAAAAGGGACAGGCGGCTAAAAACCCAGTAGGGATTAATGGTACAATGCGAACCCTGTTCCTCTAAGTGTCTCTCTCATTTTTGGCGCCCAAAAGTGACAAATCAGCGATAGTACCCAAGTATAGATAGGACCCCTGGGCATGGTCATAAGAGGAGAGAGAAGAAAACTTAAGTTTATGTTACTCTGTCAAAATCACACTAGACCACCTAGTATTTTCTCCCCACTCTCTCTCTAAGTGCTGAGTGCTTATTTCTTCACTCCCATCATTACATCCATCATTTTTAGGAGATCTTCTTCTCCAAGTTGATTTTATTATTTGTGAAGTTTCATATTTACAGGAGGAGGTTCATAGATATTACTCCATTTTTACCAGAAATGGAAGTTTTCATACCCAAATGCTCTCGAAACATTTGAAGACCTTGGAAGCAGATTCCATTGGGGTGGGTCATGCCTCACCCGTTCCAGTTATTCATAGACCCGGGTTACACTACCCTCCTACATTTGGGAACTCCACTGGGTAGGTATCCTCACTACCATGCACAAAGAAGGGCATAATGTTTCTAAGCAACTAATATTTGAAAGACACTCCAAGAGGTAACACAGTTGAAAATGACAAAACCAATGACGATGTTATAGTTAGAAGAGCCAGAGGTCATGGCCCCTTCATGGTACAGATGAGCAACTCAATTTTTTTTGCTTCGCAATTGACAGAGATAAGCCTCACAGGCCTGTTCTTTAGTTTTCTAAAATAAAGCATAGATTTAGCAAGTTTGTGCAACACCAGCGACGATTCCCGCGGGGGCAGTGGTGCTAGAGTTGGCACCAACCAAGATAGTGACGGTCGAGATGTGGATGTTGGAGGAAAAGAAAATATTATATTCAAGAACCATGTTCAAACAGCCCTCAATCTTAATCAGCTAAGTAAACTATTTCTCAATCCGTCTTTGATTTATATTTTACGAGCACTTTACCTAGATATTAGTTAGATAATTTGAGAAAAGAAATTTACATGATATACATGTGATATTTGATGTGACCATACATTATAGTGCTCTGCTCTATACGGTCTATAGCTGAAAATGTCAACTACTTTGCAGAGAATTTTGATTTGTAAGAAATGTTCGTTATATATATATATATATATATATATATATATATATATATATATATATATATCACGCTACACTAGATAAAGACACGTATGTGTACCGTGTAAATGATATTTCCCTAGTTGTCTAATGGTTGCTTAAATCATATAATTTTAGGTGATTATTTTTTGAGGCTTTGATGGTAAATATATATAGGTAATCAATTGTTGTATGATTATTAGTGCCATAAACTCTCTAATGTTAAGAGGAAACCTCTTAGTATAAACAAGAGTAAAAAAGTACCCAGATTACGTGGGATTTGAAACCCATCATTTATTATACCTGACAAGATCTGTCAAAAGATTATTTGGATTTTCAGAGAATATCTTAAAAGCATAGGCATGCATACTGTACTAAGGCATAATAGCACCACTGCCCCTGTGTTTTGTGGCTGTATATATGTTGTACTAAGGCATAAGATCTGTCCTCATTTTTTCTATTCAACAGTAAAAGATTCCATCGAGTTAGTTCCTCAAAATTTATTTTTTATTACTAAAAAAAATAAGTATCTCATTCTCCACGATCCAGAATCAAGATTATAAAGTATAACATATATACAGCCACAAAACACAGAATTTGAGCAACTAGGGGAGATCCCCTCACCCCAAACAAAGAAAAAAAATATATCAGTTGCTCACCTTCGTAGGCACAGTTTACACTTCCTCGTCATACATAAGTCTAGAGGATGTTTAAAAAAGGAGGTAAAAAGTTGACCCAGTTTACACTTCCTAGCCAACCACGAAACTACGGTGAGATGCTCGTCTCAAATTTGTTTACGATTTTTCTTGAATTAGAATGGTTCTAAAATTGCTCGCCCAAACCAAAAGGTTTGGACGACCTGATTGAACCCAAATGTTTGAAAGACCCGCTCATCTAAAATTATCATGATTCAAAAAGTTTTTTGAGTTATGCTCATAATGAATTAGACCTGCTCGACCCAAGAAATACTTGGCGCCTTGTTTCAACTAAAATAGTTTATCCCTTACTCGAACACCTAAACTATTTGCGCCTTTTACTACTCAGATCGAACGGTTTAGCGATTTACTTAAATAAAAATGGTTCAGAACCTGCTCGAGTAAAATACACCTTCTCGGATTGATTTTTGTACCCAATAAAAAGTGAGTACATGGGCATTTTATCAATCACCTGCTACTCAAATTAGAAACCCAACATAAAAAATTACACAATACACAAAGAAATTTCATTTGGTTGTTCATCAACCACCAAAGTCTGACTCGATATCCCTCGTTCTTGATAGTAACTAAGAAAAAGGGAGGAAAGTAAAAAACAAAAAAATAGAAAAATATGTTTACACGGCTTTTCTCCCCGTGTCTCCATTTCTGAAAAGAAGTCAATATATGGTTTCAATCAATAACCCAAAGGGTAGATACCATCGAGATCCTTCTTCTCAAACATCAGACGATCTCTCAAGCATCATACAGTCAAGAAAGAAATAAAATTAAAAGATGCGAGTAATAGCAGAATTCGACTTGGATAGTTCGAGAGTAACACACGAGAGAATCCTCTTGAAATCATTGCATGAGAGATACTGATAGGATTGATATATGGAACTCACACAGGTAGAAATTTTGGGAATGATTGTTGCTAGTAGAAGACTTGCTCGACTAATTTCCCACTACTCTCTCTCTCTCTCTCTCTCTCTTATGTTTGAAACTTGGGTAAGGGCTATCTTTACGGAGATCTGAGAAAAACCCTAACAATATAAATTCTTATCCTCCTATTTGTGTCGCTGGGTGTCATCTTACCCTTCTTATGAAAGCGAGAAATACAAAATGGAGAAGCTGGCTCAAATATTAAAAGACATTGTTATTTTTGAGGGCAGTACTCGTCTGAAACAAAAAAATTTCATTCTTGAGCATGATTGAACATGCTCGTGGAAACTAGAATACTCAGTACGAGTAGTATATTTAATACTTCAAAGTGGATGCTCGAAATAGAAAGAAAAATATTATTTAGTCAAGTAATCTTCAAGAACGGTTCATTTGCTCGAAAGAGACCATCCCCGATAGAATTGATACTTTTGGAAATTTTCCAAGTATATTTTGTGTGATTAATCTACCCATGCTATTACTTGATATGAATTAAAAACCGAACACAAAATAATATTTGTCCAAGTATATACTCCATACTTTCTTAGTATAAAATTTCTTGAAGAACATGAGTGTTCTTTTATAATAAAGTGGCCCAAGTGCAAGAATGCGGTCCACTTGAATCTACAACCCATGAGTTCAAGAATAGGGTTGCTCGAATTTACAATACAGGTTTCTACATTTGGGTGCATGAGAATAGTGTTCACCGAATTCAGAACTCGCTTATTTGCATGTTTTAATGAAGTTTGTTTTACATATATTCAAGTGTTGATCGATAGTCTTAAGATTCCCAGAATAATGTTTTCTCTTGCTTAAAATAATAGTAGAACATCTACCAGATTAGAAGATGGTCTGTGATATAAGGAACTTTCCTCATTATACTTGGGGGTATATCCAACCCAAAGGTAAAAGTATAATGAATAAAGTCCCCACAAACACAACAAATAAACATTTTCACATAACCAGCAGGGGGTTGTACTCCTAGTATTCATAAAAAAATTATTTTTTTTAATACTCAGATATATAGAATGTAGAACAAATTCTAACCTATGTTATTAACAAAAAGTCTACTTGACAGTTTATATGAAAATGAGAAGAAATAGGTCTACCTCCCCTTCTCTAAGTTTATGATTTTCTAAAAAACCAAGGTTAAAAGTTCCTAAGATATTGGAACAAAGACCCTGCAGACCAGTGGCACTTTTGGTGTAAAGAAACAATTACTCTTTACCTATTTCTTTTATGAATTTTTTTCTCAAAGATTTGGGAAGGAGAAGGGTGTCACCCCCTCCAAGTTATTCCCTAAAAATGTATATATGTATGAGTACCCCACTATTAGAGGGACGGCTTCAAAATAATAACTTTGTCAGCACATATTAAAGTACCCCACAGTTAGAGGGGGTACTTCTGAAATGATAACTTGCTCAACTCAAATGCAAGTACCCCACAGTTAGGGGGGGTAACTCTGAAATGATAACTTAATATGCTTATATGAAAGTACCCCAAAGTTAGAGGGGGCAACTCTGAAATGATAACTTGCTCAGATCATTTTCAAGTACCCCACAGACTAAAAGGAAGTTCAATCTTGAAGTTCTCACAGAAAACAGAGCAACTCACAGTGAGAAAGTGCCAAGTATAAATAAAAGGTACAACAATTTAGTACCTTCAGCTCTAAGGGCATAGGAGAGCTCATAGTATTAACCTGAAAATAAATAATCAGGAGTGTGAAAATGATTAAGTGCCAAGTATAAATAAAAGGTATGACAGTTTAGTAGCTCGGGATCCAAGGGCATTAGAGCGCTCACAGTATTAACCTGAACAAATGAACAAGTGCCAAGTATAAATAAAAGGTACGATAGTTTAGTACCCCAGGCTCCCAGGGCATAGGGGAGCTTACAGTATTCAGCAAGTTCCAAGTATAAATAAAAGGTACAACAGTTTAGTACCCAGAGTTCGAAGGGCACTAGATCACTCATACTATTAACCTGTATTCTGCGTGAGGGGAATAAGTTAAGAAGTCCTCAAACAAGTGAAATATTGATTATGATATTTCGTGCACAAGTCTCGGCACTACAAGACACTTCTGCACAAGGGGGACTAATGTAGAGGGGTGCAGAACCAACAAAGCACGAGTTGTGAGTTTTGAACTAAGCACTATATGGTACAGGATGGAAGTGAAAGAATGTTGAGGTTGTTATCCTCAACAAAAGTAACAAATATGAAAATATTCATATTAATCAGAGTACGTTCATAATTTTCTAGCACAACAAGAGTCTTATGTACGAGGGGGATAATGTAGAGTGGTACATGAGCAATTAGACTTACGGTACACCCATGCACGAAGTTGAATGAATCTTTTAAGGTCTCTATATACCCTTTCCAACAGTCCACCCTGTGCACGAATCAGCCTTACGGTACGGACGAATGACTCAATTTACTCGGAAGGGTCATCAGGCTCTTCCGATCTCTATGCGTCCATAGTCAACTCTATGAACCAAATGAAGATGAATGAAATATCGAAGGGCACTGATTACCCTTTCCAACGGTCCATCCCGTGCGCGAATCGGCCTTACGGTGCGGACAAACGATATATTTTTCTCCGAAAATTCCCTATCTAGTGAACAATGGGAGCTTCCAGGCCCCATTTAACTTCGGTAAAATTCCTAACCCAAGAGTGGATTAATGGATTCTTAAAGGTATTTGAATAGTCTTCCAATGATCTGTCCCATGTGCGATTCTGACTTACAGTTTGTGTTTTACGATCATTTTTTTAAAAACTTTCTCAGACTGCCAAATGGAAACCCCAGGACCTTGCCTATCGACAGTGTGTCTAGGTTTTTATGCCGATAGGCAAGTCTAGGTCCAGTCCAATCGGTACCCCATTGGGCCTATAAGTAGAGTCCATGACCTAACTTTGAAAATCACCCCTGAACACCCATTTTAAAGAGAATTCCCTCGAATTCAGAGTTGTTCTTTCCTTAAAAGCCCATTTACTACGTTCCTTCCATCCTTTTCATACTCTGTTGATGAAATTCTCACCCTCCTCCTCAAGCCACTATCACCTCATCTCGATATCACCACATCTACAATCAAGATCCACTTCAAGACTTCACAAGGAGGTCTAATTCTTCTCCTTTGTCTGTAAATTCTCTTTTTTTTTGCATTAGTTGCTTCATTTTCTCTTTAGTAATCATTACATCACCATATATTAGTTTAAAGCTTTTCATTATTAATATTAGCACATACTTCATTTTTATCAAAAACCTCAAAACAAGAAAACGAGGGTTCATTGTAAATTCCAAACGGGGATTTGTTATCACATTTTCTCACACTAAAAGACATTTTTCTACAGACACGCATATATAATAAAGTTCCCGATTGGATTTATGGGTTAAACCCCACCTCATATTGTCTTTTAACTATAGGGACTTTGATGCCCCCGGGCTACGTAGGCGTCTTAGGTAAATCTCTAGACTCGAGTTCTCCCACATAAATTTGTTACTTTGTTCTTAGCCTACATTCTTAATATATATTTTATATGCTTGGTTGCTTGTGTCTTGTCTGATATACTCAATCGTTCCTTCATAACAACTTGTGAATCGACAAACACTTACATCGTACCTTGAATTACTATTTTGGGAACACTTATAAGGATGACCGCGCTCCGTCTCTATACATGACGCGAGTCGAGAGATTCAATCTTCCATTTATATTATGTACATAAGAACACACATCATAAAGTTCTACAGAAGAAGATTAACACAAGCCCATAAGAGACCGAGAGGGAGGGTTGGGTTCCTAACACCTTTCTATTTCGTAACTTAGTCCACAGACCCTTGAACTACTTAGTTTTGCAAGCATCAGTATTGTCCTTGATGCCGTTTTCTCGAGGCGTCAATATTTATTTTGCTTATTTTGTGCAAAATAGGTTAGCGAATCTATCTCTACATATCACCCTACGTCGATGACGATCGAGCGCCTCGATAAAAGAAAATAATCCCCCATGTATGCCAAAAAAAAGGGAAGGAAGAAGGGATCCACTTTGGGAGACATATTTCCCTCGTACCCACTGGAGAGACCACTCTGGATGGCCATAGTGGCGACTCCATTGGGGATATTATAAGAGGAATAAACTCTGTTTTGTATGGGTGTTATTATTTTTTGTATGTGTGTATATGCACCTACCTGTATGTTTTATTTTCTCCTCTATTTACCTTTTTGTATATCTCTCTCTCATGTATATATCACTTTGCATTCACTTATACACTTCACACACTTACACTTAACTTCACCCTCTACTCACATGCTTCACACACCACTTAGAATATCCATGCTTAGGCTTCACTAGGACACAACAACACTTCCTACACTTGTATGTACACTCACTTACACATATCACACATTGCTTGTAGTTGTTCTATGCATAGGCTTACTATTACACTCATTCAGTTGTATATACTCCCATGTCACATACTTACTCATATGTGTCCATGCATAGTATAGTCTTCATTCTAGATTTACTTTCCATAATACTTGTATACGCTCCTTATTAGTGTCCAATAAAAATTATAAAAATACTCTCTCTTCATAATATGCTAATTAAGACTCTTGAATTTTGCACACTATATCACCAAGAGCGTGGCTATATTGACCAAAATTTTGTCCCGTACTAGGGGGTCACTTTGTGATGGGGATTGGTCCTACGGGTCATAATTAGCCTAAGTGATATGGCTCTCACCTTCCATTGGACTCATACCTTCGACGTATATCGCACGGTTCCCCCCACATCATACCGCTTAACCGAAATTATGCAGGAGGTATATAGCAATGAAATCATTCATGTACGTCGAGTATATCAAATTCACTCTCACATATACTATCTCCACGAGGCATATAGTAAGGCAATTCATGTACACTCAGGTATATCGAATGGCTTGTCCACACATACCAATAAATGATTGCCTTTATAGGTAAGAGGTATATCATGGAAGTCATGCCAAAGGGGAGAACCCTTCCACTAACCCAATAATTGCGTAAACCTCATATAGGTGTCATACGTACGACACTTATATTTGGTTTTTTGATTACCGTGCGTAACTCTGTCAAAATTTTGGGGTGGCGTACTGACGGAATTTTTAAGCGATTTTGCCTTTTAAAAAAAAAAATAGGTCCCCGTCCATTGTAGACACCACATTATAGGACCCTCCTAAGACTCTCTTTAGGTCCCTAGCACTTTTTCATTTATCATAGAACCCTAGGTCATACTCCAAGTATCGATAAAGAGGCCACTGAGCGCCCTGGGCCCCATTAGACTCCCGTCAACTTTCTTGTTAGGGCAAAATATCAATGAATATTCAAAGGGATCAAAATACTCTTTCCAATGGTCCACCCTGTGCACGAATCAGACTTACGGCTCGGACGAATGGTCCATTTTACTATCAAAAACTGATTAGGAGGCCATTGGGCACTCTCGGACCCCGTTTTGACACCAATCACCTTCCTCTCCTGAGAGAAATCTCAATGAATATTTGAAGGGCTCTAAATTACCTTTCCAATAGTCTACCCCATGCATGAATCAGACTTACCATTTGGACGAACGATCCGTTTTCCCTCGAAAACTGATTGAGAAATCACCAGGCACTCCCGAGCTTCGTATGACTCCTGTCAAATCATCAACTTGAACGATACTGAATGATTCCTCAAAGGGAACTTAATACACTTTGCAACGGTCAACCTTATTTATGAATCAACCTCATAGTACGAACGAACGACCCGATTTACTCCGAAGGGTCACCAGGGGATTTCGAGCCCTGTTTGACCAAGGTAAACTCCCCAAACTAAATGAGTCTAAATGAATATTCGAAGGTATTTGAATACTCTTTCCAATGGAATATCTTATGCAGTAATTAGCCTTACGCTTAGGATAAATGATCCGTCTCCTCCGGGAATCTCCTATCCGCAAGATCATAGGGTGGGCGTTTTCGAGCCCCATTTGACCAAAGTTAACTCCCGAACCTGGGAGAAAACTAATAGATTCTTCAAGGTCTCTAATTTCCCTTTTCAAGGTATGCCCTTTGCGCGATTCGGATTTTTGAATTGCATTTTATGACCATTTTTTTTAGAAATATGCATGAGGTTACCGAATGCCAAACCTATTTCCCTACCTATCGACAGTGTGTCTGTTGATACATTCGATAGGCAGGTCAAGTACAATGCTGATCGTCACCCCCTTGACCCTATATAAGGAGATCATGAGCTCACTTTGAAAGGTACCCCCAAAACCTCCCTCTCAGTGATCTCATCAATATTCTTCCAAAGTCAGCGTGGTTTCTCTGTTGATATCTTTCCTCCATATTCCATTTCCATCCTTTTCACACCCAATTTAGCAAAAGCCTTTCCCTATCCTCCTACCATCCCCATCCATTTGGAAGGTCAACCCTTTCAACAATCAAGATCAATCTTCAAGTCTCCAAAGAATGTCCAAACATTATTCTTTCTCTTTTAATTTCCTTATTTTTGCATTAGATATCTAATACTTACTTTTGCATTTCATCTTTATTTGTCCACAAATATTAATAATCTCACTTTTTATTTGTAGTATTGCACATAACATATTTTCTACAGAAAACCCAAAGACAAGAAAAAGAGGATTTACTCATAAATTCCAAATGGGATTCCTCATCACATTTTCTCAAATCAAATTATCCTTCTGCTACACACACATATAAATAAAATCCCTGGTTAGATTTATGGGATAAATCCCGCCCTCGTATTGCATGCTAACTACAGAGACTTTGATGCCCTTTAAGGCTACATAGGCATCTCAAGTTAAAACCCTAGGCTCGAGTTCTCCTTGTATATTTTTATTCATATATTATTACTATATATGATACTTGTGATTCTTATTCGCCCTTTATCTAACACATTATTGTTTCACCATAAGTATCGATATCCCGATGAGCGAACATATGATGTTTTTAATTATTGTTTCGGGAAATCCCCTACGGATGATCTCACTTCGCCTTTCTCCATGACGTAAGTTGAGAAATTTCATTCTCCATTCCTATATTGACGTGCACGCACTTCATGGAATTTTTAAGGAGAATAATAACACATTCCCATGAGAGACCAAAAGGGAGGACTCTATCTCTTTACATCACCCCTCATCGACGACAGTTGAAGTGCTCCTAGAAAGGGAATGATACCGTTTTCTTTCTCTCTCTCCAAACTGCACGCATGGGAGCCAACACACCCCACCCCCGGAGAGGAAGGAAGCTAGAGATGGCCACAGTGGTGACTCCACTAGGGAAAGATTTATCCTTGAGGTCTAGACTCTGTTTGCATTGGTGTTATCATTTTCTGTAGGAGTGCGTATGAACCTACCTATATGTTTCCTTTATCCTTTATTTATTTCTTGTATATATTTATCTCATGCTTATATCACCTATCAAGAACTTTTCACTTTCACTCACCTTTCAACACCACTCACTTGAAAAAATCTTCTATATACACCTCACACTACCTACACTTATACGTAGGATCACTTATATCCACATGTTTCACACACAACTTAGAATATCCATGCTTAGGTTTCACTAGCACACACCTCCACTTATCACACTTGTATATATGCATACTCACTTTCACTTATCACGCACCACTTAGAATATCCATGCTTAGGTTCACTACCATACACTCACTTGTAGATATTCACACTCACATATATCCATGCTTAATGTCATATTCATGCTCCATGTTAGATTTAGTTTTTATACTTGTACATTTTTCCCTATTAGTATAATGCTCATCATAAAAAAAGACTCTCTCCATAATATACTAATCAAGAATCATGCATTTTGCACACATCACCAAAATCATGGATATTGACCAAAATTTTGTTCCGTACGGGGGGTAACTTTGTGATGGGCATTGGTCCAGCAGGATGCAGTTAGCCTAATCAATATGACTCCCACCTTCCATTGGCCTAATACATTCGACTTATATCGAACAGTTCCCCCCGCATCGTACTGCTTGACCAACCTCACGACGGGAGGTATATAACAGGGAACTTGTTTATGTACATTGAGTATATCGAGTTCGCTCTCATACGTAATGTATACATGAGGTATATTATGAGGCAATTCACGTACACTCAGGTATATCAAATGGTTTGTCCACACGTATCGATTTCCCTCAAAAGCAAAAAGTATATCGTGGAAGTCATGCCAAGGGGGGAACCTTTCCACTAATCCAATAATTGCATAAGCCTCGTATAGGCATTAGACCTAGGGCACTCATATTTAGTTTTTCAATTACCACACAAAACTCTACTGAAACGCCGGTTGGCATGTCGCCCAAATTTTCGTGTGATTTCATCTTTTTTGAAAATAGGACCCTGTCCCTGAGCCTGGAAACAAGTCAAACCCCGTCTCACCTTTTTTTCAAACCAAAATTTCCCAAAGCTCGGGACCTGTCCAGAATTTCTTTTGCATGTAAGTAAACATAACACATGTGCATAATAATAATAATAATCATGCTGAGACTTTTCTCTCGTTTTTCCTCTTCATTCTCAAAAAACTAAAATACCAAAAATATTTCTCCTCCTTTTTACCAAAAATTTCATAAACATTTTTCCTCGTTTTCATCAGAATACTACAAACATTTTTCCTTATCGTTGCCAAATATGTCAAAAACATTTTCCCTCATCTCCAACAAAAACAATTATGCTTTCTCTCTTTTCAAAAATAAATTCAAATCATTTTCCTTCTCAGGTCGATCGCATACCATTTCTTGGCCTGGCTCACCATTGGATTCTATCTTTCATTAAACCATCCCGAAGCTCATACAGTTCCCTTGCAACTTCATCTGAGTCTGGAATCCACCTTCCCCAGTCCTCTTGGAAAATGTCGATTAAGCACCAAACGTAGAACCTGATCTGATGGTAGTCTGGTCCAACTCAGTGCCAATATTTACGACCTTCAAATCGAGGTTCTTGAGATATAGTGATGCTGAATCTAAATTCGCGACGAACTGAAGGTTCTATTTCCTCATGCCATGGGTTCGCCCACTCCCGAGCCTGTTAGGGTTCTAGACGTTCGGGGGTAACGTGGCGCCCCCAATTGTTCACCTTCAAAGATATCACGCAACCATGACTCTCCTTAGTTCCTCTGAAGAGATAATGGCTTAGATGTTCCAATATAATTTCAAGGATAAGGCTCTCCATTGGTTCCTATCCCTAGAGGAATCCCGAATCTGCAGTTGGGAAGATGTTGCCCGGGAATTCATATCACATTATAAGTACAACGAAGAACTAGATGTTACATGTCGTGATCTTGAACTTCTTAAGTAGAACCTTGGAGAAACTTTTATTAGCTTCATCACAAGGAGGAGAGAAAAAGCTTCCTCCATGACTAACCGACCCTTCGAAGAACAAAAAGTCAGCATAGTGAAGAAGAATTTCTTACCCTATATCAGAGAAACTATGGGAGGTTAGTACTACGAACACTTACGAGCCCTCCGGGAAGCAGGTATGGATATTGAAGAAAATGTTGCAAGGCAGAAGCCGTGCCTAAGAAAGTGTTCAGACAGTTCACCCCCAGAAAGTATGAGAAGCCTTCTAATTCCACAATCTCAACCATCAACAATACGTTCCATCATGCTACCTTTTGGGCACTAAAATGCCACCCTAAGCCTTCCAGAGAAAATATACTGAGCTCCATGCTCCCATCTATAAATTCTACCAAGCCTTGCTAAGATGAAATCTTATCAAACCTCTGGACCCCCATTAATTACCAAACCCACTTCCCAAAAACTTTAAAATCGACGCCGATTGTGACTTTCACTAGTCTGCCGGCCATACTACTGATCTATAAAGTCTTCCAAGCCTTGCTAAGATGAAATCTTATCAAACCTCTGGACCCCCATTAATTACCAAACCCACTTCCCAGAAACTTTAAAATCGATGCCCATTGTGACTTTCACCAGTCTGTCGGCCATACTACTGATCAGTGCTTCCATCTTTGAAATCTAATCCAGGGTCTAATTGACAGGGGTATCGTCGCCCCACCAGCCAATCCTAAACCCAACACCATTCATAACCAACTTCTAATCCAAACCAATGCCATCTTCCTAGAAAGTGACCCAGAGTTCGACCCATCTACCCAAATTGTGCTCAATAAAGCACCCAACATACCCATATTTTCACCTAAACCACTCAAAGTTTGCTCGTATTTTATCCTACACTCTACTTGCTTCATGATCGAGCTCTGTCACTCCTCACAAGGGCTTGTATTACCATTTGTACCCAGTCTAAAGGAAATGCTGTAGAGTTACTGGCTGTTCTAAATCAGATTCTGGATTTTGGGCTGAAATTGCCCTGTGAAATGACCATCGATTGTCAGAAGTTCAACATCCTGTTCATGAAAGCTTGTAAGTGGGCTCGAGAGTTAGATAATTAGGTGGTAACCGTTGATGAAATCAATTTAGACGATCTAGTGCAAATGATGGTAGACATGTTTCGAGAAACTGACAAAATCTGTAACATTTTTGATCTATTCACCACCTTAAAGCTTCAAGGGAGGTTGGTCCCTTTACTCTCACATCTCCCTATTGATTGGGAATATTTATATAAAGAATCCGTTGTGGTTATGGAATGCATTGACTTTTCTTGAAAGGAAGACATCGTCGCCACCAGATGCAGGGACGAATTTGACAGCTCTGATGATGAACTGAGTCAGGAAAAGGTCAGTCCATTAATCAACATGTGTAGGATGGTCACCTTTGAAGACCTATTGGGGTATATTAGTAAAGTTGTTGTACGGCCAGAAATCAATAAAGAAATATGGTTCTTATTCTTCCCCACCTCCGTAAACCATATGAACAGATTAGGGAGACACTAAATAGATACAAATCCTCAATCACTAAGAACAAATAAGGGAAATGGAGTTATCGAATAACTCCCCATGTTAGAGATGACCATTGAAAAGATCATGATCATAGACAAACTCAAGAACACTCAAGCTAATATCACCATATGGAGACTTTTTATGTCTTCCCAATTACACTGAAACACCCTGAGAAAGTTGCTCAGTGGGCCCACAGTTCGTCCTTCCACCATTCTAGAAGAAGTCGTAAACCTAGTTGGATCATTGACCACCACTAGACTCCTATCCTTCTCCGAAGAATTTTTTTGAAGATCAACCCTGATCACAGCTATGCCCTCAACATCTTCGTTTAAGTGATGGGGAAGACAACCCCTCTGTTTCTCATCGATAATGGATTCGCCCTCAATGTTTACCCATTAAGAACCTTTAATTTCTTGGGGTTAAAAGTAAGTGACTTGACTCCTACTTTCTTTGTAGCGCGTGCCTATGATAACACTCGTCGAGAGGTGTTATGATCCATTAACACTCACAATAGGGGCTGGCCCTATCAATACCGTTAATAAATTTCAAGTTATTAACATACCCACAGGCTTTAACTTGTTGCTTAGTCCACCTTGTCTTCATAGCATTCGAGGGGCGTACTTCTCCCTTCATTCGAAGTTGAAATTCTTTGCCAAGGGGTAATCCATTACCATTTTAGGAGATGATGATAGTACTGAGAATATCAGCACCACCATCTGATACTAGAAATACAACATGGGATGAATGACATGTTTCTTTCCGGGTTCAAGGATGATCCACTTCCCCTTCTGATTGGGGATGATTTCAAAGACCGAGTCTTTCCAGAACACAACCCTCACAACAATGTCGACGTGATATAAATGTTAAAAAATATGCACCTTATGCACACTGGGGATAGGCCATGTCAACAAGGGATATTAGATCCCATAATACTAAAAACGTACTTTCCTCCATGTGGCCTGGGTTATTATCTTTCACCAGAAGAACTCAAGATACTTTGTCAACCACAATTGAAGAGAAGTTTAAAAGATGCCAAGACTGCTTCGAGGGATTTTCTGAATGGGAGATTCATTAAAAAGGGTGAAGATTGCCCCTTCCGTGGCTTTCCTGAACCATAGTATGATCACGTGGACAAGAAGATGAAGCTAATAATGGAAATCTTCTTTCAATACAACTACTCCTTGGCACAAGACTGCGAGCATCAAGTGAAACCCCTCACTCAGAAATTCATATCCATAATCGAGGTCTCCGAGGAAGGTTACTCTGAAGACTCATTCGATCTGCAGATACCAGAGTTGACTCTCTGCATGCTCCATTCAGGAACTACATCATCAGACCCATCCACTATGATTAAGTGCTCTAATGCGCCTATCATCAACAGTAATGCTTTCCCGTCCCACCTCATGAGAGGAAACCCAACCCGACAATTAACCCTATCTTTTTATTTATTTTTATTACTTCTTTTTCTGATAACAATGTAATCGAGACCTCTTTTTATGAGGTTCTCAACGTAGTTTTTCCTAAAAGAGAAATAAATGAGGATTTTGAGTATCTTAATGTGCCTTACATTAATTATCTTAATTCTAATCAAACTCTTGATGATGATGATTTTGCGAATGAACAATTCTTAATTGATCTGAAAAAGGTTAATAATAAACAAAATAACCGCATTAAAATTAATGAGGATGAAATTGTTGTTATTAATCTCGGTTCCAGTAGGCAACAACGCAAGATTAGTATAGGGTCCATCCTTGAAGAGCATAAGTATGCACAATTCAAAAAACTACTGAAGGAATATGTGGAAATCATCGCATGGTCCTATGACGACATGTTCGACATCGATCCCGAAATAGCTCAACATGAGATTCCCAATGTCTGAGAATGCAAATTGGTCAAGCCGAGGTAATCAAGTAGTTGAATGTAGGATTCATCTGGGTGATCAAAACTCCACATGGCTAGCCCGTATTGTAACCCTATAAAAATTTGGAGGAAAAGTCCACATGTGCGTCGATTACTGAGATTTGAACAAATTATCTCTAAAGGACAATTATCCAGTGCCCAACCTTAACATAATTATGAAAAACACGACCAATCATGCTCTTAAGTCATTCATCGACGGGTTCATCGGATACAACCAAATCAAGATGCACCCTGATCATTAAGAAAAAAACTGCATTCATTACCCCCTGGGGGACCTTTTATTTTATGGTTATGCCATTCGAGCTTAAGAATGTAGGGGCTACCTACTAAAGGGCTGCCACGACCATCTTTCATGATCTGATACACAAGGAGGTCGAAGTCTATGTAGAATACATGATTATTAAGTCCAAGGCATGGGAAGGTCACGTTCCCATCCTCTGGAAATTCTTCGAACGACTGTGACGGTATCAGATGCAGTTAAAGCCATAAAAATGTGTTTTCGGAATCACCAAAGGTAAGCTCTTAGCATTCTTGGTTATCGAGAAGGGGATCGAAGCAGACCCTGCCAAATTGAAAGCCATACTTGAAATGCCACCACCCCAAAAGGAGAAGGAAGTTCGTGGATTCTTGAGAAAATTATAGTATATCAGCTAGTTCATCAGCTTGACTTCCATTTGTGAACCCATATTTAAACTCCTCCAAAAGGATTCGACTAAAATCTAGAATGAGGTTTGTTATGAAGCCTTTGACATAACCAATATATACCTTACCCAACGTCCAGTTCTCATGCCATCACAACCTAGTCTCCCTCTGTTCCTATATTTGATCGCAACAGATGCATTCGCTAGCACAATACAATGAAGAAACCCTAAAAAATAGAGCCATTTACTATGCCAATTGAAAGTTGTCCGGGTACGAAGTCAACTATACTGCCTTGGAGAAGGCATGTGTTGCCTTAGTTTGGGTCACTTAAAAGTTACGACACTACATGGTCGCTTTTCCCATCAGACTTGTGTCCTGTATGGACCCCATCAAATACTTTCTTGACAAAACAACCTAGTCTAGCCAAATGGCCTGATGGTTAATGCTTCTATATGAGTTCGATATCGTGTATGTTGCGCAAAAAGTAATGAAAGGGAGAGACATCTCCGATTACCTTTCTAACTACCCCATAGAAGAGATTGATGTTTGAGTCTCTGAATTCCCTAACGAGGTTATTCTTTGCACCTCTCAGGAAAACCTTCGATGGTAAATGTTTTTTAACAGCGCTGCCAACAAGAAAGGATACGACATAGGGATACTCTTGATTTCCCCTAATGACTCCCATACTAACATTGCCATCCAGATGGATTTACCATGCACTTATAATCCGATCGAATAGGAGGCATGAATTTTAGTCTCAAAGTCACCCTCAAGAAAGGTGTCATATATCAAGATATCTATGGGGACTTCGCCCTTATCATCGGTCAAGTCCTTAGAAGATGGAAAGTCAAAGACGAAAAGCTCTTACCCTTCAACGCCCACCTAGAAAAACTGGCCTCCCAGTTCTAAGATATCACCTTCCACTACTTTCTCCATGCAAAGAGAAGCTTAACCGATGCCCTTGCTACATTAGAATCCATGGTCGACATGCCCGAGGGAATAACGATGGCCCCCTTAATAGTCTAAAAAAAATTATTGCTGACCCACTACTACCACATTGGGCTCGTCACAGAGGAAGATTATGATATGGATGAGTATTGGTACTATGATATTTTGTGCCTCGTCAAACATGGTTGGTTTCCCATAGACGTAAAAAAAAGACCGTGCTGCCCATTACATCATCTGCAATAAAGCATTATTCAAGAGAAACTTCGATGGAACCCATTTGCATTACATTGCAGGGGCTGGCATTGAAGAAATAATGTAGAAGATCCACAGGAGGGAATGCTGATCTCATATGAACGATCATATACTTGTTAAGAAGATTATCCATCTAGGGTATTATTAGACCATCATGGTTCAGGATTGCACCGCCTACATACGAAAATTCCTCAAATGCCAGCAGTTTGATAATATCCCCCACCTGCCTCCTCGAGAATTGTACAACATGACTTCTCCTAACACGTTCTCCACTTGGGGGATTGATATCGTAGGGAAAGTCACACCCAAAGCCTCCAAAGGGAATGAGTTTATCCTTATCTCCATTGATTACTTCATCAAATGGGTTGAAGTCGAGTCATATAAAGTATTGAATGCCAATAAGGTAGCCAAGTTTATTCAAAATAATATCATCTGTTGATACAAGTTTCCTCACGAGCTTGTATCAGATAATGGGTTACAAATTGAAGTTGAGGTCACGAAAATAGCCAATCAATATGGGATCCAGAGGCAGAAATCTTTTACCTACTAACCCCAAACCAATGGTTTAGTTGAAGCCGTTAACAAAAACCTCAAATCAATTATTTATAAAATGACTGAGAGTTATCGAGTTGTACCGATCCAATCCTTTACGCCTTCTCGGGCTACTGCACTTCAGTCAGGACATCTACTGGGGCTACCCCTTACTCTTTAGTATACAACATGGAAGCAGTCTTACCCGTTCAGCTGGAAATACCTTAGTTACGCATTAAGAAATACCTTCCTAAGGTCTGCTAAATTTCTATAACCCTCAATTGAGGTCATGGGGACCAAGTAGTGCTGTGTATGATCTCAAGGTTTTTCCTTGGGACCTCCATCTCAGTCTGAGGGCAGTTGAGGGGATAAAGTGCCTTTTATACATCAAGTCTTAGAAGGTTGTCATCTTACTTTGTTGGAACTACGCTGGTTTTGATCCCAATACATCTTGGATATATAGGTGCAACACCGAGCCTAACTTGGGATTATAATCCTTATAATATGTCTCGTGGCATATTGTCTATTAAGGATGCCTTGATCTCTATTCTAAACCCCTTTTCTCATATAAAGTGGATATCTATCACTCTGGATTATCCCAAAGCCTAAAGTACCTTAGGGATTTTAGCCATGTCGATAACGGTTCGATAGATCTCTATTGGTGACTTTTGATTCATTCTAATCCTATATACATCCTCTCTTCCTTCTACACTCGCAAACTAGTCTGAAGGTTCATCAACACCTTCTAGTTAGTGACCAACTAATGAGCATGAATATCTTTATCGCCGACTTTCGAGTCAACTTCCATTCAGAACCCCCATCAAAGCTACTATACGGCTCACACATAGATTCTCCACTTCTCGAGTCAAGTCCTCATATTTGCACACATATCACGTTTAAACACGTGTACAATTGAATTACGTAGGGTTTAATCTCTTGTAAACATGGGTATTTAGGTGCAATACCGTGTCCTTCTTGTGAGTAAAAGCCTCGACCGATATATTTTCACAATAGAGATGCACTCATCTCTCATATTATTATTATTATTATTATTATTATTATTATTATTATTATTATTATTATTATTATTATTATTATTATTATTATTATTATTATTATTATTATTATTATTATTATTATTATTATTATTATTATTATTATTATTATTATTATTTAATTCCCTCTCACACCTCGAATGAGATATTAAACTATCTCAAGTCATGATCCCTTGCATACACACCTTCAACGACCTCTCATTATGCAAGTCAAGCTTTCTCTCAGACTTATATACATATTAACAGCCACGTGTTAGCCACATATAAATCCGCACACAAGCTTTCTTGCATATCCACATTGATACCAATTTTATACCTAAGCATATATCTAGATTTTAAGGGATTATCCAACTAAGGTCTCTTAACATGTTCTAACATAAACTAAAATGTAATCACTTAATTTAAAGAGCGATAATAATCATATAAATGAGGAAGCATAAAGAAGATGTGGGGTGACTAATACCTTTCGCACTCGTAAGCTTGTTCCCGAATAACTTACAAGAATCTCTAGATCACTCGTCGTCCTAAACTTGTCTTAGGATTAGTCGAAAGGGCTTACCTATACCCTCTTGTATATTTTTATATAAAAAAAATTGGTGAGTCTGAACAAATGACAACCCCTTGTATGGAAGACTAAACATGGACGTGCAACAAAAACTGGATATTGCGTCGAATAGCTTTCTAGGAAAATCATCAATCACTTAACCGATAAACTTCCTTTTGAACAAATAGAGGATCAAGACAAGAACTTTCTCATCCCCGTAGGGATCTAATAACCACCACAGTGGCTCCGTTTCATGACATAGAAAATCTTGGATCTCTTGAGTCCCATCTAGAGCGCGTACACCACGACAGCGACTCCGATGGGGATACATAGAGCGAGGCGAACTATTCTTATACTTTTATTATTTTATCTTAATATCTCCCCCCTCATGACTATTATACACACATTTTAGAACTATTTAGACACATTAGTTTTAGAGTCCCTCAAAATGTAGATACGTGCTTAAGTACATGTGTAGGATTGTACATTCACCCAAATGTATAGGAATGCACAAAGGAAATTGCAATAAAACAAACAAAAAAGTACGTAAAAATAAAGATTACATGTTTGAATCAGGAACTACATAGTCTTTATTATTATATTATTTATAACCTATACCCTCGAGGTTAAAAACAATTAGTCAAAAGGCTGGTCGCCAATGTATAGTCTTACTCTTTTCTCCGACCTGTCTAGTATATAAGGCAACTTCTTTTTCCATCCCAAAGTCTCAGTGACAGGGAAAATTTGAAGTTAGGGTATATCGAATAAGCTTACATAGTTATTCAATAATAGGGTAAAGTGGTTTAACATGTACCTTAAAGGTTGTTCAATCCAAGCCACCCGTTATATAATCATCCATAGAAATGAAAAGTGATCCACCAATAATCGAGTGGAATTATCTTTTTTCATGTAGAGAAACAGATCTAGGTATACATCCTATCGCTCTAATAGAACAAATACTTATAGGACAATCGCTTTGACCAAAAAATTCAAAATTGTCAGACGACCGAAGGCTAGTCCAAACCCCTCGGATTTCAGGCTTAATATCTTCCTATTTGTAATCGATGATAAAGCAATATGAATCTGTAAGTCGTTGCTAATGAATAATTCCTTTACATTAGATTCCCTACCCATATTTTATTTCGAGAAAATAAGAGACCACGGTATATTATTTCCTCGATCCTTATAAGAAAAATGAGAGCTCGCCCCGTTCATCGGAATCCAATGAAACTCTATTTAGTTCTTCCCCTTTAAAGATACTACCTGTAAAGGGAGGTCTATGATTAATGTTGATTAAAACAGTGTTAACACTTCTCAAGTAAGATTAGGGATGGTTGCTCGCACAAAGTTGAAGTTGCTCGAACGATCATGTAAAAAAGGTGGCTCGTAAGAAGGCAAGTTGCTCGCACAAAGACAGTCTCTGGGGAGGTATTCTCTATTAACAGATGTCTAACAAATATGTGGAGAGAGCCATTGACTTTGATGCTATACAGCGTGAGGAGGGAGAGAACCTCACCAAATTTCCGGACAAAGAGGGAGTAGGGCGAACGGAGACTACTGTGCCCACTGATAGTTGGACGACCGATGCAGGACTTGTGCACATGGGAGGGCTAATGATCATGTTCGCTAAATTCGTTAAGAATCCTGAATCTCAAGCGGTGTTAGGGGATATAGCGGGGACCCGTTCATTCGTAACCCCACTGGTGACTTTACAAGCTCCCTTTATCTCAGGGGGAGTGGCTCAGGTAACTACCAACATTACGACCCCACCACCGCCGCCTTTAAACGCTCCCTCTGTTGTAGGAGGAGGAACACATAGCACTACCATGCCAACTTTCCCCCGATGGCATGTCCAGGCAATGGCACATCGATCACGCCACCAATAGTAAGCCCAGTGACGATGATGCCTGCGCAACGCAACTTAGCTTCAACAACGATGAAGGAGATGAAAAAGGATCTTTTGAAAATGATGCTGGCCTCTAAGGTGGGAGGAGAATCTTCTTTGGTGTACGATGATTTTCATAGTTCGTATCCAGAGGAATACAATAATGAACCCTACCCAGTGGGGTATATTCCCCCTATCTTTGAGAAGTATACAATAAAGAGGAGGGGGGGGGGGGGAACCCAAGGATCATATTAAAAGGTTTGTGGAGAACCTTAGGGCCCACTGTAATAACAATAAGCTAAGACTGTGAGAATTTTCTAAGTATCTAACTCAGAGAGATTACACGTGGTACTCCAATCTGGTTCCAGGTAGTGTGGTCACGTGGGAGGATATTCATGTTCAGTTCGTACATAAATTATTCTTTGCAGAAGATGAATTTAATCTTACACAACTGGCTCGAGAGAAACAAAAGCCTAGTGAGGTTATAGTTACATACGTCAGGAGATTTCGAGAGCGCTCTCTGGATATGAGAGAAGAGATACGAGAGGCTAAGATCTTACAGGTTTGTGCAGAAGCTTGCTACCTGAGTATATATTCCATATGATAAATGAAACTCGTGAAGGTACATTTGCTTTGTTCTTTAAATTTGTGAGGAACATTGCCTTGGCGGTGAAGCCACTGCTAACACCCTCTCTAGTCTTGTCGAGTTTGTTACTTAAGCCGTAAGGTAGCTCGAGTAAAGGTATACCTCCTCATATGAACTATGACGACGATGAAGGTGTAAAGAACAAGGGAGGAGATCATGTCCAAAGAGGAAGGGGAAGAAAGAGGAAGTTCGAAAAAGATTACCCCCCGAAGTTTCCTTGCTTAATGGAGCAGGCTATTGAAACCTATAATCTCATGATTCGAGATAACATGTGTTGAGCCATGGTGGAAAATACAGTACCCATCACTCGAGAAGACAGAGAGGGCCCAAAAATTTGCATGGTATATAATAAGGTGGGACATCCAACTAGCAAGTGTTTTGTTTTCGAGAAGATAATAGACAAACATGTGAAGAGAGGATATATCAAGTTGTCGCAAGCCAAAGTCAAAAACAATCCTTTTCCATTGTGTTTGATGAGGAGGCAAAATGACTAATGATGGAGAATAGACTCTAGGAGGAAGATTTTGTAGATTCTTTGGAAGAGTGCTTATCCTAAATGTCATGTTTAACGATGGAAGAAGAAATATAAAACGAGTGGAGTCCAATCGATGATTTGAGTAGAAAAATGGAGGCTTGATCCTTTGGGGGAGTGAATGTGGTGATAGCATACATAGGCGTAGAGGAGTTATATGAGTTTGAAGAAGAGCAGGCTAAACCTTGGGTGGAATGTGCTGCAGTAGAAAGATCGTAAACGTTCAGTTGGTTTTTCGAGCAAGTTTGGCTATCAAAAGATTCTCGACTGGAGGTCACCCTAGAAATATTGAAAATTTCCAAGAAAAACATGTCCCCAAACTTACGATGGAAAGGGCCAATGGTCAAGCTGGTAAAGAGGTTCCTTTCAGAGGCTACTTTTTCGAAGGCAGATCAGCTGGTTTGGTATCCTCACAACGGGACACTTTATGTGACGACGAGTGTGAATGAGTGTATATTTAACTGTGTCTTGATGGATAGGGGAGAATCTATCAACATTATGCCTATGGTGTCATTCTATGCCTGTAATATCCCTGAGACAAGGATTGTGCCAGTCGAGTAAGTCGATAGGTTATGTGAATGTGGGGATTACAATGGGGAACATCACTTCCCATATTAAATTCCACCTCATGAATTGTGAGTCGTCCTACCAGTTGCTTGTGGGGATGGTGTGGATGCATAACCATGGTTTGGTTCCTGCCATATATTACCAGTGTGCAAAGGCTAATATCAAAGGAAAGGAAGTAGTCATTCGAGCATCCAAGAAGCCTTCCGCGAGGGAGGAAGCTTACTTGGTGGATGCAACCTTCTATATTGAGTTAGTTATAAAATCTATTGTGCTCACTCGGTACATAAGGGGGATTAAGATCCCAAGTACTAGGGAAAGGGTACATGCACCTCCTCGCCCGATAGTGGATTAAGTGGAGAAAGAAAGGGTACGTGAGACAATTAGGCCTCCCATCCTTTCAAGACAGTTTCGTGATCGGATAACGCCATAAATTGATCCAATCGAACATCAAGTCCAACATCAAAGTGTGCTCAGTAGAGTTCCAACGAGGGAGTTATGAGAATGCATGTAAAAGACATCACCAGGAGGGGAAACCACGCTAATGAAAAAGAGTGGTTTTAACTAATGGCAATTTCATTTACAAACTCTAAAGGTGAGATCGGGCAGTCGAAGGCCTGGATGACGAGGCTGACCTGGTCTACGAATGCTTTTTAGTGGTTAATTTAGGCCAATATTTGGAGATTGACAACTCCAATATCTAGGAATTTTTAGAGGAAATAAAGGAGGAACCGGAGTGCATAAAGGATTGACCAAGATCCCAAGTCCAAGAGCTAGAGGAGATAGACTTAGCTGATTAAGGGGATGACCTAAGACCAATGTTTATCTCGAAAGACCTTGATTTTACTACAAATAAGCGCTGGTGGGGTTGCTAAGGGAATTCAAGGACGTGTTCATGTGAAAATATACTGAGATGCCCCGAGTAGACCATGAGGTGAGTTGTCATAGTTTAAAATTTATACCATCAACAATACCGATAAAGCAGTCCACTCGAACGTATAAATCGAAGCTAGACTTAAAGATAAAGGAAGAAGTATAGAGGTTACTCATAACAGGTTTTATTAGCCCCATCTAACCCCCCATTTGGTTATCTAACATTGGGCCCGTGGGGAAGAAGGACATTACATATTTGTGTGGAATTTAGGGATTTGAATCGAGCATGTCCAAAATACAATTTACACTTACCTTCAATTGATAGCCTCAAAGACACAATAATAGGCAACAAGATGTATATCTTTATGGACGGCTACGCGAGATATAACCAGATTAAAATGGACCCTGAAGATGTTGAGAAGACGGCCTTTTAAACACCATTAGGTAACTTCATGTATACTGTTATGCCTTTTGGTCTAAAGAACGCAAGAGTTACCTACCAAAGAACTATGATGGCCATATTCCATGATCTTATTTATGAGGTTGTAGAATTTTATGTGGATGATTTTGTGATCATGTCTAAGGTAGAGGCCACACATTTAGTAGATCTGAGGAGAGTGTTCCAGAGGTACTGAAAATACAAGTTAAAAATAAATCCCTTGAAATGTGCATTCGGGGTAACTAGTGGCAAGTTCCTGGGATTTATAGTGAATAGATAGGGGGTGCAAATGGATCTAGACAACCAAGAAGGTATCCTCAACATGCTAAGACGAAATACTGCGAAAGAGTCGAAGAGTTTTTTAGGGAAAGTTTATTACTTGAGATGATTCATGCCTGGGCTGGACGAAGACAGTCACCCACTAATGGAGATTCTACGAGCAAAGGCAAAGTTCATATGGGAGCCGTTAGACAAGGAAAATTTGGACTAGTTGAAGATGCTTTTGAAATCTCCCCAAACGATGGTTCCCCCTCGAGAAGGTAACTCTTCGCATCTCTACCTCACATCCACTAAAAGATCAATGGGGGGATTATTAGCTCAAGAAGTGGAGGGTGTGGAAAAACCTATGTATCATTTAATCTGAATCATATATGGGCCTGAGGATAGATATACAAGAATTGAGAGGCATTATTTAGCTCTGGTATTTATTGGTCAAAAGTTTAGGCATTACATGTTACCTTTCATGGTTCACATCATTACTAAATGTGACCCCATCAAATTTTTTCTAGATCAGACTATGTTAATAGGCAGGGTTGTGTGATGGTTCTTAATTCTTTCGGAGTATGATCTTAAGTGCGTGGTTCCAAGAGCAATCAAAAGTCAAGCTTATACAAATCTACTGGCCATATTCCCTTCGGGAAATTTCGAGCAATCTATTGAGGAGTTTCTTGGATATGATATCTAAGACAACTATCTCGAAGAAAATCTAGAAGAATGGAGCATGCTGTTTGATGGTTCTTCAGCTGAAAACATAGGAGGGGCAGGAGTGATTTTACGTCAAGGGGAAGAAGAAGGCCGATTGTCCTTCAAGCTGGATTTCAAATGTTCATACAACGAAGTTGAGTATGAGGCTTTAGTGTTGGGGCTGTTAGAAGCTCTAAGAAGGGGTATACAGGTACTGACAATAAAAGGGGATTCAAATATGGTGGTACAATAGGTGAATGATGAGTATGCTCTCAGGCACATTACCTTAGCACCTTATCGAACAATTATAGAGAGGTTTCTCAAAAAATTCCATTAATTAAAGATCAAAAGACATCCAAGAACGGAGAACATACATAGAGATGCTTACGCCACGATAGCCCAAAAAATATCTGTAACACCCCACGCAATTCGGACAACGGGGTGGCTAACCACCACTGCCGAACTACGTCAGTATTTTCTAAATAAATACCATTCTCAACATGTGACAGATATGAGACATATAAAATCAATCCAGAAGATGAATAATAATCAATCCCAAAGAATAATAGTACTATAAAATCCATCACAGGCTAAACTCTAATTAAATCCAATCTCCAAAATTTGAATTAATTTAAAATCTGAATAATAAACCAACTGTAAATACTCCAACTGAAATCCTCAAACAACTCTAGAACCGAATGGACAAAAAAACCCAAGTGAAGTCTTATAATGAAATCCGACGGAAAGGAAAATAAAACTAAATAAAGAAGTAAAGTTAATCAACTCTAGATTCACCTCCAAACGAATATCTCCAAATAGTTCTAGAGAGCTTCTCCAATACTTACCCTGATAATATTATTCAACGCACGAGGTCAGAGCCCCGAGCATGAGTACACACTACTCCCCTCAAATAGGGTTCGTGAACTCAGACAGTAGCATTATATGCAATAAATATCACAATAAAGTATTTTAATTACTAATATAATTAAACGAAAGAAATATAAATTTCTAACCACCTCCAAAGATTCTTATAAAAATCACACCAATATCACTTTAGTAATCCCACAGTCGCCAAGTGTTAATTTAATTAAATTAATGCAAATTATAATTATTCTCAATTTTTATTATAGCGGTTCTCCCGCCCTGGGTGGTAATTTCCATCAAAGTTTTACACTTCCCTCTGCCAAAACGCCAACCGATTCCGTTTAAACTATCGATCCCCTATAATTTGATAAGGTTTCACACACGACAGAACATAAATCGCCAGCCGACCCGTTTAAACTGTCATCCCCCGCACATTATGTCGCCAAAAATTTTAATACCTGTTTTTATCTTAGGCATTAATTCTCATTTTCCCAATTTCCCAATTTACAAATTATCCCACCCTTTTAATCGATGTGAGATCCTCAAAATACCCGTTAGTCCCATACCTAAGGGTCCCCAAGTACACATACGTCCTATCCTACATATAGAATGAATCACCAATAAAAAACACGTCTTAGTCACACACCTAGGCTAACGAAAAGGCCATATGGCGTAAAAATATGCCCCACCTCGAAATATAAAATCCCCACGAATTTACACTAACTAGCCCCATACTTAGATATCATAAATTATAACCAAGGCCTACCCACTAGTCCCATACCTAGTAAGCATCTTAAAATAGGTTTGGACAAAATACTATCCAAAAGTCTCTCGTCCCCGCGATGGCAAACGTGAATAAAATAAATCACATAATACACAATTCATAAGAATAACATAACACTTAATCATAAAAGTCCCAATTTAATTTAATTCCATGAATAACACCGTCGTCACTTTCAACATAATTATTTTCATTCAAAAAGGTTAAATTAATTAACATGCAACATTATTCAATATGCCATAATCATTCTGTTTTATAAGTCATCAAATTTTTATAAGAGTGAACGCGTCCATATTAACCAAATAAATAACCCCCATAAATTTTACATGATAACCTACACCAAAAACCATAAAACCCCCCAAAATCTAACCTATGCACCCAGGGGTATCAAAGATTAAATCATATTAAAATTTTTCACAAAACCAGTCCCAAAATTTAATGTCAATTTTCTCTAATTAAGTTATTAATGGATTTTAATAAAAAAATACATGATTAAGGGTTTAGGCGACACTTAAAATGCGTAATAGTAAAGGAAAGGAATAGAGTATTCATGACTTGAAATCATCAGTTAGAAATTCTGAATACTCGGTTGCGTTTGTCTCGCGAAAATATGTAAGTTTTATTCTTTGACGTTCTTGAAAATATGTTATTTAGACCTCCCAATATATTATTGAAGTTTTGTTTAATGGAGGAGGTTTGGAATTGAAATATAAGGGTCTAAATATTTGTATTGTGTAGGGAGAGAAGAGGTTTTTTAAACAAAAGTGACGTGATTCTTTAAAAAGTGATCAAATTTCCTTTTTCTAGATTTGGATAAAAGAGTCCCATCAATTGTTAACTCTTAAAAATTGATTATTAAAATAAAATGTGCCATCAACCATTCATCACCTGTACGCCCCGAAAATTTTGGAGGTAAATCCTCCCTTATCCATGCGCATCCCAGCAAAGTGGAAAAATCCACACTCGTGACACAGTTACCAATACAAGATAACAAGGATAACAACAGACAAAAAAATAAAATTAAAATAAAAGAAAAAAAAGAGACCAACTCCCATGCGCCTAAGCAGGGAAGAAAAGGAAAAAAAAGTGGGGCGGGTCAATGCCCCAAATTCTCTCTCTCACCAACAGATGGTTAAAAAAAGAATGTATATTAAACGTGATGTTAAAATTAGAAAGGAGCTATCTCCAAAAAGAATGTTTGAGTTTACAAAATTAAAAATTAAGAATTTTTTAATATTTATTCAAACAAAAATTTGGATTCCCAGAATAAATATTTAATATAAAATACAAATTCCATCGAGGATTTTTTTTAAAAATAGTCCACCTTTTAATTGACACAAATTTAATTTCACCAATATATATATATATACAGTCATGTTCTTGAGCGGACTAGTCCGCATTTTAAGAATGCGGACCGGACATGTCCCCAAGAGTTCATTTAATTAAATTAACCCAAATTATCATTATTCTCACTTTTTATTATAGCGGTCCTCCCACCCCGGGTGGTAATTTCCACCAAAGTTTTACACTTTTCCTTGCCAAAACGCTAGCCGAATCTGTTTAAATTGTCGATCCCCCGTAATTTGACAAGGTTCCACCCACGACACGATATAAATCGCTAGCCAACCTGTTTAAACTGTTAGCCCCCGCACGTTATATCGCCACAAAATTTAATACTGGTTTTTATCTTAAGCATTCATTCTCATTATCTCAATTTCACAATTTACAAATTATCCCACCCTTTAAATCGATGTGAGATCCTCAAATTACCCGTTAGTCCCATACCGAAGGGTCCCCAAGTACACATACATCATATCCTACATATAGGATGAATTACCAATATAAAATACGTCCTAGTCACATGCCAAGGCTGGCGAAAAGGCGATATAGCGTAAGAATCTGCCCCACCCCGTAATATAAAATCCCCATGAATTTACACTAACTAGTCCCATACCTAGCAAGCATAAATTATAACCAAATCCTACCCACTAGTCGCATACCTAGTAAGCATCCTAAAATAGGGTTGAACAAAATACTATCCAAAAGTCCCTCATCCCCGCAATGGAAAACGTGAATAAAATAAATCACACAATACACAATTCATAAGAATAACATAACACTTAAATCATAAAAGTCCCAATTTAATTTAATTCCATGAATAACGCTGTCGTCACTTTCAACATAATTATTTGCGTTCAAAAAGGTTAAATTAATTAACATACAACAGTATTCAATACGCCATAATCGTTCTCTTTTATAAGCAATCAAATTGTTATAAGAGCGAACACGTCCCAATTAACTAGATAAATAACCCACATAATTTCGACATGAGAACCTACACCCAAAACCATAAAGACCCAAAAAATATAACCTACGCACCCAAGGGTTTCAAAGATTAATTCATATTAAAAGTTTTCACAAAAACAGTCCCAAAATTTAATGTCCACTTTCTCTAATTAAGTTACTAATTGATTTTAATAAAAAACACATGATTAAGGGTTTAGGAGACACTTAAAACGCATAATACTAAAGGAAAGGAATAGAGTATTCATGCCTAAAAAATCATCGGTTGAAAATTCTGAATTCTCGATTGCGTTCATCTCGCAAAAATAAGTTTTATTCTTGGACCTTCTTGAAAATATGTAATTTAGACCTCCCAAAATGTGATTGAAGTTTTGTTTAATGGAGGTTTGGAGTTGAAATATAAGGGTCTGAATATCTGTGTTGTGTAGGAAGAGAAGAGGTTTTTGAAACAAAAGTGACGTGATTCTTTAAAAAGTGGTCAAAGTTCCTTTTTATAGATTTGGATAAAAAAGTCTCATCAATTATTAACTCTTAAAAATTGATTATTAAAATAAAATGTACCATCATCCACTCATCACCTGTACGCCCCAAAATTTTTGGTGGCAAATCCTCCCTTCTCCCTGCAAAGTGAAAAAATCCACACTCATGACACAGTTACCAATACAAGATAACAAGGATAATTACCAATAAAAGATAATAAAAATAATAATAAAAAAAGAAACTAACTCCCATGCGCCTAAGTAGGGAAGAAAAGAAAAAAGGGGGGGGGGGTCAATGCCCCAAATTCTCTCTCTCGCCAACATACGGTTAAAAAAAGTATGTATATTAAATGTGATATTAAAATTACAAAGGTACAATCTCCATAAAGAATGTTTGGGTTTACAAAATTAAAAATTTAGAATTTTTTAATATTTATTCAAATAAAAATTAGGATTCCCATAATAAATATTTTATATAAGATACAATTTCAACCGATGATTTTTTTTAAATAGTCCTCCTTTTTAATGGACACAAATTTAATTTCACCAATATATATATATATATATATATATATATTGACTTTTAATTTAAAATGCGCTATTTAAGGTTCGAAATTTACTAGGTGTTACAATTTCCTTCGATGGAGAATCGACAGTTGTTCGAATCACGATATCAACGACTGGAGGGGGGAAACGCGAAAACAACTCGAGACGGGTCAAGGGCCACTGACATTGGTAGAGATTGCATAATACTTTACCACTCATGCAATCTGTACTATAAAAATAAAGCGGGATGGCTATCTAGGTGCGTGGGACCCGAAGAAGCAAAGAAGAGGTTGATAAAGATACATGACAAAGTTTGTGGAACAACGAATATCTTTGTTTAGAAGAATTCAGAGGGCAGGGTATTTTTAGCCCATGATGAAACGAAATTCCGCGCAACTACTGAGAGGATGTGGGAAATACCTGCTATATTACCAGGCGACAGAGTGCAACTTCATAGATCAACAATTAGATTGGAGACAGCCAAATGTAGACATGCTCGTTGATGGGATTTTTCCCATGAATAAAGACGATGCCACAAGACTACGATGACGAGTGTCCAGGGATTACGTCCAGGAGGGGTAGCTTTACCAAAAAGGTTACCACGATAGGCCCCTAAGATGCATTAGACTGAAGGAAGCATACGAGGTACTAAAGCAAGCACATAAGCTAGGGCACATTGGGGGAGCAAAACACAACGACCAACTAATGATGCTAGGTATTTTTGGCCAATAATGGAGAAAGATTTAGCGGAATTTGTTTCAAAGTGAAACACATGCCAGCTCCATGGGAATATGATTCATCCTCCCTCAGTGGACCTAAATTCCCTTTCTAACCCTTTTCCATTCGATGCATGGGCATTCGATCTAGTAGGGGCAATCAACCCCTCCTCGAGGGGATACTGGTGGCTACGGAGTTATTCACAAATGGGTAGAGGCCATACCATTGAAGAAAGCTACGATGGGGGTTGTAGCATGCTTTATGAAGGAGTACATTATTTGAAGATTTAGTATCCCGAAAGTGTTTCTGTCGAATAATGGGACCCTATTTGTTAATAGTGATGTGCTAATGCTAATTGAAAAATACTCCATTATTCACCACAAGTCAACAGTGGCCTACCCTAAGTGCAATGGACAAGCTGAAGCCACGAACAAGACTCTGGTAAATATCCTCTCAAAGATGTTAGAAGATTCCCTAGGAAGGTGGGATGATAAAATATCAGATGTCTTTTGGGCATATTGAACCCCAAAGAGAAAACCTACAGGGTACATCCCGTTCTCATTAGTGTTGGTGCTGAAGAAATTCTCCCAGTAGAACTGAAGGTACCTTCTGCATGTTACAACCTTCAAAGTGCAATGCTCCCTAACAGTCATCATGTGCAACTGGAAGCATTGGAAGAGAACAGAGGTAACGCGAAAAGTAATTTTAAGATGTACAGAAAGCAGTTGTCTAGATCTTATGACTAACTGGTAAAGCCAAGAAAATTCTAGGAAGGTGATCTAGTTTTGAAGGCCTGTACAAGGTACATACGGGGTCTCTAACTGCTTAAGTTTGAGGTAAATTGATAAGAACCTTATGTTGTTAGAAAAGTTAATGATTCAGGATACTGTGAAATCTCGAAGGTTAAGGATACAGAGACTTTTAAAATCAACAACAAGTGGCTCAAAATTTATTTTGTTTAAGTTATAAACTTGTCCTAGCATTTTTTTGGGATTGTAAAGTGTAGGTACACGTAAGCTGTAAAGATAGCTCTTTTTCATAATGTGTTAAAACATTTTTTTGCGGATTATATAGAAAGTATAGGGGTAATGTTGATACAACCACAAGTTTGTTTTTTTCGTTTTTAGACAATTTGCATAAAAGTAAAGGGTTATCCAATCTTATTTATTCCAAAATCCCAAAATTCAACTAAGTCATAAAAGAGGGTCTACTGCCTCGAGATGCATGGAAAAATAAAATAGGGCAGTATATTGTGTTATAACTAGTTGTAAATCAAAAGTCCCCTTAATAATCATTTGGGTCGTCTATAAAAAACCACAAGTTAAAGAGTCCAAAATTCGGTGGTGATGATCGGGTAATAAAGAGGCTAAAGAAACCTCATCATTGGACTAGTCAACCAATTCCTACCGATAGCGATCCATCTCCTGCTGAATCTAATCAACCTTCACCACAGCCTTAGCCAAAGACTCCTTGGAAAAAACAACCTCTTACTCAGCTTTGGCAAGTTAAGAATTTAAAGTGGCCATCTTCTTAGCTAAGGCACTCTGCGAATAGGAAGTGGCCTTGATTTCGCAAAGTAGGAGGGTGAGTCAGCTTTCTTGAAGGCCTTAAGATAATCAATCAACCATTTTAGAGTAAAACCCTCGCCCACAAGGATATGGACATTCCCTATCATTTCTTTAATCTTCCTGGGACTTAAAGAAGGTAGAGGGGCATGCATCACATTAGACAATACAGTGGCAAATCCCAATAATCTGTAAGCCATCATAATAGGGATGGCTTGAATATAATGAATTGTAAAAGTTGATGGATGATGTTCTACCAGTCACTCGATCAAGTCGCTATAAGGTGGAGTTATAATATAGGCAAAATCCTTCAAAAAATGCCTCACAACCTCAACAGGAGACACTTCTGGAAGATAGACACTGAAGGCGCTGTCACTACTAGAGGGAAACACAGAGTTTGACACCCTGTCATCTTCTTACAAACTGGAGTTATGTCTCGTTACCCTCTCTCCACATTTTGGGCTATCTAGGGAACAGTGATGGGCTCAGTAAAATTCCCAACAAATTCTGTAGGAACAGTCTCGAGAAGTACTTGCTCAGTACGGGCAACAACATCCCCCAAGGTCATTTTTTGGTTAACATCCACGTGAGAGAATGAGAAATGAGTCAAACGAGAAGAAAAAAGAATATGGGCACAACATATATTCAAAAGTCCCAGTTTTACTTAAAGTTCCTTTATGGTTGCTCGACTAAGTAAGATTGGGAAGTCCTAAGCCTTAGTTTACTTAAAGCACCTTTATGGTTGCTCGACTAGGTAAATTGTTGTCGCTTCAAAAGTTCACGCTTTACTTAAAGTAACTTTATGGTTACTCGACTAAGTAAGATTGGGCATTCCTAAGCCACAGTTTACCTAAAGCACCTTTATGATTGCTCGACTAGGTAAACTGTTATTGCTTTAAAACTCCCAATTTTACTTAAATTACCTTTATGGTTGCTCGACTAAGTAATATTGGGCATTCCTAAGACGAAGTTTACTTAAAGTACCTTTATGGTTGTTCGACTAAGTAAGATTGGGCATTCCTAAGCCGCAGTTTACTTAAAGCACCTTTATGGTTGATTTACTAGGTAAACTGTTATCGCTTCAAAAGTTATAGTTTTATTGAACGCACTTTTATGGTTGCTCGACTAAGTAAGATTGGGCATTTGTAAGATGAAATTTACCTAAAGAACCTTTATGGTTGCTCGACTTGGTAAACTTTTATTGCTAAAAAAATCCCAGTATTACTTAAATCACCTTTATGGTTGCTCGACTAAGTCAGGCTAGGCATCTTCAAGCTTCAATTTACTGAAACCTTATGGGATTGCTCGACTAGGTGAACAACTTATTGCTTACAAAAGTCCAGACTTTACTCATAGGAATAATATATGGTTTGACCAAAGAAAGGGAGACTGTAAATACCTCTTGAATAGCGAAAGGCTCACAAGAAACCTTAGGAGGGGCAATAACTGTCTACTTCAAAGGCTTGAATTTTTCTCCGTCTTACCCCTCCTCAGGAGTGGATGCTTTGCCCTCCAGTATAGAGGTCCCAAACAGTCCCACCAATAATTTCTTCACTGATGTTGACTTTAGGGGTAACAATCACAATATCCCTACAAGGGTTGGGATCAACTTAGTCAATAGGGGAAATCTACAAAAGCCATTATGAAATGTAAGTGTAATGCACACATGAAGGAGATACACAAAGTGTAAGAAATTAGTACACACTTACCACAGTTATAGGACCAGCAGCTACCGTGGACACAACTTTAACCACCCCTTTGGTCGAAGAAATAATTAATAAAGAAAATTGTGCTCTAACACAAGGGGCATATTTTCGTCATGCTGAAGGGATGATGAATGAGGTTGAACCCTAGGAGTATGTTGAGATAAATGGTCTTCAGTGCTTAGGGTTGCTTTGGATTTATCTTGCTCCATGACCTCGCTATAATCATCAAGAATTGTATAATCCACGGGAATGGAACTAGGCTTCTCAGTTGATTGCATTCGATGAAGCCTGCGAGATGATCAAAATAAAGGGGCATCTTCCTCTTCTTCCACCTCTTTACCCTTTTCTGGAAGAAACTTATCCTCACCATTGTCAAGTGACAGTTTCACTTGGAGACTAGATGTGGTCCTCTTTCGACCAGTAATAGGGGGAGGGGGAGTAAATCAGATCTCTCAACCACTTATTTGGCCAAGATAAATCGCCCATATGCATACCCTTGATCGAATTTCCTCAATAGATTATCAAGAAACTCTGTGAATTGATCGACCAACTATGGTTCTGTAGAGGATTGGGATTGAGATGCTTCTAAAAAACTAGATGGTGTAGCTTTTATTTTCTTACTAGGGGTTCTATTATTGGCCTTAGCCATTGAAACACTCGAGACATCAATAGGAGTTTCCTTCTCAATAGTAGGTCGAGAAGAGGCGGGGCAATCTATGGCCTCCTCAACCCGTTGAGAACTCGAAGCCCCTTTCTTCTTCTTCTTCTTCTTCTTCTTCTTCAAAATATCTTCACTTAGAGGTGATAGGGGTGGAAGTTCTTCGGGGGTGGCGGTGTTGGTTTCGCTTGGGGGAAATTGGGCTTGATTGACTGTAGAAGTTCTCAATCCCAACTGGGGGAAATCATTCAACAACAGGATAAATAGGCTCTCATTCAACAACCTTAAGGAAATGACCAAAGGTGTTGGGCCAGAATACGTTAAGGTAATCTATAGATCTACTGCCTCATGTACGACTGTCTGGGATAACAAATTGTCGTTTCAATTGGACATAAAGAGTGGCTACTTCCTCTATTAAGAAATAACTGCCCGCCTTCAAAAAATTTGAAGGCCTTTCGGTGGTATTGTGATTGAAGAGGGGCACCACCTAATTAAAACCAAACTATAAATCTACTCGATGGGTTGAGTAGGTTGTGCAGTAGTTAGACTATTCAGTGCACGAGGGAAGGTACAAGGAAGTAAGAAAAAACAAAACATTAGAAGAAGGAAAATTCAGAACAAAAGATTGCTCTACTACCTGGACTGGGTGAGTAATATCTTAAAAAAGGCTCTGTCACTTTGTAGAAGTTCTCAATCCCAGCTGGGTACCTTAACGTATTCTGGCCCAACACCCTTGGTCATTTCCTTAAGGTTGTTGAATGAGAGCCTATTTATCCTGCTGTTGAATGATTTCCTCCAGCTGGGATTGAGAACTTCTACAAAGTGATAGAGCCTTTTTTAAGATATTACTCACCTAGTCCAGGTAGTCGAGCAATCTTTTGTTCTGAATTTTCCTTCTTCTAATATTTTTTTTTCTTACTTCCTCGTACCTTCCCTCGTGCACTGAATAGTCTAACTACTGCACAACCTACTCAACCCATCGAGTAGCTTTGTAGTTTGGTTTTAATTAGGTGGTGCCCCTCTTCAATCACAATACCACCGAAAGGCCTTCAAATTTTTTGAAGGCGGGCAGTTATTTCTTAATAGAGGAAGTAGCCACTCTTTATGTCCAATTGAAACGACAATTTGTTATCCCAGACAGGCGTACATGAGGCAGTAGATCTATAGAGTACCTTAACGTATTCTGGCCCAACACCCTTGGTCATTTACTTAAGGTTGTTGAATGAGAGCCTATTTATCCTGCTGTTGAATGATTTGCCCCAGCTGGGATTGAGAACTTCTACAAAAGTGATAGAGTAAGGGAAAAAGTTAAAATGTTTGACATTGTCAATGTAACAATGAAAGGACTTCTTAGATTACTTGTAGTTCCAGGAGAGGATTCGATGGACTTAACCTCGTGAGAGGTAGGAAATAAGTGGTCTGGGGCGTATTAAGGAAACCGAGCATAAATGAACGTAGTCAGAAATATGTGGTTGGCATAATTACACACATCAAAATGGCTAAGATATTGGGCATTTAGACGCCCCATTATATTACCCCCTAAACTCTCCTTAGGTCCCTAGCACCTCCCCTCATCACTACAGATCCAGGTCATACCTCGAGTACTAACCTAAAAGCCACCGGGCACTCCCAGGCTCCGTTTGACAAAAATTCAAACTCTTCATCTCGACGGAGGTTGAATGAATATTCAAAGGGTACTAAAACCCCTTTCCAATGGTCCATCCCGTGCACGATTCCGACCTACCATGCAGACGAACGACCCATTTCCCCTGAAACTCAATTAGAAGGCCGTCGGGCGCTCCCGGGCTCCATTTGACCAAGGTCAGCTCTTCAAATCGACTGAGTCTGAATGATTCTTTAAAGGGCACTGAAACCCCTTTCCAATGGTCCACTCCGTGCACGATTATGACTTACGGTACGGACGAATGATCCGTTTGACTCCAAAAGGTCACCGAATGCTTCCAAGGCCCGGTTGACCAAAGTTAACTCCCCAAACCTTATCAAACTCTTTGGAATGTCGAAGTACATCTCCTAACCTTTACAATGATCTGCCCCATGCGTGATTCGGACTTACCATGCGCACGAACGATCCATTTGCGTCTGATGATTCCTCATCCAATAGGCTGACAAATGCTTCCGAGCCATATTTGACCCAGAGTCAACTCCCGAACCCGGGAGAAGTCCAAAGGACTTTTAAATTTCTCTGAATTATCTTTCCAATGGTCTACCCCGTACATGATTCTGATCAATGGTTTGCGTTCTGCCATCGATTTTCCAAAAAGTACTGAAAGACATTGCCAAACGGCAGGTCCCAGACCCTGCCTATTGTTAGTGTGCCTAAACGCACCTGCCGAACGGCAGGAACAGGGCTATGCCGATCGAAAATGCCCTGGGCCTATAAAAGGAGGCCTGACCTCACTTACAAAGGGAGCCGAGATCTGATAGATATCACTCTCAACAAACCCCAAAAACCTCTCTCGAAGTCAGCGTGATTTCCACACCCAAATCCCTTTCAAACCTTCACTTTTCATCATTATTTTCGCCAAACTTGGTGAATTTGCTACCCTCCATCATCATCCAAGTCTAAGGGCTGCCCTCCAACATTCAAGATTAAGCTCAAAATCTTCAAAAAGGTCCAATTTTCTCAACTCTCTCCTTAAATTCTCATAAATTTGCAATAACTTATTTTATTATTTAGTGCTTTTATTATATCATGTCACACATCATAATATACTTTTTATTTAGTATTATTGCACATCTCTTATTTTCATATAAATGAAAACCCAAAAAAATAAGAAAAAGAGGGTTTGCTCATAAATTCCAAACGAGAATTCTCATACTTTTCTTACACTTCTCTCACAACTAAAACACTTTTTCTACACAAATAAGAGAATCCCCGGTTGGATTTATGGGATAAACCCCACCCCTCATTTTGTATGCAAAATACGTGTACTTTGATGCCTCTATAGGCTACGTAGGCATCTCGGGGTCGAGTCCTATTTTTACTTTTCCTCGCATTTTTTATTTTCTCTAAACTCCATTCTCTCATGCTATATATATATATATATGTGTGTGTGTGTTCTTAAAGGCATATTATTCCTTATACATTATCGCTCCCTCATAACGATTAACGTAGTGATGATCGCCTAAATCCTATTTTCTAAATACTTTTTGTACCTTCCTACGGACGACTCGTTTTACCTCTTACATGGTAAAAGTTGATGATTCCTATCTCCAATATATATACACATGCACACATATCACGGGGAAAATAAAAGGAAAATAGCAAAAACCCATGAGAGACCGAAAGGGTGGAATGGGTGCCTAACACCTTCCCATTTCGTAACTTAGCCTCTGGACCCTTTTCGAATCATTTTGGTTTCGTATGCACCAGTATGTCTTTGGATGCTGTCCCTCGGGATGGCTTACCTTTTTTTCTTTTTTCTGTTTTGAGTAAAATAGACTGGCGACTCTAATATCTCTACATTTTTCACCTCACCTCAAATGACGCCAACCGAAGAGCTCCTGAGAAGGACGCGCGGTACCTGAGGACCCTCACTCTCACGCAGGCCGCCCACCGCGAGGATCAGGATCCGGGAGGGGATGGCCACAGTGGCGACTTTGCTGGGGATAAATATGTTTATTTTGAGGGCTAGACTTTATTTACATAAGTGTTATGTTTGCTTATATTCTCCCCGATTTCGCATATTCCCCCTTTACTACTCATGTGTACCCCATGCTTATGCTTCTATTCACACTTGTAGAAAATTCTCCATGTACACTTCGCACCACGTACTCCTAGGGTCACATATATCCACAAGTTGCACGCATCATTCATCCATACTTGGTGTACCATTGGTACTTGCACTTTTCTCCCTGTTTGGAATAATCAAGAAAGATACTCTCATCATAAGATACTAATAAGAGAATCATGCATGATTCACATGACATCACTAAAGAGCATTGTGATTGACCAAATATTACCCAGTAACTGGAGGGTCACTTCGTGATGGGCGTTGGTCCGACAGGGCGCAGTTAGCCTAAGTGATATGACTCTCACCTTCCATTAGCCAAGTACCTTCGACGTATATCGAACGGTTCCCTCGCATTGTACCGCTTAACCGAAGTCATGACGGGAGGTATATCGTAGGGAACTCGTTCATGTACGCCGAGTATATCGAATTCGCTCTCACACGTACCATCCCCACGAGGTATATGGTGAGTCAATTCATGTACACTCAGGTATATCAAATTGCTTGACCACATGTACCGATCCCCCGCAAGAGCAAGACGTATATCGTGGAAGTCACGCCAAAGGGGGGAACCCTTTTTCGATTCACCCAACCAACTGCATACCGCATACATGTGTCAACTCTAGGACGCACGTGTTAGATTGTCGGTTTCAACCCGAAACTCTGTTGAAATTTTGGGTCGGCCTGTCACCTTAATTCTCGTGCATTTTCAAAACGGGACCCTGTTCGTGAGCCTGGTCACAAGTCCAGCCATAGCTTTGCATATATTACAAATCAAATTTTTCCAGGCTCGGGTCCCGTCTGAAATTTCATTTTGCATTTGGGAGAATTTAATACAAGTGAGAACATAATAATCATAATAATCATGCTGAGATCCGTCTCCCGGAAAAAAAATCCAAATAAAAAAAACATTTCTACCTTATTTATCAAAAATCAAAAGAAAGAAAAACATTTCTCCCCTTTTTCTCAAAATCCAAAAATATTTTGTCTTTCAATCTCGGAAAAAAAAATTCATCCTTTTTTCTCAAAAATAAATCCCATCTTATGCCTTCTCAGGTCGATTGCAAGCCCTTGGCCTCACTCCTTATTGGCTTCGGTCTTCAGTTAAGTCACCTCAGAGTACCGTCCATTTCCATATTAATCCTTCTGAGTCTGGAATCCATTCTCCTCCCATGGAGAACGCAGATCAAGTACCCGTTGTGCAGCCGAATCTGACGGTAGTTCTAACTCAGCTTGTGTCCAAGATTGAAAATCTCCAAACCGAGGTCCGAGAGATGCAACAAAACTAGGTTCCCATTCCTCAAGAGCCCGAGGCCCTATTTCCTCGTGCTATGGATCCACCTAAGCCTATCTGGGTTCCTGAAGAGTATCAACATGCTCCACGTGCCCCTCCTGCTAATGGGCCACCACCTGCCCAGCTTCTTATGTCGAATCTTGCCCAGTATGGGGCTAACTTGCCTATGATCATTGATCTGAAGGAAGAAGAGCTGAACAAAGTCAAAGGGGACCTCAATATGCACACTAAGAAGTTTTACAAAGGGGCTTAAGGGCTGCTCTCCAACATTCAAGGTCAAGCTCAAGATCTTCAAGAAGGTCCAATTTTCTCAACTCTCTCCTTAAATTCTCATAAACTTGCAATAACTTGTTTTATTATTTAGTGATTTTATTATCTCATTTCACACATCCTAATATACTTTTTATTTAGTATTATTGCACATATCTTATTTTCATATAAATAAAAACCCAAAAAATAAGAAAAAGAGGGTTTGCTCATAAATTCCAAACGGGAATTCTCATACTTTTCTTTCACTTCTCTCACAACTAAAACACTTTTTCTACACACACACAAATAAGAGAATCCCCGGTTGGATTTATGGGATAAACCCAACCCCTCATTTTGTATGCGAACTACGTGGACTTTGATGCCTCTATAGGCTACGTAGGCATCTCAAGGTAAAACCCGAGACTCGAGTCCTATTTTTACGTTTCCTCGCATTTTTTATTTTTTCTGAACTCCATTATCTCATGCTATATATATACATATATTTGTTCTTAAAGGCGTATTATTCTGTATCCATTATCGTTCCCTCATAACGATTAACGTAGTGATGATCGCCTAAATCCTATTTTCTAAATACTTTTTATACCTTCCTACGGACGACTCGCTTTACCTATTCCATGGTACAAGTTGATGATTCCTATCTCCACTATATATAAAAATGCACACATATCACGGGGAAAATAAAAGGAAAATAGCAAAAACCCATGAGAGATCTAAAGGGCGGAATGAGTGCCTAACACCTTCCCATTTCGTAACTTAGCATCCGAACCCTTTTCGAATCATTTTGGTTTCGTACGCAACAGTATGTCTTTGGATGCTGTCCCTCGGGATGGCTTCCATTTTTTCTTTTCTCTATTTTGAGTAAAATAGATTGGCGACTCTAATCTCTCTACATTTTTCACCTCACCTCAAATAACGCCGGCCGAAGCGCTCCCGAGAGGGACGCACGGGACCCGAGGACCCTCACTCTCGCGCGGACCACTCCCATGAGGATAGAGATCCAGGAGAGGATGGCCACATGGAAGAATCAGTTTGAACCCTATCCAACCAGGTGTAGAAGGAACCAAGGGTCATGGAAGCTAAGGGGACCTTGACCCCAGAGGAAAGGTGAACAACAAGGTTTATGAGGCCCTTTCGGGGGCAGTTGTGGGGCTTCCCTGGCAAATAGAACCTCGAGAGGACAATCCAAATATTGCCTATAAGTTCAATCCTGCTCTCATACCCTTCTCTAGTCGGGGCATTTTGATAGCATTTTTTCCGTTGTGATCTTTCTTGGCCTACTCACGAGCAAGTGCACTCGCCTTATCCTCCATGTAAAATAAGTACCTTATAATCTCGAAACAAGTACATTTATTATAGGTCTTCATACACCTCTTAACCACACCATTCAGTTCTTTGCGTCTATCTCGTTCTTCTTTTAGATGGCTTCCTCAAAATAAGTATTAGTTCTTGCTGCTTCCAACCCTAGGAGCTCACACACATCCTCTAAGGTGATTGTGAATTCACCCTAGGTAGTAACAAAGGTGTAGGTCCTATAATTCCAATGAGAAACTAGGGTTCTCAGAGTATTATTATTCTTTTAAAAAGTTACATTGCCAAACCATTTGGTACAAGATAAACCAACTATCAACAGTTCCCGAGAGTACATGCTATGAATGTAATCAATTTATGCACCTAGTCCCTCACAGGATCCACAAGCTGTCTCAAACTCACCATTTGAGTTGGGTTAGTCCCCCCTCAGACTTGAACCTAGTAATAGTGGAACCAGGGACATAGGCGTAATGATCGATCACATCGTCTTCACCAACCAACAATTTCAAATTCTCAGACTTAGACACAAGGGAAATAGGAAAAGCATTGGCAAACTCCCAAAACTTATCTACAATGCCATAGTAAGGGGCACGACAGTATTTCGCCCACTACAAACGATGATCAATAATATCGGAGGAATTTTTCCCGGCGGAAGCAGCGATAACGGAGTGAGTATTTTTCACAACGGGAGCCATGAAAGCAAGTAGAGAAGGAAAAAAAGAAGCTTGGGAATCAAAGAATACTGTTTGCTCTCACAAATTAAAAAATCACTTCGCTCAAAATACTCAAAGGTAAAAACGATTTGTGTGTCAAAGGAAACCCTTTTATAAGGGTCATGTTATTTCAAAAAGAATACATGGCTGATAAGAAAAGATGCACGTGGGAAATATAATCATCACATTTAGCTTTTTCACCAGCTCAAGTGGCTCGCATGGATTACACGTGCGGGCAATCAATCGACGCATGTACGGTTAGGGAAAAGGCTGTCAGATGCATTTAAAATGAAGAGACGCAGTAATGATTCTCTTTTGGGGGAAATTCAAGAGATATTTGGGGGCAAAACTCTATGCCTTTTCACACTTGGGGAAATAAATAGTTTTGAGGGAAATTTTATTAAAAACCATTGTAGTTCCCCAAGATAAATGACTGATATATAGAAGTAGCTGGAGGTGTAATGCCACGCAAGAAGGAAGAGTTTTAAGCAACTTGAACAAAGGCTAAAATTACCCACAATTTGTTTTTATGATGCTGTATAAATATACAAATCTGTGAGTTCTTTTTTGCTACTAACAAACACATACGCAGATCAATTGAGATATGACTAGAAATTATTTTTTTTGTATAGATATTTCTTCAAACAAACGAATATCTCTACGAAGGGGCAAATGTAGAGGGAGGTCCAGGATTAAAATTGATTTAAAATAGTGCTAACACTTCACAAGAAAGATTAGGGATGGTAGCTCGCACAAAGCTGAAGCTTTTCGAGCGATCATGTAAAGAAGGTGGCTCGCAAGAAAGCAAGTTGCTCGAGCGATCATTAAAATAAGGTTGCTCGCACAAAGATAATTTTTTCGAAGGACCTCGCACAAATACCAAGGCCAAGAGATAAACTTAGAAAGCACAAATTATAATTGGAATGTTGATATACTTATATTTAGCCCTCTTTGTAGAGATAACAATTACATTGTAAAGGTTTGAGGTTGTTCGATATCTTCGAGGGACCATGGCTAGTAGTACATGGGAGAGCTTATATGCTCTATCGGATAACCTCATCCTAGGTATCTCACATGGATTTGGTTTGAAGGATTGGGTGGAAGGTAACATTGGAAGAGACCAACCCCTTTAGGGTACTTAGGCAAAACCTTAGTGTATACACAACACGACTCAGTATTACCTCGAGATACCACCTCTGAGAACCCACTCGAGGGTCCTCAGTCCTAAAAAGTCACCCAAAATATTAACTTCTAAAGTCCACACACACCATAAGTTTCTTGAACAAGTCATTAGTCGAACAACCTTCAATTAGATGAATCAACTTTTTGAGTGATATGACAGCACATCCCTCGCAGGTTACTGTTTACCAATTCTTTGACATCATCATGTCTTATATTTCGGAGCTCGATAAAATAGCACTCAAGTGAAGATATTCCTAGGATAGTAGGTCCATAGCTGACATCATGTCTTATTTAATGTGTTCATAAGTCTAAAGAGTCTAAACTGTGTTCCCATCAAAATATTATGCCTCGCTCATTTAATGCAATATCTATCGCATTAAATGCATAAGATTATTAACATTAAGAGGGGCCAAATGCATTTATGACAGGCAGGTCATTTGAATGATCTGGCTCCCCTATAAAATACCTCTAAAGTTATACTATTTAGGGGATCTCACTTTTTTAGCCTGGAATTGCTACTAAAATACTCCCATACAAGAGAGTGGGCACAAGCAGTTTTGTATATTGAGTGGGCTCAAGGTGATTGCCTTCAGGAGTTTTGTAGACTTGAGACTTGCATTTATTATTGTCATTGATTGTTTTAAGGTCATAATTTCCATCTTGATAACGGGTGACGCCTCCCTTCACATTAATATCATCTCAATAATTCACCTCTTACAACCATAGTCTGTAGGCGGATGGGATTCTCTTGGAACTGTCATTCATCCATTTCGACTCATGTTATTTTAATTTCGATTCTCTAGGACAGTGTTCCCTTGATTGAGGTAATGTGGAATTTTTCCATACTATTGTTTTATTTATGGAACGAGTTGACTCAATATAAGTGTGGACGGACCTGGTGTGGTCATTTCATCTTGACAACTGAGTGCGCTCCTGTGGGAAATATACCTTCGTTTTACAAAAGTTTTATGAATGTTTGTCCACGTTCTGTCACGTGATTTGCTCATAATGTTTGTTTTGTTTATATGAATGATGTCATAAGTTAATACGTGTTGCAGTTTGTGTCTCTGGTTGTAAGGAATATGTGATGATTTAGACAGTGGCTCTAGTTAATAAGAGCAGGGTTATGATTTCAGAATGTCATAGTGTTAGAACTCGAGAAAGCTTGGCATGTGTTATTGTTTTATCCCTGTGAATGTAAGAGGGTTGGCATAAAACTCATGTAAGAGTTCCATTGTTGGAATTCCGGGAGTGGTCCTTAGTTCGTAGAGGGACCTTATGGGAGTACCGATTGGACGTAAGATTTATGACTTAGTCGGTATGTCTCTCCTCGGGGTTAATGACCAGCAAAGCTAGGTGAGCGTCAAGTTTAAATAAATTTTATGGTAAGGTTGACCTGAGAACACAAGGAAACTCAAGACATGTAATCACAAGTAGTGAGATAGCTTACGATGATGGACTGGGGGTTTGTTGCATATACTTTTACACTTGGGTGACTGTCAATCACTAGCGAGTATTGCTCTAGTAGATGTGTTGGGTATACTTTGGGTGTTGGCAAGGAAACCTTATGACTTGATTGTGTATTATCATCGGTCAAATGAAGACTCGAGGACTGTTAGGTGATTTAATGATGAGCCTAAAGGTAAGCATTAGGACCTCCTCGTGTTGAGTTCTTTGGTGACTTCTCTTGTGAAATAAAATATTATGACTTCATAATGGTTTAGGATTTCTATAACCTAGCCTTGAAGGATCCGTATGAATTAGAGTAAGGATTTATAACTTCTAGGAACTCGAGTAATTAATGGATTGAAAATTTCGAGGACTAAATTCCCTAAAGAGGGAATAATGTAACACCCATCCTTATGATTTTGACCATACCCGTGTGATTTGATAACTTGGTATGGCCATCCTGGGTGTTAGACTTGGTAAGATAGATTATGGGTCAAATTTGGGTAATGTGGTGGCGTTGGTGCGATTAAATGGTATTTGTACACCTTAAATTTTGTGCATGATACTAGTGCGATCGTTCGAGCAAATATGCGTGTCGTTTGAACGAGGAAGGCCACATAATTGGAATGAGGTTTGAATAACCTTTTGACGAGAAATACCTATTCATTTTCCATCACTCTATAGAATCTCTTTCGAATGCCGTCATTCGAACAAAGTGCGTTATCATTCAAAATAAGGGTGTTTTGATGTTCGAATGAATAAAGACTTTACCCCATTTTCAAACATCATTTGACTCTCGTTGGAACTCTTGTACGAACGAGAGGGGATGTCGTTCGAAATGAGATGGGAATTCCTTCAAATGACCCTACAAAATAGAATTATTTACACATTTTAATGTGCTATCGCGACGCGGATCATCATAATGGATGAGTTGTCGAGATCTCAACGGCTCAGATAAAAACGTGGGTTAAAGGCTTGATGGAAAAATGGATAAAGGGCTGGATTTGGGGGCATTTTTGGGATTTAACCCTTAGGGTTTTTGCAGTATTTGAATGAGATTTTGGCCCATTTAGGGAAATTCTCAATCAAATTTATCTCTCTCTAGCTCTTGGAGCTCCTCCACCCAACTCCACCCTCCACCATCTTAACACCATCATTCTTCCACCCAAAACTACCAGAAATTAACTATTTTCTTCCATCTTTAAGCTTTTAAAACCCATAAGTTTTTTTTTGGAGAAGAAGAATAATATTAAGGGAGTTAGAAGTGGGGTTTTCTTGGAGATTTCGTGCATCACACTTTTCTAGAGCTAGGCAACCTCTTTGAGGCCACCTTAGGTGCTGGGAGGTTACCACCACCATCTTCTTCATCCAACCATTCTTGGAGGTTCTGAGGTGGAAAACTCAAGCCTTTATCTTATGAACCCTATTTTCCTTTCTATTAGCCTCATGGTTAGAGTTTGTAAGAGTAGAATGCATATATGATTTAAGAAGTTTATTTCTTATGGTTTTGTGCAAATAATTTACAAATAATTTCAAACGTTTTGAGTAAAAAGATATATTTCAATAAAGACCGGTATTTAAATATTTTATGGAATAAAATGTTTGAAATAATACTCATCTTATCGAAGATATATTATGAACAAATGTCTCAAAGTTTATTGTAAAAATTAGAATTTTTATAAAGATAGATATTTATTCAAGTTTTAAGGAAATAAAAATATCTTTTGGTTTTTAAAAGCATATTTTTGCAAATATTATGAAATTTGTAGACTGAACCATGTGTTAAACCCAAGTAATGGGATTTGTGGACTTAAAATCCCTCCTTCTATGTATATGAACTTATAGTAATTGGGTAATTAGCATATAAACATGCTTAATGAAGGTTTTAAGCGGTTTTAACATGAATAAAATAAAATAGAAATTCTATCCCTTAAAGTGTATGAATTAAGTGTAGAAAGTGTGATAAGTGGGTATTTCAAGACTACTTATGAAAATAAAGTGAAAATGGTATTTTCTTGCAAAGTAGTCTTCAAAATATCAAATAGTTTCCTTAGTAAAGAAAGTAACGAGATAAAGATATTTTCAACTTGAAAACTGTGTTAAATCCAAAGAGTCAAATGAGTGTTAATGAGTAAAAATATTCAATAAGTTAGTGTGTATAGCTTAATAATATTTTTGGAAAATCAACACTTGTGAAAATAGAGAAAAGGTAAAGTTTGAAAGTAAAGGGTAAAATGATTATTTTATTTAAAGTGGGACATTTTTATAAAATAAAAATATTTGAAAGGGTGTTACATATATAGTTCTAAGTGAAAGTGATTTTTGGGATAAAATCAATACAATTGTGTAAAGAACAAGAAATGGTGATTTTCAAAGTGTAACTCAAGGTGAGGTGAAATCCCTAGGTTTTGGCTTCGGCCGGTAAAAGAGGAACAGTATGGATATTTGAAAAATATTAAAACACATTAATATGGACTTGGATGAGACCGAAAAAGAATTAAAAGGGCCAATATCCCTTGGATGAAAGATCCAAAACACTGGCTAGAGCATATGGTAGAGTAGCCGGCGGTGAGGAGCCCATGAAGTATGCAGTTATTTGGAGGATTCCGAGAAAAAGATAATGGAACATGGTAAAGAAATGAGTTGTGTTGCGAATATAAGAAAAGACACCTAACATGAAATGAAATTGGTAAATGTTTTGGTAGAAAGGATAATATGGATAAGAAATATGAGAAATTGGCTAATGTCCATGTGAAGCGATTAAATGGGTAACAAAGCAACCAAATGAGATTTTAACTTATTATTAACACAAGTTTGTGGTTGCAAATCTGTTTCTATGAAATTACGTATTTTATAACACGGAGCATGCGTGCGTTGACAAGTAATTTTCAAGGAAAGTACTACAGTAAACTTAGTGTGAATAAATGGGTGATTGAGATAAACGAGGCCTTCTCTCTAAAGAAATGGGACTTTGTTTAAGTTTTTAATTGGCTCCCTTAAATCGGGAAATTTTGTTTATGGACTTTAATGTGATTTGATCGGAACAAGTAACATTTTTAGATTAGAAACAGTTCCATGTAATAATGTATGTGTGAATATATATATATGTGGTGATTTCATGTGCAGTTTGGTATAAACCGTTAGAGTTTTTTTCCTGCCATTCGATTCTATGTAGCATTGGTGTGTTTCCCACTAGGCATTCGCTCATTCCATCTTCTTTCTTACTGCAGGGTGTGAATGATTATTTGTTTTGAGAGCATTGGAAAGATAAGTATCCTTTTATTTCACATTATTATCTCTAAATGCTTGGACTCTGGGGATACTTCCCAAGGGTCTCACACGTAGCTTGATATGAATCGGAATTACATGATTAAAAAGTGAAAAGTTAATTAAATAAAACTAGACTAGTAACATTATTTACTATATCTCGCTGCACTTCACACCTAACCTTTGGGCCAGACCGAGTTGACCGACGAGTAACCCATAAATTTGAGTTGAGATGTTATAAAAACTCTTACGGAAAAAAACTCGGGCTAAATCGTTTCGTTCCATTATATAGGTAAAGTTTTATAAAAGGGATAAATAACTTATAAACTTGAATATACCCTAGATTCAATACTGCACAACCCCCAAAGATACTTTTTCTACCTTCAAGCTGGAAGGGCAAGCATGGATCGCTCTCCGATCACTTATCACGTTGCAGGTGTCAACTTCCATTGATAATGCAACATTTTCACCAAAATATATTTCTTATTTTAAGGTTTGAAGAATTTTTTTTGTGTTCCAAAAAGGAACTTTTGAAATTTCACTATTTCTATTTCTAACTTCCTAGGATGTAAGGGTCATAAAGGTTGAGGGAAATTTTAAAGTATTTTTAAGATATAAAAATCATTTAAAGCTTCTCATGAATTTTTTTAAAGTTTTTCGAGAATTAAGTAAACTTCAAATAACTTTAAACCATAATGACAATAACATATATCTCAAAAATACATAGAAGGTGTTTAGTCTTAAGAAAATCTGATTTCTTTATCGTGATAAAATAATGAAAAAATCACATATTTTCAACCTTATTATATGAGTGAGAAGAGAGTGAATTAAATACGTATTTTTAAATTTGTTGACACATGGTTTCAAACCCTCTAACTCATTCTCAACCAAAAAAAATAGATTTCTTACCCAAGTTAATGAAAGACATGGAAGTAAAAGAGAATCTCCATATTTTTCAATGCAATCTTTTGGACAATTTTTTGTTTTGCATCAGATCTAATGTCATCGCATCAGTGTCACTGCAGCGAGATATTTTGTCACTATGGAGAACCTGAGGCGATCTAGGTCGCACCAAAAACTAGGAAAAATTTGGACTTGGACAATGGTAGCAGCGACAGGCTTTCGTTTCAACGAGAAAAATTATCACTGTGGCGACGCAGGACATGCCACTTTTCAGAAATTCTAAACGAATATTTTACTTTTAAGTGTCTGAAAATATTTTGTCATATCGCCCTAAGTATTTTTTTTCTCAATCAGGAACACCCATAGGAATGCAATTTGTGCCATTGTAGTTTTTACTAAGAAACTTATATTACATAGTGTATTTGTTCAAATTGTCCAAACCACTGAAACATAAGTTTTAACACATTTTCCAATTTAAGAAAATATTAAGTTAAGTTATGTCAAAACAAGGGGGTAAACTAAGTCATTCCAAGTCCTTTATCTTTATCAAAAAGCAGAAATCTCATTTCTCATGGCATGATGTAACTTTTTTGATAATGATGAAAAAGTTTGGTCCTAAAATCTTGAACATGAAGATTTTCGAGACAACTTATAATGACTCAAATATGTTTTGGAATGGAATAAGCCAATCTAAAGCTATGGGGAATTGGGCATACATGTGCTCTTACACTCTCCATCTTCGTCTATTCCATGACAAAATAAAAGATTACAAATAAATGGATCAAATCTATCACCCAACCCCATGCATTTACAAGGATAAAGACTCCACCACGATTTGCAACTCTTGTAACTTATTTTTCCGTTAAGACACTTGCAAAGGCATCAAGATAACAATGAAGAAATATTGACAAGAGTAATAAGATGAATACGTAATATATATATATATATATATATATATATATATACACTAAGGATCATATTTTAAGTTCAGTTAATAACTCAATAATATTTGGCATATGCATTTTATTCCTTCAGTTTATCTATTACCAATTTATTTCAATATAGACAAAATCATAATATCATTATGCTTTTAATCATTATCATTCTATATCTCCCTTAGAGAATTTTCTCCAACTAAATTAAGTCGCTCCCCCAACAAAACATTTCCAAGAAAATATTCCCCATAAGAAGGAGTCTTATAATCAGCATTCCTTTCAAAGGAAGGAGAATCATTCTACCCTTTTCTTCATGGAAAGGACACAAGAGAAGATAATGTAATCAAGAGCTAGCATAATTAATAAAATAATGAATGAGTCCTTATAGAAATGAATTTAGTAAAGATAATATCAAGAATAAAACTAATATATCTCATTATGTAATTGAGATGCAAGTTAAGCTAGGATATGATTAAATATATATAAGGTAACAACATATATAAGGCAGAAAAGATAACACTGTCAAAAGCATGACCAAAATATATGTCACCAATATGAAATTAATATATTTATCACATAAAAACTAGTTCTACTTATAACTCTAACATTTATATGATATGACAATATGTTCCATCTTCCTTCCTCATAGCTAGCTTTTATTTTGTCTTTAATATTTTCTCCCTTAGCCAATTCTTCTCTCCCTTAATGAAATTGTCACATTGCAAGGATAGATGAAGTGGTTAATAAATATAATAAAATGGACATAAGAAACATAGCTATAGGGAATGACTAGGGAAAAATGTCAAGATATGAAGGACATGCTAAGTGAGCGTTATAATCACATAGAGTAATATGAGTTTTGAATCATATTATATATTATATATAGGGTAATAAGATCAATAGTGACATTGCAAAACAAATATATAAATTTATCATCAAGATAATGTAAATCACATATGATTTATGACTATAAGACGCACAATAAGTTGGTAGGGACGTATTCACATGGAAATCCTAAAAGTCATGCATGTAAACTCTATTTTTAGACACATAAATATGTTACATGATAAATATCTAAGAAATCATTTCACAAGATCCGGTGCTGAAGCATGGGTAATAACATGGATAACAACCACCAAGGATATATGATATATTAAGAGATGGGGAATTCAAATATAATATCCTATCAAATAAGATCAACCCAAGTGATGACAAAAAATATTTCGATCATGTAGCATATTTATCCTAATGCAAGAACTAATATATTAACGTATACAAATTTTTTTGTTCAACTATAAAAGTCTATTTTAACAAAATCTACACTTAGAACATGAATAAGAAACATTAAGTTTAAAGCCAACCAAAGACTATATTCGTGAAAATATGTGTCAACAAATTTTTTATCAATCAATAAATATGATATCCTCAATCATGCATTTTCAAATCAATCTTTTTGAGAAACTTGCAAGATATACTGCATGAGGAAAGAGAATAAGATGGGAGGAAAATAATGAAAATCGAGTTTCTAGCATCTTATCTTAAATAAATGATTTTACATGGCATAATCAACATTTATGCACTAAGAGAACAACACTAGGACCCATTTTTTATAAGTAAAAAAATATAGGCATTATTATGCCACTTACCAAAATTCGAGTACTGTGTCCAATGTTCTCAACCATGAAACGTTTATCTATAAAAGGCTAATAACATGATGAGGTATTTAACCTAGAACATAGGATCATATATCAATTGTGCAAAATAAAAATAAAATAAAATGAACACCATCAAAAGAAAGGTTTAAGTTCAAGTTCAATTAAGATAATGAATAATAAAACAATGAGCACAATACATCGACTCAAGTGAAATCTCCAACTTCCTTTGTTTCATTTTTAACTACCACTTTTTAACTCTCCAATTATCAATTTTGATTATAATCTTTTGTTTCATATATGTTTGGTGTTACCCAATTTTAGATTGATGAAAATCTTTAAGATATTTCTATGTTCAAATTATTTTACATGTTGTGTCTTTCACTTATTCATTATAAAGACGGGTTACTATTTCTAATTTTCAAAACTAGAATCATCTAATTAAAGTCTTAGCTATAACCATATCATCGCTTATGATTTTCAAGATATAACATAAGCTTTTTTAGCTTCTCCAAATCATGGTAAAAAATTCTCATGTACACATATTGGAGTTAGACACTTTTTCACATGCTTTGAAGCTTTGAAGCTTTGAAGCTTTGAATGCTTTGAAGAATAACTAAAGTATGTGGCATTACTCATAAAGTGACATCTACTCAATGTGTAGTGAGGTGTAAAGTGAAACAACATACGATAATATATTCTCTGAGCATAAATTTTCTCAAATTTTAAAAGACTTAAAAGAAAATTAAATTCATCTCACGAAGCACATGTCATATTTCCAAACTAATGAAAAAAATGATTAAATAAGCCATTTTGGTATACGAAAATATGTCATGAGGTGTATCATTTTAAAGGAAAAATGTGATTGTATAAAAAAAATGCCTTTTAAAATTTTTTGTTGCAAGATATGTGCAATAATAAGGGAGCATAATATATGACCAAAATATATACATGAAGTGCATAATCCTAAACATGTTCCAACAAACTCAAATTACCAAAAAATTAACTAATGTAATCCTAAGATAATGAATCTAGAGAGAGAGAAATGTTAAGGTTAAGAGAGAATGAAAAACCTAATTACAAGAATAAGTAAAGTTCAAGGATAATTAACAAGTGCAAAATATATATCCTAGATAAAGTGGAAATACTTTTAACATGCGTAAGAACATAACATATATGGATTAAATAAAAGATAAACTAGATGTGACAATGCTAAGCATATTTTTGTAAATCCAAAATAAAGTATTCTCTAAAACAAAATCCTTATAATTTATTCAAGAAATAAATCGTGAGAAAGTTATGAAGATAAACAAATCATATATGATTTTTCATGGTTGATATATATAAACTCACTTATGTAATAAAAGTACATATCCTAGAATAAGATACATGATGGTGAAATGAAACTAAGACTACAACCATAAAATAAACAACCCCTAGTATTAAATGTGGAAGGAACTAATTTTTGAATCTTCTTAGTTTCAACTTTAAGTTCATCTTAAATGTTCTTCCTAACTTATACCTGACTCACAGGTGGAGTCTTGGATTCAAGTGGGGTATTAGGCACATTTTCTTCATTTTTCATCTCTTCACCTTACCCATATGATAAAAAAGGGTTTGACTTTTTTTTAACCAAAATTTGTATTTTAATGGGTTAAGGTGTAGATTTTCTAGAATCACAAACTTCTTCATCCTTGTTGTTCCCCACAAAATTCTTACCGTTCTTACCCTAGTGCAAAGGTAAGTTTGGCTTAAGAAAAAAAATAAAAATTTCTCAAATGACCAATTTTTTGATAATGATCACATTAACGGTTTTGGTTTTGTCATTTGGGTTTTCTACATGAGAACCACATTTTTAAAATGTTGACAATTCATCAACGTGTAATAAAAATCTTTTTCCAATATTCCTTATGACAATGAGAACAAACAAAGATTTTTTATGTCTTTTATAGCAAGGCACATTATTTTTATCATCAAACTTGGGATGAACAAATTTATCTTTCTTTTCAAAATTATTTATAATATTTTCCTTTTTATCTTGAGTTTGCAATGGAAATCTTTCGATATTTGTTACTTCATTATGAGAAGATGATTTACAAAAATTATTTCACTACTAGAAGATAAATTATTTAACTTGTCAACACCTAACCCTATTTTATCATAACTTTTTTGGGTTAGCACCAAAATAAATTTCTTAGTTTTTTATAAACTTATTGTAAGGTTAACTTTCACCCTTTTGACCAATTTCAAATCATTTTGAAGGTTTTCAACTTTCTTTTTCAAAACAATTTTGGGCTCTTCACAAAAAATAAGATCCATTTACAATTTTTTAAAAGATGTAGAAAAATATTTTATTTGTTCTTCAAAATTGATTAAAGTTTCATCCTCTTGTTTTGAAGGAATGTTCTTATCTTTAAACTCTTCCAAAAAGTCCTTAAGATCCAAAAAGTTAACATTAATACTTTTAAGTTTTTTTTAAAGGGGATAGGACTTTGAACTTTCAAAATGCACAATTTTCTTTTTCATCTTTTAAAAGTGCAAGCTTCTTACAAAACTCATAGATTTTCACTTTTTAAAGTTTTGACCTTTTTTCGAAGAGAACCATTTTATTTTTTAAAAACTTTTAAATCCATTCGCATATAGGGTAGTGCTAATTCAAATCAATTTACCCGAGGTAATGGAAACTTGGCCTTGCTATCTTGATGACCATATAGGGGACTTATTAATTGATCCTTCACTTTCTTCATTCAAATTTCTGGTCGCAAGGGTGATCTCTCTCAAGACCATGTCCCCCACCTTGAAATATTTGTGGAGGAGTTTTTTTGTTGAAGTAGTAGGTTGTCCTTTGTTTGTAAATAACCATTTAAATTAGGGTATCTTACCTCTTTTCTTACAACTCATCTGGAGACCTCTCGAGTCCTTCATCTTTTGATTCTGGTTCTAATCGAGTTACCTCCGTGTCGGTACTTCAACCTCTATTTGGATAATCACCTCAGTTTCGAAGGTCCGGGAGAATGGATAATCCCTTGTTAGATAAAATTCTTGGAAACTATTCACCCCACAACCCCCTTTGCCTTTTCCAACCTCTTCTTCAAGTTATGTAAGATAGTTATGTTTATTAAACCAACTTGGTCATTATCTTGGGGAGGAGTAGTGGCTTCTTATGCCATAATCCAAGCAGAATTCCCTGAAATGCAGGGTTGCCAAACTATTTATTGTTGTGTGAGATGATGGCCATGGACGAGCCAAATTGACATATGATATTATTTAAAATTAAATTGGTACTCTTCTTCTATAAGATGTGACTTTAGTATCATCCTCATCACACTTAGTTAAGTAATCAATGGCTACAATACAAAACTTTTTTAGCCTTTTCTGAGGGGTAAAGGTCCTACCAAGTCCACTCCCCGTTAAGAAAAGTTCTATGAACGCAGCATTAGAGACACATTCTCTACTGGATACTTTGGCATAAAGGCAAACCTCTAATACTTGTCACGTCTCTAGACTAGGTCCTTGGATTCTTCTTTAGTGTTAGTGAGAAGCTCCCTTGCCTTAAGACCTTGTAGATTGTGGTCTTTAGGCATGTATGGGTGCCATGGACACCATACTGGAGGTCTCTAAGAACATAGCTAGGTTTTAATAGGCTTAGGCAACACTGAGGTACTGAAAAGTACCCATTATTGAACACACTCCATTTGCTAAGTTGTATCTGGAAGCTAGGAACCTCATTCATCTAGACTGATGCTTATCTTTTGAGAGGACCCCCTCTCCGAGGTAGGCTATAATAGGAGTAGTCCATTATGAGCTCTGGTTGACCTCTGCAGTGCTCATCTGGAGATGGTTGATGCTTAGATAGTTGAAGGTGATAACTGGGACCTCTAGATAAATTTAATCTAATGAAGCCACAAGTCCAAGATGGTCAATCACTGAATTTTCTATCCATGGGACCCTTCTGATGCAAAATTAAGGGATCCTCTTGATGAGGTGTTGTATAATTCCAAAGTGTCCCTCCATCTTATCACCTTTGGCCTCATAGACCTCAGCGACTTGGTTGAGCATTTTATAGGAGTCGCTAATGGCCTTTCTTATTCTAATTTTAAAAGGATGTCTAGACATCATCCTGCCACCAAGGATTCATACTTCGCCTCATTACTAGAGGATTTGAATTTAAAATGGATATAAATAGAGACATGTATGAAAAGTGGCTTCATTATATTAAATGGATATCAATAGTACTTCATGGATTGCTATATGAAATCCATCTCCAATGCATGATATGTTTAAGGATCCAGCCGCATATAAGATCCATGTGGGAGAGCTGAGATCCATCTCTTAGCATAATAGCAATCTAGGCTTTTTGGGTATTGATACGACCTCTGCTCTAGTGGTCATAGGGTCTTCCTCCACTTCCTATAGGTTACTAAACTTCGTAGTGAAGTCAAATACGACTTGACCCTTAATGACGATTCTTGCTAATACTTGATATCAAACTCTCCCAACTCTACAGACCAGTTGACAAGCCTTCTTGAGGTATCAGTCTTATGGAGGACTTGTCGAAGGGATTGATTGATCATAACTAATATAGTATGAGATTGGAAAAGGATCTTAGACATCTGGATGAGATGATAAGGTATAAGTTTGGATTCTATATCTTTGGATACTTAATTTTAGTCCATTGTAGAGATCGAATGACATAGTATACAGAGTATTGGACCCCAAACTCCTCTCGAATCAGAGTTAATCTAAAAACGGTCAGGGATGTAATAAGGTAAAAATACAAATGTTCTCCAGTCATGGTCCTGGACAGTAGTGGTGTGGATCTCAGATATGTTTTGAGATTCTGGAAGGCTTTCTCATCTCCATGATTCCATTCAAAGTCCTACTTTCGTATTTCGAGGAAGGGTAGGCATTTTTTTATGTCCTTTTTATATAAAGTGACCGAGGGAAATAACTCTTTTGACCAAGGTCTATACTTTTAGGACTGTTTGTGGATATTTCATGTCAAACAAAGCTTGAATCATCTAAAGGTTGAACTCTATACCTTGCCTTGTGACCATGAACAAAAGGAACTTGACTCTAACAACCCAAAAGATCATTTCCTCATATTGAGGCTTATTTAGTTCCTCCTAAGGATGACAAAGGTCTTTCTAAGGTTGTGCACATATCTTGAGTCCACTAGACTCTTTATCAGCATGTCATCTATATAGACCTCCATGATCTTCCCAATGAGGTCCTTGAAAATAGAGTTCATGACCGTCTGATTAGTATCACCTCCATTTTGTAGTATAAAAGGCATACTTTTATAATAGTATGTACCTTTGTCTATAATGAATAATCTCATAAGTTGGGTCCATTAAGATCTTATTGAACTCAGAATATTCATTATGAGAGGAGATCATGACCTCTTTTGGGTTCGTTATGGTGTCAATCTAAGGTAGAGGGTATCAATCTTTAAGTCATATCTTGTTGAAATCAGTCAAGTCAACACACATCCTCCACTTTTTGTTGGCTTTGAGTACGAGTACCACATTATAAAGGCATTCCAAATATCTTACCTCTCTAATGAAGTTGGCTACTAAGATCTGGTCAACTTCCTCTACAGTAACATAATTCCTTTCTAGTCCAAAGAACTTCTTATTTGGGTGGATTATTTTATGGTTTGGATTCACGCTAAGGTGGTGCACCGTCACCTTAGGATCCACTCCAATCATATCCGAGTGACTCCCGACAAAGACATCTTTGCTCTCCTTTAGGGACTAGGTGATCTCTTCTTTGAGGGAGGAGCTCAGGCTAACCCCAATCTAAAATTCTTTGGTTGGATCATGTTCATCAATGCAGATGGTGACTTGAGTCTTCGGTGGCTCCTCCCTTTGCTCCTTATCTCCGGCTTATGGATCTAGAGTATCCATACTTAGCAGCTATATGACTAGGCTATCTCTCTACATGTGTGGGGGGTGGGGCTTCTAATCCCTTCTATACACTTTTTGGGACCTCAGAAGGAGTTTAAAAAAATCTCTTCCTTTCTCTTATGGAAGTGATGTAACACTCCCTTTCTTTTTTCTAGTCCCCAAACACTTCTCCTACTCCTTTAGGGGTTGGTAAACTCACTAATCTCTGAGTTGAGATGACGACATCTAAGTCATTGAGTGATGGTCTACCCATGATGATGTTGTAAGATAAGGTGAGATCTATCACTATGAACTTGTTTCAGATGGCTGTGAGACAACATTTTAAATTAATGGTGAGGGGAACCTTGACATATCCTAAGGAATAGGTCCTCTATTAGTTAAATCTGATGAGAGAAGTGGTAGCATATTGCATATGTTTTTCACCAAGGCCCATACAGTCAAAGGCATATAAGAATAGGATTCTTGTAGAATTCCCTGTGTTAAATAGAATCTTCTATATGTTGGCGTTCCCCATGATTTATGTGATTACAAATGTCTCATAATAAGGTAGACGGACCCTACCAAGGTGTATTTCTTGAAAGACCATCATTGGAACTCCCTTGGGATCTTTATGTGGGAGGGAGACATGGTTGATATGTGCTTTATCATATTGGGTTCTTTTGAGGGGGGACTTCATGGATGTGATAGAGATTCCACCTACGACAAAACCTCTAGAAATTAATTGGACATCAATTAAAAGGACATCATCATTTTTTATTTTTGTTGTTATTTTTTTGCACTAAACTTTGTCAGTGTCTTTTGTTATAATTTCTTGAAGGTAACTGTGACACCCTGCCTAATTAAATACCGGGTGATCAGTCTTTTATTAAATTATAATCAAAGTGAACGGTTGGTTCATTCTTAGCCGCCTAATTAAATACCGGGTGATCAGTCCTTTATTAAATCATAATCAAGGTGAACGGTTGGTTCATTCTTAGCATCACTGTCGAAAAAATAAATTTCTCCAATTTAAACACCCTAAATAATTAAGCTAAGTGTCAAAACCATTAAAAATATTATTTCCATTTTATTAAATCCAATTATGAAAACCTTTAATAAGTAACAGTTTAAGATTCACACCATTATTAAGACTGGAAATAAACACCCATGAAATTAATCATTCATATAATCCAATACCAACTTTAAAACTACAAATCAAAACAATCCTGACATAAATCAAATCCCAAAGAGTAGAAATACTAAAGATAAATGAACATAATTTCTGACAAATCCAACTGAGTAAGGAAACGGGCGACACATGCCCTAACTAATCAGAACTAGAATGAGAGTAGATTCAACATCAAGATCGTCTAAGCAATGTCCTGCAACTCCCACATAAGCTGCAGCGCGTCTGGTCCAAAGAATCTATGCAAGACGCCCTTGTGGCTGGGCACCTGAAATATATACATATATATACAAGAGAAAAGAGATAATAGGAAATGGGTCAGAGCCCGAATGTAAAACAGTTTAAAATAGTTTAGCAAGTATTTAAAATTCTTACCTGCTAATGCAACAACCATGTTAGTATGCGACACTCCCTTGATATTTCTCACCTCTCATCTAGTGTGCACACCTACCGTACTAATGAATCTCATCAATTTCCCTATCGTATTCTCCATAAGGTTTTATCATGTGAAAAGTGAGGTAATGATATTTTCTTTAGGAAATCATTCTCTTCAGGATTACATACGTGATTTAAAACATCTCATTATCGTTATAAAGTTCCCGAACACTTATAATAAAGTTGAAGAATTTATTCATTACTTATCTACTTATACGCACAATAGAAATTCCCCATATAAATATACGTATATATATTAGCCACACATATAATATATATACCAACGATACCCCACATAAGATCTATGGTGCTGGCATACTCTGCTATCAAGTCTCCGTATCACACAAACTAAGGGAAATACTAGTTCGGAATCACTCTCGAACTGTATTAACACAAAACACATACAAATGGAGGCGAAGCATGGTTCCAAGTCACTAAGAGGTCAGCACATACCCTCACGTCTCTTAGGACCGTCTGACTATCACTCAGATAGCCTGTACCAAGGAGTCCTGTGTTATAGGGTACAAGTCAATATCCCCCATAAAGGTCCCATCGAGATAAGACTGTCCCGGTGCGGTAACCTCCGTGATAGCAAGTAGCGCGGGCATGATTTTTACACAGATATATAATATATGCACAATCACACAGTCATATATATATAAATATTCACATTTCTCAAATTAGGTGCGCTCACGACCCATAATTATAATTATCCGTTCTTAGCTCATAATACTCAATTATTTCGCATAACGGATTCATCTATTTTATTCTCATTTATAATTTATTTCATACTTACTTCTCATCTCTCGAAGTATTCTATCTCACTAAGTATAATTTCAGTAGGTATAGTCACACTTACCTTATGGTATAAATCCTAATTACAATTATGTCACTCTCGTGAATCTTCAGGGTAAACTCATTGTCCTAAATATTTAAATCATTACACCTAAATAACTCCCAATAATTTTGTACTATTCTGGGTTCCTCGGATACTGGTTTTCCTCACTCAAATTAACCGTTCACTAAAATAGGGATAAAATAAGAAATTCCTTAAAAATTTGAAATCTCGCTCGAACTAGAAGGAATCTCGCTCGAACGACTTACACGTGTCGCTCGAACGACTTCGATCGACATTGGCATCTCGCTCGAACTACTTCGCGCGACATCGCGCTAGATGGACTGTTTCGTCTTCAACCTTTGGCAGTCTCGTTTTTCACCATTTTAAGCCTACAAACCTCTACAGTTTAATCCCCAACGTCTCATCTTCAATCCCAATCAATAATAACATGGTTATATATCATTCCTAACCTCTTATAATCATTATTTCGTCCAGAACCATTAAGATTACAAGAAATCCCCAAATTAATTTATAAGAACCCTAGTTTCCAAATTTTCAATTAAAGAATCCACCCAACCTCAATTCGTTCATCAATATTATTTCAAATTTCGTGATAAGACCTCTACATATGATCAAAATTCAGGCTACATAGATTCTCCCTACAACATATGCGATTTTTCTTCCCAAAACAGATAATTCTTCAAATAAAATATATGATTCTCTATCCTAGACTAACATGGAAGGAACATTAACTAGAAATCAACAAGATAGATACTTGCCTGGAAATTTGGTTCCTGATTTGTGAAAGAAGATGGTGTGGTTGTGTTCCTCATCGCGTGATCTATGGTTTGGTGGTGACGACGATGTGAACGGCAGGGTGGTAACGACCAACAGGGCCGTGGTCAGCAGGGTCAGAGGGGAGGTAATTTCAGGGGCCGATGTTTCGTGTTCGGCAAGAATGGCCATAAGCGCCAGGATTGTCCAGAGGGTGATAGGGCCCCACAGCAGCAGGGTGCCCGTAATGAACCACATAGGCCATTCTTTCCAGCCGCCCTCCCAGCTCCATCTCATGTACCTGCCCTTCCAGTCGCTCCAGTGCAACAGGGGCAGTTGCAGTACGGACGTGTCTATAACGTCCACCAGGCAGCAGCTCCACAGGAACCACCCGCGATTGAGGGTATGTTTCCTATCCATGGTACTATGGGTCGGGTTTTATTTGATACTGGCGCGACACACTATTTTATAGATACCCATTTTATGAAGGCTTTAGGGTTATTAGCCATAGTAGAGAGCACTGTAACGTGTGTAGACTCATCACTGGGAAATGGGTTATTAATTTTCTTTATATGTCGGGGTGTAGGAGTAGAGATTGGTAGCTTGGTATTACCAGCAGACATGTTAGTCTTAGATATGCATGATCATGACGTTATTATTGGTATGGATTGGCTCTCAGCTTACAGAGCCATGATAGATTGTTACGGTGGCAGTATTGTCTTTGCCATTCCGGGGCAAGAGATGTTTGTAGTGGCGATGCCTCGCCCAGAGGGAGGCTAAATCGCTCATTTATATTACATAGAGGAGGATACCTCTAAGGAGGTCGTAATTCCCTTAGACTCTATCCTAGTTGTTCGTGAGTATTCTGATGTGTTTCAGGAAATACCAGGCCTATCCCCCAGTCGAGAAATAGATTTTGTTGTAGATTTATTACCGGATACTCGACCTATAGCACGTGCTCCATACCGTATGGCTCCGGCGGAGATGCGAGAGTTATGAGATCAGATAGAGCAGCTGTTAGGCCAGGGTTTCATTCGTGGGAGTACCTCACCTTGGGGAGCTCCAGTGTTGTTTGTGAAGAAGAGAGATGGTTCACTGAGGCTATGTGTTGACTATCGGGAACTGAACAAGGTCACAATACGGAACAAGTATCCGTTGCCTCGAATCAATGATCTGTTCGACCAGCTGAGGGGAGAAACTTTCTTTTCGAAGATAGATCTGAGTTCAGGGTACCATCAGCTATGTATTAGGGAGCAGGATGTTTCAAAGACATCTTTCTTAACGAGATAAGGGTCCTATAAGTTCAGAGTGATGCCATTTGGACTCACGAATGCTCCAGCCGTATTCATGGACTTGATGAACCGAATGTTCAGAGAGTTTTTGGAACAGTTTGTCATCGTCTTCATAGATGACATCTGGATATATTCACACACCGAGGAAGAGCATGACGAGCACTTGAGACAGGTTCTTCAGAATCTACGAGAGCATCAGCTGTATGCTAAGTACGAGAAGTGCGAGTTCTGGTTACGTGAAGTGAAGTTCTTGGGGCATGTTGTTTCTGAACAAGGGATAGCAGTTGACCCGAGTAAAGTGTCAGCGGTGAGGGAGTGGGGACAACCCACGACACTGAGGAAAGTACGTAGTTTCTTGGGATTATCCGGATACTACAGGAGATTCATTCGAGGTTTCTCCAAAATAGTGGGTCCATTGATGAACCTGACTCGCAAAGGGGTGCCATATGTTTGGGATAATGCTTATCAATTGGCTTTTGATGAGCTAAAAAACAAGCTTACTTCAACACCGGTCCTTGCTTTACCTAAACCAGGCGTGGAGTATCTGGTTTACACCGATGCCTCTTTACGGGGACTTGGGGGAGTACTTCAGCAGGAGGAGAAGGCTATAGATTTTGCCTCCCGTAAGCTTAAGCCGCATGAGAAGAATTACCCCACACACGACCTAGAGTTAGCAACGGTCATTTTTATATTGAGGATATGTAAGCACTATTTATTAGGGGAGAAATTTCGCTTGTTCACAGACCACAAGTCACTTTAGTACCTGTTCACTCAGCGAGAGCTGAATGTGCGTCAGCGCAGGTAGTTAGAGTTTGTGAAGGACTACCAGTTTGACATACAGTACCCTCCGGGGAAGGCCAACGTAGTTGCCGATGAGTTGATTCGTGGACCGGTTGACGATGTAGCAGACATCTGGAAAGCAAAGTGGAAAGAGTTGGGTCACCAGGATGCAGTAGCCCGTTTCTTTATATCTGTCATGTTAGTGACACCCGAGATTGTTACGAGGGTGATACAGGCGCAGATAGCAGACCCATTCTGCCAGGAGCAGATTGTATGACTTTTAGTCGAGGGTGCTGAGTCCTATTCCGTTAGTTCTGATGGGGGTTTGAGGTTTAATGGGAGATTGGTGGTCCCAGAAGGAGAAGACTTACGTCATGAAATGATGACCCAGTCTCACGGATCTCGATTTGCGGTACATCCTGGGGGAGATAAGATGTACCAGGATATGAGGCGGTAATACTGGTGGAGCGGGATGAAAAAGGACATTACTGATTTTGTGTCCAAGTGTTTTACCTGCCAGTTGGTAAAGGTGGACCACCAGAAACCGTCAGGGTTGCTTCAGCCATTGGAAATACCCGCGTGGAAGTGGGAGAGTATTTCTATGGATTTTATTACTGGGTTGCCTACATCACAACGGGGCCACAACTCTATCTGGGTGATTGTGGACCGTTTGACCAAGGTGGCTCATTTTCTGTCGGTACGGACAGACTATACCACGGGCCAGTATGCTCAATTGTTCATTGCTGAGATTGTCAGATTACATGGGGTGCCCCTGAATATTGTGTCGCGTTTCTAGGAGAGCTTTCAGGAGGCCATGGGTACAGAGTTGAGGTTGAGTTCAGCTTATCACCCACAGACAGATGGACAAACAGAGCGTACTAATTAGATGTTGGAGGATATGCTACGCATGTGTATCCTTGATTTTGGAGGAGGTTGGGAGTCGCACCTTCCACTGGTAGAGTTCGCTTATAATAAATCTTATCAGTTCACGATTGGCATGGCTCCATTCGAGGCTTTGTATGGCAGGCCTTGTCGTTCCCCAACGTGTTGGCTAGAGGTGGGGGATAACAAGTTGCTCGGACCAAAGGTGATTCAAGAAACCTTCGCTAGAATTGAGATGATCAGGAGTCGCATTCGAGTAGCCCAGGACAGGCAGAAAAGCTACGCCGATGCAAAACAGTTCTTTCGAGAGTTTAATGTGGGGGACCAAGTATTACTACGTGTATCTCCTATGAAAGGAGTGATGAGGTTCAGGAAGAAAGGGAAATTAGTCTCGAGTTACGTGGGACCATTTCCCATTATCGAGAGGATTGGGCCGGTAGCATACAGATTGGGGCTGCCAGAGCATTTACATCGCATCCACGATGCATTCCACATCTCGTCGTTGAGACGATACCTTTGGAATGATATGGACCACACCAACATCGCGATAGAAGAGATAGACTTACAGCCTCACAGCTCTTATGAGGAGAGACCAGGGGCTATCCTAGACCATAACGAAAGGAGATTGAGGTCGAAGGTAGTTCCACTTGTACGAGTCTAGTGGGAGTATCATAATGTGGAGGAATCCACCTGGGAGCGCGAGGCAGATATGCGTGAGAGATACTCGGATCTATTCTTACCAGGTATGCCTTATGTTTCGAATTTTGGGACAAAATTCCGTTATTACGGGGGAAGTATGTAATACCCCGTATTTTTATGCTTTCTAAATTTGGGGATTTATTAAATTTAATGTGAGATATTAATTTAATATAAATCCGAAAATTTATTATTTTTTTTATAATTACTAACGTGACGAGAGTTATTAATCATTGGAGATTTGTTGAATATTACTAATGAGTAAAGTAATATATGATATTGGTTCTATTAAATGTCACGAGTGAATAAAATGACAATTTCGAAAATTTAAGTCGGGACGCGCTCGTGTCGTGTCGGGACTAAATGTTGATTAATAAAAGTGAATAAATTATAAATCACCCGTATGGTCATTTCGAGTGCACCAAAGTGTTCGGAAGAGTCGAGATAGTCAAAATAATGTACCCGAGGGTTTAGTTTGGGTCTCGGGGCGTTTTTAGGCCTAATTAACACCCCGGGAGGGCGTTTTGGTCATTTTATATTTTTAAGCCTAAAAACCCACGAAAATTATAAGGTTATATCAGATGCTTAGGGTTGCCTTATAGGGTTAACTCAACCAAAAATAAGAAACGGCCATTGGAGAAGGAAGGAGAGAGCTTGCCCAAGAGTTCTAGGCCGAAAACTCCTCTGTTTGCACCGTCAAACGCTAGATCACGTCACAAGGATCACAACCACACTGATTTCTGCCACAAATTAGAAACAAAAACTCCCAGGCAAGTATTTATCTTGCTTAATTTAGTTAATGCTTCATTCATGTTAGTTTAGGTTTGATTAGGATGAGTTTCTACGAAAGAAAACCCATGTTGGAGATTAGAAATTTGCTTGTTGTAGTGATATAAATGATAATCTGGAAATTCCCTTCACATGTAGAGGTTGAACCAAGGATTTATGATGGATTAGAAGTAGAAATTCGGGAAAAAGAATGATTTGAATTAAGTTAAAGAAAATTTTAGGGTTCATGAGAATTGTATAAATTTTGGCACTTTAATCCATGATTCTTGATGAAAACTCACATGCCTTACGTTGAATATTGTCCATTTGAGTTTAGAACGTTTGTGGTATAAATTTCTAGGAGTTTGGGAGTTAAAAGTTTGGATTTTTATGATGTTGGATGATAGAACCCGTAACTGGTATTCTGCAGATTCGCCATACCTGTTTGATCGATCGATCGATCGAGCTCCTGCTATCGATCGATCGACCCCTCCTGGCAGACTCATATTTCCCCTTCTAAATAGTTGAATTAAATTTAGATGAGTAATATTCGTTGGACATCCTTATTAAAATATTTTAGGAGATAAAAGAAGACCTGTAGGACTTATTAAAAATATGAAACCTTTAATGTAAGACGAGATTTACATTTTTGGGATGTTTACATATAAGGGACGATGGAACTATGTATTAAAGGGGGAGACGCGTAAGGTAGTTATGTTAAAAAAAAAAGTGCCTACTGAAATTTCACTTTGGAAAGATAAGAATCCATGAGTGTTACGTAGTAAGTTGGAATAATCCCTTAAATTAAAGTAAGAAACGAACCGTTATACGTGATAACTAAATAATGAGAAATAAGGATAAATATCATAATTATGGGTTATGAGATGTACCTAAACTTGATATGGTAATAGTAGTATATTTATATGACTATGTTTATGCATATACTATACACGTGTAAAAATCATGCTCGCGCTACTTGCTATCCCTGAGGTTACCGCGCTGGGACAGTCTTATCTCAATGGGACCTTTATGGGGGATATTGACTCGTACCCTAGAAGATAGGAATACTTTGGTACAGGCTATCGAATCGATAGTCAGACGGTCCTAAGAGATGTGGGGGCATGTGCTGACCTCTTAGAGACTTGGAATCTATGCTTCGCCTCAATATTGTTTGTGTTTTGTTCAATACAGTTCGAGAGTGATTCCGAACTTGTGTTTCCCTTAGTATGAGTGATACGAGGACTGGATAGCAGAGTATGCCCGCACCATAATTATTATGTGGGGTGCTGTTAGAATATATATATTATATGAGTATTTCATATATATATTTAAATCTGGAATTTGGGAACTACCTGTTGTGTTTATGGTAAGTAAGAATGGAATAACTATTTCAATTTGATAATAAGTGTTTGAAAAGTAAAATGTGTTACTGAGAAACTTTATTAGTAAATAAGGTTTAAATGAGAACTTTGTTGTTAAATAAAATTAACCTCTTAAACAATTGAATTTGCCAGTTTAAATCTTACGAGCAACCTAAGATAAGATAAGTTAAACCGTTGGTAAGGTTAGTGCGATAGGCTTGCACATTAGTAGAGAGGTGAGAATTTCTCAAGGGAGTGCCGTACTAATATGTTGTTGCATTGGCCAGTAAACAATTTAAATACTTGCTAAATAAATTTTAAATTGTTTTTCCAATCGCGCTCTGAATCGTTTCCATTTTATTTTCTCTCTTGTATATATATGTATATATTACAGGTGCCTAGCCACAGGGTCGTCTTGCATAGGATCCTTTGGAAAGAACGCGCTGCAGCTTAGGTGGGAGTTGCAGGCCTTTTGTTTAGACGACCTCATTTGTTGATTTCACTTCTAGTACTATTTATTCAGTTGGTCATGTGTCGCCCTTTTCCATTATTCAGTTGTTTTATTGGATATTGTGATTCGTTTTTATCCAATATTTATATTTTGGGATTTATTACTGTCAGGATGTTTTCCTTCAAGTTTTAATGTTGGAATTACTTAGTTGGATGTTTAATTATTTGGATTATTTGTTCCAGTATATTTGTCGATTGATTCTTAAATTATGAATTATGTAAAGAGATAAATGTTGGATTATAAAATAAAATTTGGAAAGTAAAGTCTAAAATGGTTTTGACTCTTAGCTTAATTATTTAGGGTGTTTAAATTGGAAAAGTTATTTTTATGACAGTGATGCTAAGAATGAACCAACCCTTTACCTTGATTATAATTTAATAAAGGACTGATCACCCGGTATTTAATTAGGCGGGGTGTTACAGTAACCCCTTTCGATTACCTCGTAGATAACTTGTTTCACTATGAATCAATCACTGGTGTTGTGTCCATGGTCTCTATTGAACTGATGGTATTAAAATATCTCATTTGTCATCAGTAGTCCTCATGGTTGTTGGTTGAGGAAATAACTCTTGATTTTCAACTACTGCAAAGACTTCTTTTGTGGTAGATGTGACTTGGGTGAAATGCTTGGCCTTTATGAATCTATTCTTTTTACATTTGAATTACTTTTTCTTCGCCTCGTGTTCTTCAAAAGCTTTCCTAAGATGATAGAGACATATTTCCTCTTTCCCTGTTGAAGTGTGTTCACATCATGTATTGTTGAGATATCATCCTTAACGTTTATATATTTCTGAGCTATTTCAAGAAGCCTAATTATGGACTTGTAAGGATTCTTATTGAAAGTCCTAAATAAGACTTTAGGGGTGAGGCCCGAGATAAAATCTCCCACACAGGTGGTGCCATTAATATCATTAACCTGAATGGCTTCTTGATCTAACCTCTTAGAATATTCCTTGTGGGATTCGTTGATCTATTGCTTGAAATGGATAAGGTAAGTGGAAATTATCCTCATCCTATGTTTCACAATAAAGTGGATGACAAAGGACCTCACCAGTTCAATGAATATTATGATGGTGCCTGGCTTGAGTTTAGCAAGCCATTGCGTAGAATTTTACCTTAAGATATAAGTAAAATCTCTGCACAAGGACTCATCTGGAGTATCCTATAGGACTATGAGTGATATGTAAGTCTCAAAGTGATCAATAGGTCTTTAGACCCATCAAACGGTTCAATAGTAGGCATATTCCACTTTGGGGGGAAGAGCATAATGTTTAACTTCATTAGAGAACGAAGGGATAGTCTTTTGTAGAGCTAACTCTACGGTGTTAGGAGTATGTGTCTGTATTAATTGAGAAAGTTCCCCAACCGGTCTTGCATATTCTTAATATCATTGTACCAGGTCCTTGCCACCCTAGAACCACCTGGAGACTGATATATCAAAAATTATAGCCTGTCCTTGACATGAATACATGATGCTAATAATTGGGGCATCCTAGACACACCTTTTATATCATTCTCCATCATGAGCTGAGGTTTGTGATTCTCCCCTGTACCATTATGTTCTAGCACCACTGATCCCTTTACAATTGGGGGCAAAGAATGCCTGTTGAGAATGGTTGATATCTTCTCTTAGAGCTCCTTTTCAGAATCCTCCGTTTCTTTAAAAGAAGGGGTCAAAATAACATTGGTTGGCATCTTGAAAATAACAAAGATCATTTGTGAAAGAAGTGGAACTTGTCATTCCCATAAACAATGCCAAACTGATTGGTGTAGACATCGTATATTATCCCAGACCCACAGGTTCTCCCCTCTAGACCTTAGATATGTAAGATAGGAGAAGTGTCAAAGTGTGACACAATTGTTTAAACTAGTTCAGACCTCGGCTGAGGACTCTACATCCAATGTTAATGGTGTTCTACTGTATATTTGATTATAAAAGAGTTATTATAGTCAGTAAGACCTCTTGGGTTTTGGTTAAGAGGGTCTGAGGTCTTGCGTCCTTTGTCAAAAATTAAAAGGACCTTAAGAAGTAACTGTTGGACTTCTCTAAAACTTTCTGAGTATTTATTTAGGTCTCAACAAGGTATACAAAGTACAATATAACTGGAAATTATCCAAGTTATAATTATCTTCTCCTAACAGTGGGTTGAGAGAGTATGGAACGAAGAATAAACACTTATAGAGGCTGAAACTCTTAGTTCTTTGAGAGTATGATTTCTTTAACGTGTTAACCTATTGTCTCGCTAAAGAAAAGTTTCCCTTTAATCATTCACCAACCTTCCTTTTGTATAGAAAATCTAGGAAAGAGAATTAGTGTACTATCATAGTAAGGTTGTGGCGTCTTTGAGATCTGACTGTGTTATTAAGGTGGTGGAATGTTGGCTAAAGGATTTTCATGTGGTGTAAGATAGTTTCTGGTGGCATTAAATGTGTAGGGGAGATTTCAATAAAAGTTGTATTGAATGGTGGTGGTTGGTGGAATATTGTTTTTCTTTCGACTGACTCTGTGACACTAATCGCAAAATCTCTATGGGAGGTCCTGGGGGTTTGGAATCGCCTTTGAACTTCTACAAGTTAATATAGAAGTGCTACGCAATGGCATACTTTAGTGCTGAAGGTTAGGTAACCTTAGGAGGTTATTTATTTTAAAACATAGGACTTTTTGGACCATTATTCATGGTGGAGCTCTAGTGATGTGGTCTATGGGCTCGACAGAGGAAGCATGTTGGAACGACCAACCCTTATATCGAAAATAAAGGGTGCCTAAGTTCTGCTACATTTCTATAACCCTCTGTTGAGATCAATGGAGGTTGTGGGGACCAAGTAGTGGTATGTATGAGCTCAAGGTTTTTCCTTGGGACCTCCATATGAGTTTGAGGGTAGTTGAGGGGATAAAGAGCCTTTTATACATCAAGTCTTAAAAGGGTGTCATCATCTACGTTGTTAGAACTATGTTAGTTTTAATCCCAAGACCTCTTGGATATATAGGTGAAATATTGAGGCTAACTTGGGATTATAAGCCTTATAATTCGTCTCATGGCATATTATTTGTTAAGGAAGCCTCTATCTCTAGTTCAAACCCCATTGCTCATAGAAAGTGAATATCTATATCACTTTGGATTATCTCAAACCCTAATGTACTTTGGGATTTTATCCATGTCAATAAGGGATACATAGATCTCCAATGGTGACTTTTTGTCCATTCTAATCCTATAAACATCCTCTCTTCCTTCTATACCTCCAACTAGTCTGAAGGTTCATCAACAACTTATGGTTAGTGATCGACTAACGAATATGAATATCTTTATCACCAAATTTCGAGTCAACTTCCATTCTGAACCCCCATCGAAGCTATTATACGTCTCACACATAGATTCTCCTCCTCTTGAGTTAAGTCCTCACATTTTCACACATATAACATTTAAACACGGGTACAATTGAATTACGTAGGCTTTGATCTCCTTGATACACAAGTATTTAGGTGCAATACTGAGTCCTTATTATGATCAAAAGCCTCGACCGATATATTTTCATAATAGAGATGCACTCATCTCTCATATTATTATTTAATTCACTCTCACACCTCAAACGAGATGTAAAACTATCTCAAGTCATTATCCCTTGTGCATACACGCCTCCAATGGCCTCTCGTTACGCAAGTCAAACTTTCTATCATATTTATAGACATATTAACAACCACATGTTATCTGCATATAAATCCACACACAAGCACTCTTGCGTATCCACATTGGTACAATTTTTATACCTAAGCATATATCTAGATTTTAAGGGATTCTCCAACGAATGTCTCTCAACGTGTTCTAAAATAAAATAAAAAGTAATCGCATAACGTAAAGAGAGATAATAATCATAGAAATAAGGAAGCATAAAGAACATATGGGGTGCCAAATACCTTTCGCACTCGTAAGCCTATTCCCAACTTACTTACAAGAATCTCTAAATCACTCGCCGACCTAAACTTGCCTTAGGATTTTCCGAAAGGGTAATCTATAACCTTTTGTTTATTTTTATATAAAATAAATTTACGACTCTGAACAAATGACAACCCTTAATATGTAAGCCTAAACAAGGACGTGCAACAAAAACTGGATATGGCACCAAATAGCTTTTTGGGGAAATCATCAATCACTGAACCGATAAACTTGACCTTTGGAAGAAATGGAGGATTGAGACAAGCACTTTCTAATCCTCGTAGGGATCCAATATCCGCCACATTGGCTCCGTTTCATGACACAGAAAATCTTAGATCTCCTGAGTTCCATCCAGAGCTTATACACCATGGCGTTGAATCCGTTGGGGATACATCCAGCAAGGCGAACTATTCTTATACTTTTAATATTTTATCTTAATAACTCTCCACCTCATGACTACTATACACAAATTTTAGAACTTTTTAGACACTTTAGTCTTAGAGTCCCTCAAGATATAGATACGTGATTTGGTACCCATGTGTAGTATTATATATTCACCCAAATGTATAAGAATGCATGAAGGACATCGTGATAAAATAAACTTAAAAGTACATAAAAATAAAGATTACATGTTTGCATCAGGAACTACATAGTCTTTATTATCGTATTGTTTATAATCTATACCCTCAAGGCGAAAAAGATCAGTCGAAAGGATGGTTGCCAATGTATGACTCTTTTCCCCAACTTGTCTAGTATATAAGGCAGCTTCTTTCTTCATCCCAAAGTCTCAGTGATAGGGAACGTTTGAAGTTAGGGTATATCGAATAAGCTTTCATAGTTATTGAATACTAGGGTAACATAGTTTCTCATGTGTCTTAAAGATTGTTCAATCTAAGGAACCCGTTATATCATTATCCATGGCAATGAAAAGTGATCCACCAATAATAGAGTCGCATCGCCTTTTTCATATAGAGAAAGAGATATAGGTACACACCGTATCGCTCTAATAGAACATATACTTATGGGACAATCACTTTGAAAAAAAAATTCAAAATTATCAGACGGTCGAAGGCTAGTCCAACCCATCGGATTTCAGGATTAATATCTTCCTATTTGTAATGGATGGTAAAATAATATGAATCTGCAAGCCGCTACTAAAGCATAATTCCTTTACATTGGATTCCCTACCCACATTTTATTTTGAGAAAATAATAGACCACGTTATATTACTTCCTCGATCCTTGTATGAAAAATGAGAGCTCTCCCGTTCACCCGAATCCAACGAAACTCTATTTAGTTCTTCACCTTTGCAGATACTACCAAATCAAAAATACAAAAAATAAAATACCACCCCACACAGTTAAGTACAAATAATATAATTGCATATAAAAAAGTCATACATATGTGAGTCTTTCACGCCCTTTGTATTGTCCTTCTATCAGTCATTCTATGTACAAAATCCTGAGTGAAAATTCATTCACTTTTCTACAGTTATCATTACTAGCAGAAATTCACACTAAGTTCTTAACCTAGAAACTTGAGTTCACGCATTGTGCATCCTTCTAGTTTTCAATAGAGAGCTCCCCACCCATGAGTGCCAAGTATACTTCAGAGTACACTCCATCTCTATAGAAGAAGAGCAGGTTTCATCCGTGATGGAATGGGTTTTGAGACAGTAAGAGTACATAACTGCCTCTCAAATTACCATGCAAGGAAAAAATAGGACCCTAGGACAAGCACAAGTTTTCCTACAAGTGGCTGCTGATACTCTCAAAATAGGAGAGAATGTACTCTCTCCCCTTTCCCAAACATAGGTGTCTAGCCCACGATAATGGTTAAGACAACACCGATCAACCCTCATATTCCACCCACCCCACTACCATCACTGGCTCCCCCTGCTAAGATCAGGAACCCCATTTTTAGGTACGAAAACCGCACTTTTATGTACCATTTTCCCTAAAATCGTTACCCTGAGTACACACTCTCCTCCTACTAAGGCCCCTAAGGACTGCTTCTTTAACTCCTCCATCAGTCGAAGAGGTTGTTCCTCCTCCCCTGAACCAAGAGATAATGCAAGTTAAATCTAAATTGCATCTCCTCCAAAAATAAATAAGCAAGATGTAAAATACAAACAAGCTTACAAACATTAATAAAATGTCCCTCTACCCCAAAGCCCGACTATTGAAAAAATTTAAGAAGCCACTCGTTAAGACATACAATTGGTTAGGCTCCCCATCGGCCATTTCTCCAATTACCACCTTCAGATGAAAGTCCAAAATATAGATCTCAAAGTACTAGAGATAATGTTCTTCTCCAGTACGTCTAAAGTTGAACTTACCATGTATATAGGCTTGTAAGGTAAGGGAGCCACTAAAACATAGAAGGATATATGTCATTCTTCGCTTAAGCAGTTAGAATACAATACGGATCTTAACGTCACATGTAAGGATTAAAAAGGCTAAGTAAAGAGGAAGGAAAAATAATTGGCACTTTTGTCACTTGCTGGAGATAAAAAGTCGGTCTGATGGTCAATCATCACTCCGAAAATGATCAGTTCGAGATTGTGATAAAAAATCTTCGGAGAGAGGTATATACTAATATTGGCCTTAGTTAGATCTCTGACTTCAAAGCTCTCAACCACATAGGATGTAAGACCGAGAAAAGTTTGGCCACAAAGATACCAAGTCAACAGAAGAGTAGCGGTGACCTGTAAATAAGTTCCTCGCTTGTAAGAACTCATTTAGAGCCTCAACATCTCATATCACTACCCTTATAGTCCGTCCACAACTAGAAACAAGAGAAGTTCCAACCCCCAAGCTATGTTGGCCACTATTGCACTGTCTCATCCAGTGCCCCCTCCAAAAAACTATCAAGCAGTGCCCCCTCAGTCGAGTATTCACTGCTTTGGAGTTAGATGATCGCTTGAAACCTCTTAACCCTAGGCAACATTTCTCTATCCCAGATAGGAGTTTGTAGGATAATTAACATTGCGAGTTCCATCAGAGCCCAATCACATCACGAATAATTATTGGTCATTGTTATATTCCATTCAAGACCATATTGACGCCATGAGCCTCATAGAACTAAAGCCCAATGTTAAAAACAACCCCTACCATATCACCCAACACCCACACTAACCCCTTATCATACACCGATAAACACCACATTCTCAGACCACCTAATTCTTTCTTTAGGTCCCTAGCACCTTCTTCATTCACTACAAACCCTAAGTCGCACTTCGAGTACTAATATAGAGGTCATCGAGCAGTCTAGGACCCCATTTAATTCTGGTCAACTCCATCATCAAAGGAAAAATCTCAATGAATCTTCAAAGGGATCTGAATCCCCTTTCCAATGGTCCACCTCAGGCGCGAATCGGCTTAAAGTTAGGACAAACGAACCATTTTACTACTAAAAACCTATCTAGATGACACCAAGCTCTCCCGAGCCCCGATTTAACCCCAAGCAACTTTATCGTTATTGAAAAAGCTCAATGATTATTCTAAGGGAACTAAAAATCCTTTTGCACGATATACCCCATGTGCGAAATAACATAATCGTTTGGACGAACAATACATTTTTTCTTGGAAACTAATTCGGAGGCCACCGGGTGCTCTCGGGATCCATTTGATCTAGATCAACTCTTCATATCAAATGAGACTAAATGAATCTTAAAAGGGCACCGAATACCCTTTCCTACGGTTCACCCTGAGCGCGAAATGATCTTATAGTACGAACGAACGATGTATTTTACTCCAAAATGCCACTGGGCACTTTCAGGCCCCAATTGACCAAAGTCAACTCTTTGAATTGAGTCAATGTCTTTGGAACATCAAATTTCCTCACATATCCTTTGTAACGGTCAGCCCCGTGCACGAAACAGACTTACAGTATGAACGAACTACCCATTTTACTCTGAAAGGTCACCGAGCGCTTTCGGGCCGCCTCGGTTGACCAAAGTTAACTCTCCAAACCGAGAGAATCTCTTTGGAATGTCTAAGTGACTTGAATGATCCTTCCAACGGTCTTCCCTGTGAAGCACCTTATACTCTTGACTCACTTGAGTCTACATTGTATAAGGGCTCATCTAGTTTGGAAATAGAGACAAAATTGAGTCCCCATCCTAGATACCAAAGAGCCTCAACCACTTCAATTCAGTTCATTCCTCTTGTTTGATTGATCAAGGTATATTCACTATCACTCACACACACACTTTAGAACTTCATAGATTATTCACACATTGTTTAAATTGTTTATATGTGTGTCGTATGTGCTAATTTACCTTAAAACAATCTTTTATAATTTTGGGGAATTTTTAATGATTTTTAAACATTTTTTTCTTATTTAAAAAAATGGAATTAAAAGTTTTGGGGTCATTATATAAATTCTGGTTATTTGTTTTTTCCCTGAAATGTTACCTTGGGTAGGAACCGAAAGGACTAGAGAATTCAGGGTGCCTATGTAATTAAGTTTATACACGCATTTGTTATCCGGTGTTTGCCTTGTTGCTTCCCTATTGGATGATTTTGTGTTTCTTTTAAGAGAGTAAATCAGCTTGTTTTATAAGCCCTTGGATTGAGTTAATCGACGATCTGCATGCATTCCTGTCCCAGTCCTCGTGAACCCTTATCATCCAATCACAAGCCTTATAACCAACTGCTTACATTTAACCGTTGGATGAAAGTCAAGACATCTTGACTTAATCTCTGCCCTCGATTTGCCTCTACCTTCTGGATCTTTCTCAGCGCCCTATTTAAAGAGAGTTCCTCTCAGCCATTTGAAGACTTTGGCCACTTCATCATTTAGAGAGAGAAGAGACAAGAGAGGGAAGAAAGAGACAAGAGTTAGAAACCCTAACCCTAATTCGTCCAAACCTTTTTCAAACCCTAATCCCTTTTTATCAAAACCAGTTTTATACCAAACACAACCTTGAGTGTTTGAGAGTTTTGAGAGTGGTTTGATAGTGGTCTTCTGCTGTAACCTCTTGGTTTTAAGATCTTGTGTCCAACTTAAGCATTAAGCTATATCAGCGTTTCTGTTTCATAGAAATTTTAGATCTGAGCATTTTATGTTACATCACACCTAGATCTGCATGTATTGTTTCTCATCTTGAGAAATCTATTGTTGATTCCTTTTCAGTAAATGTTTTCATACTCAAAATCAAGAATAATGTTTTATGTTTCTAGTTCTTTTGAAACAAGAGCTTAGACCGAGTTGGAATCACACTTGGCAGTTTTCAAATTCAAAAATCTTTTCAAAACCCTGAAATTGATTAAGATCTTGATACGTCTTCTGAGCAAGATAACCATGGATTCTGGGTTAATATTAAAGGTCAAATAAGGTTCAAAGTTTCCTAAGAAGTGAGAAACTGAAAATCACAGCTTATAGATCTGATTTGTAATTTTCTAGGACTGCTTGTAAAAATAAGCGTGAGTGTGTGCATGCATGTGTTAGATCACCATCACAAACACTTACACACAACAACATTGAAAGTGTTGGTAATAAGATCTTGAAACAAGAGTCGACGTAAAGACTGGAACAAAGTGAAGTTAGCAAACTGGGAGAATAACATCAACGATTAGAACTGTAAAAAAGCTATTAGGACACTAGTGGGTACATTCCTAAACTTGTATAGGTCTTATTTGTGTGCATGTGTGTTATATAGTTTGTAACTGTTATATTTGTTTTAGTGGATTTTTCTTTTTACTCCGTAGAGGGAGTCATGGATGTTTCCTCAATTGGTTGAGGTTTTACCACGTTAAAAATATCTTGTCATTAATCTTTCTACGTCTCCTCATCCCTTTCTGATTGGTGTGCTGATTTAAAACTATTTTAGTTTAGTTTTTCAAAACTAGTTAACAAATCTTGACCTGATCTCGTGCAATGTTTTAAACACCTCTTGTGATTAAACTGATTTGATTTCTAGAAAAGAGTTCCTTCAAAAAATAGTTCGGAGTTACTTAAATGGTTTAATCTTGTATTAAACGGCTTTAGTAACAGTTTTTCAATTGGTATCAGAGCTTTGGAAATCCTTTTAAAAGATCTTGTGTTTCTAAAATTGTTTTCTTAAAATCAAAACAATGGACGGTAACTTCACCAGACCCCCACTCTTTGATGGAAACAACTTTGCTTACTGGAAGGTAAGAATGGTTGCTTTCATACAAGGAAACTTGGGAGATGATGTCTAGGATATTGTTGAAAATGGTTACACTTATCCTACAAAACCAGCCACTGAAGGAAGTAATGAGAGGGTTAAGAAAGCATTAAGTTATTTCACACAAGAAGATAAGGAAACTTCTCGAAACAATAACAAAGGCAAGAATGCCATCTTTATGTCCATAAATGAACATGAGTTCAAAAGGATCTCATCTTGTGCCATTTCTAAGGAAGCTTGGGATACACTGATCACTGCACATGAAGGTGACACTAGAGTGAAGGCTGCTAAAACTCAAATGCTTGTTCAGCAGTATAATTCGATAATTATGTCTGATTCTGAAACGTTAGATGACTTCTACATGAAATTAACTGACATTGTGACCAAACTGCATTCTAAAGGGATAGCTTATGACATACATGAAATTGTGTAAAGTGGTGATCGCTTAAATAAGCTCTGATACCAATTTGTATAATCGCTGCAGCGGAAATATTGCGACTTCTCAAATAAACTCCAATTTTAATTAATCCCAAATTTTAGTTAAACCCTAAAACATGCATCTAAATGATTTATCCAATAAAATAAAGCATGCAGGATAAAACAAACAATTTTAGGAAAAATCCCCCAAAGGGGCAAAACCTTTTATTTCACTATAATTTGTAAGAAAATGGCTTACACGGATTACAATGAAATATGGTGACATACGAAATACCCCCAGGTGTCGGTTTCGATGTCTCGGCTGGAACTTTCCCTTTCCAGGAGGGCACTAGTGAAGAAGAGAAACGCCTTCTCCACAAGTGTGATCTTTATAAGGACTCCCTCCACAATAGCACGCAGCTCTCCGGTTGTAGAGTTCTCCCCACAAAGATAAACAGTAGCAAGGTGTGTTCTTCAACACCAAAATAATTCACTAAAGCATATGGGAGTTTTGTGAATTGAAAACAAAAAGGATTAAAACCCTAAAGGAAAAGGCCAAAAAGGATTCTGCTTTTGCAGTTTTTCTGTTCGTCAAAATGCTGTGACTTCTTAATGAAAACGTAACCAAATAATGAGATTTTATAGAAATCGTGCCGCCTCAAAAATAGAGCTCGTTCGAACGAGATCAGCAAGTCGCTCGAACGAAGGACAAAAGTCATTCGAACGAGATCTAACGACATGCTATGTCGTTCAAACGATATTGCAGGTCGTTTGAACGACCTATCAAGCGAGATTGCATGCGTGCCTGTAGAAAATTTCGATACGAACGCGTGGCAGCTAGTTTCGTATCATTCTGATTTTTTATGAATTAGTTATGATTTTTCTACGGAAAGGTGTCCGAAAACAAAATCTTTAGAAAAATATTTTGTAAAAAATATCCCAAAAGCTCTAAGTGAAAAGTTAAGGTATTTAAAACTTAACCTTACCAAAGTAAACTTTGCGGAGCCTTGAATGATGAAGAACTTGAATAATTTGGATCCGTCTTCGATGTAGATTGCTCTTGAATGCTCTTTGACGGTGTATCTGTATATGACATAACAAATTGATAACGGACCTATGAAAATATGTCCTTACAAATCTCCCCCTATGTCTATACCGGTACATACATAAAAAATCCGAATTATCAAAAAACCAAAATACCTATACAAATCTACCCTCCCATGAATAAATTTGCAAGATCTCAAATTGTTTTTCAAAAATCTTCATCAAATCTCAAAGCTTTTCTCATCAGGGTGTGCAACATCATAATCTTCAGTCTTTGTACCTACACACATGAGATAAAGCAAAATACCTTCGTGATGCATTGAGTTTGAAATGATATTAGAATAAAGCATTAATAATCAAATCTCCCCCATAATGCAAAAACTCCCCCATAACTGATAATTCTTTCTCCCCCTTTTTATGATGTCCCAAAATAGACAGATAAGAAGAAAAAATCAAAACATGGAGTGTCACGATAAAATGCATAGCAAATAAAGATTAAGCTACACGCATGCAAAGGGATATCTCAAAAATCTCACAAACTATATTTTGATTTTTTCAATTTTTCAGACAAAAATAAGATACCACTTTGAAAAAATATGATACAAAAATCACACCATGGATTTAAACTTAAACAACCAAGTCATGGAAACGTAATGAATGGGTGTGAACACATTCGATAGGTAAATAAACTCAATCAATCATATGTGCACGAGGCATACGTGTACCCCTAACGAATGATCATCAAAAGAATCCTTAGGTGTAAAAATTGTTGAATTTAAATGACATCGTCTTAATCAAATCAACAAATCAAAGTCTAAATGATTTCCACACCAATAACGTCCAAAACAATTTAGTGTCGTTTCGAGAACTTTTCAAAGGACGTGCAAACCCATTGATATATCCATCCAAAACTCCCTCATATATAATAATGCAATTCTTTATATCAGAAGAGGTACTAAATTCTCAACTTAGAGAAAACCTATTGGCCCAAATTTTTGGCATGTTTCATCTTTTTATTGCCTTAATTTTTGTGTGGGCTCTTTTCAAACGGTGGCTTTCACAACGTGATTATCATTCACTCGCAGCCCTTTCCCGTGTTCACTCATCATTTTTTAAACTAAATAATTAATTCCTCACGGGCAATGGTTTTTACATGCACTACTTTTATTACTCTCGTATTATTGCACTTGGTTCGTTTTAAGGACATGATTGAGATGAAAACAACCAACCAACATGTGATAAGACAAGAACAATAATCAAACAAATCCGTGCATGAGTGCAATAAAGGACAAAGTGAGTCAAACATGTAGGTAGCAACACTATAGCTCAAAGACTCCAAACTTTGTAAAGCACATGGATGAATTGACCTATTGTCTCAAAACACTATCAAATAGTCATATGTAAAATGAAATGATGTTGTGAATCGGTCATCCTAAGTGTCCATCCATAAACGGTGTAAAACCAAATACAAAAATCTTTTTGAATTTTTTCAAAAATTTTCTAAACAAAATCTTTTTGAAATTTTGAAAGAAATATATCACAAATATAGCACAACCAACAATAGGCATAATATCGGCATGAGCATCAACCTATGCTAGCAAATAGTAAATCACACAAATAATATATATATATCTAAGCAGGTGTGATTAAACGAGCAATGTATTGTTTATAAAATAAGCATGGGAACTACGAATAACTGCATATAAACTCTTCCAAAAGCAACCAACAGTACCAAAAATCTAGGCATATGAATACAGGATACTGAAATAAAGGAACATGAGAAGAACTAGACAGGTCGGTCAAATGACTTAGCCTGTCGCTCGAACGACAAGGCAAGTTGCGAGAAGAGACTTCGCGCGAGAATGGATGTCGCTCAAATGACGTACAGTTCTCGCTCGAACGACAGAACCAAATTTTCGCAGTGTGACCAGAAAGTCATACAGTTTTGCCCAGTGGAAAAATTTCATGAAAACAGTACCTGTAAGGTGCAAACAGATCCAAAACAGTGCTAAAACAGAAGCGAAACACACAAATACAATAAATATACCAATGTGTGCTACATCAAAGTGAGTCATAACACTAGAAAGAATATTACCATGATGTGACACTAGTGTATGACAAACATCTAACACAATCACCCAAAAGATCTCACATGGGGTGAATCACGTGCAAGTAAATGGGAATCGTGGACAAGTAAACCATAAGCATCTAAATCCGATTTCCTGACCCAAATAGATGTGTAACGAGATGTGGGGGTGTGGGGAATCGAAGTTATTCTTCTATTAACCTTCCTAGGTTCATTTAAAAGCTTGTAACAAAATCGCCTAAGATGACCTTGCCTACCGCAATGTGTGCAAGTGTAAATCAGGTGGTGTGTGTTACCTAAAGGTGTCCCTCTCCTCAAATTTCTCGGTTGCTCTCTCCGAATTTGCCTAGGTGGGTCTCTCCTAATGATCCTATGAGGTTCTCTCACGATATTCTTAGGGGGCTCTTTCCTAACAACCTTAGGTGTCCCTTTCTTAACAATACTAGGAGGCTCTCTCACACGTGCGGGAATGGGTGCACCATGTTTTTCAAGACCAATCCCACCCCTATCCTTTTTTATCTCGACGGTGCCTAAAATCTTATCAAGTTTTTCAGACCTAGACTCCAAATCAAATTTCACTTTACTTGAATCTTTCAATTTCACCTCAAGTTCACCTATCCTAGATTCAAGTACACGTCTAGAATCCTCAAACTCTAAAATCTCCTTTTTCATAGTCTCCATCAACCCTCTAAGACTATCCCTCTCACCCTCAACATACTCAAACTTCTCTTTCAAAATTTTCTCATGTGCCCTAAGTTCTTCAACTAAAACATCATTATTTTTTAAGGCACACTCTTTCAATTGAGCTTCAAGTTTCAAGTTTGCCTTTTTTGTCTTTAAACATTCAAAATACAAATTATTGTAGGCAACTTGCAACTCACTCAATTCTTCTTCTTCCTCCTCACTCTTTTCACCCTCACTCTCATCACTAATCACACGGATGGGAAGCTCTCGCCTAGAAGCATAAAAGACTTCTTCTTCCGAATCACTATCACCAAGGGTAGAAACATGAGAAATCGGTTTATTCAATTTCTTCTTTAAATTTGTGGTACATTCATCTAACGTGTGACCAACACCCTCACAACAAGGACACCTCTCAGATTCGTTTTCAATAAAAGATTTAAAACAAGAGTTCGTGTGAATTTTCCAATTAACTTTTTCAAAAATTTGACATCGAAGATCATCAAAACCACCAAAAGCCATTTTTGTGCAAAATCAGGATCAAAACACAATAACTTAGTGCAACAGGCTCTGATACCAATTTGTAAAGTGGTGATCGCTTAAATAAGCTCTGATACCAATTTGTAGAATCGCTACAGCGAAAATATTGCGACTTCTCAAATAAACTCCTATTTTAATTAATCCCAAATTTTAGTTAAACCCTAAAACATGCATCTAGATGATTTATCCAATAAAATAAAGCATGCAGGATAAGCCAAACAATTTCAGGAAAAATCCCCCAAAGGGGCAAAACCTTTTATTTCACTATAATTTGTAAGAAAATGGCTTACACGGATTGCAATGAAATATGGTGACATACGAAATACCCGCAGGTGTCGGTTTCGATGTCTCGGCTGGAACTTTCCCTTTCCAGGAGGGCAGCAGTGAAGAAGAGAAGCGGCTTCTCCACAAGTGTGATCTTTATAAGGACTCCCTCCACAATAGCACGCAACTCTCCGGTTGTAGAGTTCTCCCCACAAAGATAAACAGTAGCAAGGTGTGTTCTTCAACACCAAAATAATTCACTAAAGCATATGGGAGTTTTGTGAATTGAAAACGAAAAGGATTAAAACCCTAAAGGAAGAGGCCAAAAAGGATTCTGCTTTTGCAGTTTTTCTGTTTGTCAAAATGCTATGACTTCTTAATGAAAACGAAACCAAATAATGAGATTTTATAGAAAATTACTCCGCCTCGAAAATAGAGCTCGTTCGAACGAGATCAACAAGTCGCTCGAACGAAGGACAAAAGTCATTTGAACGAGATCTAGCGACATGCTATGTCGTTTTAATGACCTATCAAGTGAGATTCCATGGGTGCCTGTAAAATTTTTTGATACGAACGCGTGGCAGCCAGTTTCGTATCATTATGATTTTTTATGAATTAGTTATGATTTTTCTACGAAAAGGTGTCCGAAAACAAAATCTTTAGAAAAATATTTTGTAAAAATTATCCCAAAAGCTTTAAGTGAAAAGTTAAGGTATTTAAAACATAACCTTACCAATGTAAACTTTGCGGAGCCTTGAATGATTAAGAACTTGAATAATTTGGATCCGTCTTTGATGTAGATTGCTCTTGAATGCTCTTTGACGGTGTATCGGTATATGACATAACAAATTGATAACGGACCTATGAAAATATGTCCTTACAAATTGTATCTAAAATTATGAGATAATTGCCATAGAAATTTAATAATAAAAGATATGCTATTGAGGAAATGTGTGATCAAAATCTCACTCTTGAATTACTCAGTAGTAAACTTCGAACTGTAGAAATGGAATTAAAATTTAAGAAACAAATGACCCAGTCCCATAGGAAACAGACTAGTTCCAACTTGAGTTTTTCTTCTAAGTTGATGAAACCCGAGTTTACTATTTCCACTGATGATTCTGATGAGGAATGTGATATAGATAGTTTGGATAATCAAATTGCCTTAATGTCAAAACAATTTAAGAAAATTGTCAAATTTAGAAATAAATTGGCAAACAGACAAGGCAAGCCAAATTATCCAACTCAGTCCAACTACAAACCTCATGAGAAAAGTCAGGACAAACATCACAAGGACGTGATACCCAACAAAGACTTCAAGAACATTAAGTGTTTTAGATGTGAAAAAATAGGACACATAGCACAAGACTGTAGAGTGAAACTGAACACTGCTAATAAACATACTAGGGCCAATATTTGCAAAACATGGGATGATTCAAGTGACTCTGATAATGATGAACCTAAATCTTCTGATGGTTTTGATCCTTGCATGTCTTTCTTTGCTAAGATTATATACAATGATGATATGCCTATGTATGAGAATGATGATAGTAACTCTACTCCTGCTGTTGTGAATCATGCTGCTACTGGTTTAGATGCTTTAATTTTTGAGAATATTTCTAGTTCTACCACAGGGTGTGTGAGTCAAAGGGAATGCGATAATGACGATGTCCACGGGTGCGTGAGTTCAAGAAATGAATCCTAAGGGGTCACTTCACTTAGTGACTCAGACACTGAACACCTCCCTGATATTCACACACTTTATGCGAAAACTCTCAAGAAAAGCACTAGACTAGAAAAAATAGTGAAAGATCTCACTAAGAAATTAGAAGACCTAAGTCTGATGGTTAAACTTAATACTGAAGAGTATACTACCCAATGTCTAACTCATGAAAATGAAGTTAAAACTTTTGATCAAAAATTGAAGAACTTGATTGAAGAAAATGAAACTCTGGAGAAAAAATATAAAGGGACATTATTAGAATTGTAACAATCTAAAGAAAAGACCGCAACAGTTTTAAAAAAAAATTTAAATTTGAAAATAACTCAAACTGTTTTAATGGATTTTTTGCTGATTCCAAAACCAATTTTGATGATCGAACTGGAATAGGATTTTGCCCGAATTTAAAGACTCAAACTAAAATCTTTGAACGTGTCAGGAGGCAAAAGACCTATAGAAACTTGTCCAGACTTTCACTCTCAGAAAAATGAGTTTGACAAAAACCAATCTAAGTTTGATATTGGGGAATCAAGTTACTCTAAGTGTGACCCGCTATTAGGAAGAGTGATTCTGTCTTTCAAACTGTAATTCCTAGGAATAAGGTTCAACCTTAAAATCTCATCAAACCTATATTTAGATACTTTCCTAAGGAGATACTATCTTCGAGTAATCTATACTTCTCTTAATGTGATCTATATGGTCATTCCTTTGAAGGATGCTACTCTAGACGTATAGTCAACCCTGTCTTTAATTCTCCTGTGTATCAAAACTTTAACTATTATAGGAGAAGCCGTAACAATTATGTTCTTCCTAGACAACAAGACAAAAACACTAACTATAGAAGGAGAAAGACCAAACCTAAAAGATCATTTCTAAGAAGGATTCCTAAAAACTTTTCTCAACCAAATGCTCTAACTTTCCACAAAATTCGGCCTCATGCGCAAAACATTTTTCAACAAAAATCTAATGCTCACAAATTTTATCAATTAAGAGCAAATAAGCGCAAAATGAAAACAAGAGCTGTTTAGGTTAGAAAAGATGAGCTATTACCCTAGATGAAGTGTAATACTGTTGTTACTGCTTTAAAAGCTGAACACACTCCATCTGGTTTGTATTTAGACTCTGGATGTTCAAAACACATGCTTGGGGATGATACCAAACTTTTAAACAAAACTAGCTTTACTGGAGGAAAAGTTATTTTTGGTGATGACGTATCATCTCAAATCATTGGTAAAGGAACACTCCAGGAAGAAGGATTACCTTTACTTGAAAATGTTCTCCTAGTAAAAGGTCTTAAGGCAAACCTACTCAGTATCTCGTAATTTTGTGACTCAAATCATACTGTCACCTTTTCAAAGAATAATTATAAAATTTTAAATGAAAAAGGTGAATGCATTATTACAAGACTCAGGACTCTGGACAATTGTTATACTGTTCAAAATAGTGCTCAGGTCTGTAACATTGCCATAATGGATGACAATGAGATATAGCACAATCGTATGGGTCACATAAATTACGAAAATATTAGTAGACTGTCGTCTCAAGAAATAGTTAGAGGGATTTCTAAGATCAAACCTATTTCTAACATTGTCTGTGGTTCTTGTCAAGAAGGAAAAATTATTAAGTAGCCTCATAAGAAAGTCAAAGATATTCTTACCTCTAAACCTTTGGAGCTCATCCATATAGACCTTATGGGTCCTTCTCGAACTGTTAGTCTCTGTGGACATAGTTATATTCTTGTTATGGTTGATAACTTCACCAGATTTACTTGGGTAGCTTTCTTAAAATGAATGTCTGACACATTTCAAACCTTTTTGAAGATTTTAATTCAAATTGAAAATGATAATGACTCTCAGGTAAATAGGATTCGTAGTGATAGAGGTGGAGAGTTCTTAGATACATGTGTTATAGAGTATTGTGACTATAATGGTTACAAACATGAATTTAGTGCTCCTAAGACTCCTCAACAAAACGGTATAGCTGAGAGAGAGAATTGTACCCTTCAAGAGATGGCACATGTTATGATTCATGCCAAGACTTTACCTAAGTATTTTTGGGTAGAAGCCATTCGTATTGCGTGTCACATTATCAATAGGGTCTATCTTAGAAGGAATTCTAAACAAACTCCTTACAAATTTTGGTATGGGAAGAAGCCCAATCTTAAGTACCTTAGAACCTTTGGTAGTACGTGTTGTGTCTACAAAGGCAGAGAACACTTATCCAAATTTGAGACTCGAGGAGATAAAGCCATCTTTTTAGGATACTCTCCTAACAGTAGAGCATACCGTGTCTATTATCATTGCACTAAGACCTTAATGGAAACCATAAACGTTATTGTAAGTGACACTACTGTAGAGAGTAGGACTGGATAACCAACTATTGTGGTAGAGTCTGAAAATATTTTAGAAAATGACTCACCAGAAATAGATGATTCTTTACCAATTGAGACACCTGAAGTACCTAATTGGGTTGCTAAAGACCATTCCATAAACAACGTTGTTGGTAACCCCAGTGAACTTGTGCGCACAAGATCTCAATTAAGAAACTATGCTCATTATGCATGTTTTGTTTCTCTTGTGGAACTAAAGAATGTAAATGATGCATTAAATGATCCTCATTGGATTTCTGCAATGCAAGAAGAACTTCTTCAATTCGTCACTCATAATGTTTGGTATCTTATACCTAGACATGATCACAAAAAGGTTATTGGCACACGTTGGATATTTAAAAATAAATCTGATGAAAATGGGATAGTCATTAGAAACAAATCCAGATTAGTAGCTCAAGGTTACTCTCAAATACAAGGAATTGATTTTAACGAGACTTTTTCTCCTGTTACTCGATTAGAATATGTTCGTCTTCTCTTTGCCATAGCTTGATACTTACATTTTATGCTTTACCAAATGGATGTCAAATCTTTCTTCCTTAATGGAATATTGACTGAGGAGACCTATGTAGAACAACCAAAAGGGTTCATTGACCCTAAATATCCAAAACATGTATTTCGTCTTAAAAAGGCTTTGTATGGCCTAAAACAAGCCCCAAGAGCTTGGTATGAGCGCCTTTCCAACTTTCTCTTAGAAAAAGGTTTTAAGAGAGGTGGAAATGATCAAACCCTTTTTGTCAAACATTTTGACAAACATATCATTATAGCTCAAGTATATGTTAACGATATCATCTTTCGATCAACTTCCCCTAATGAAGTTAAATCTTTTTCTGAAATTATGCATAAAGAATTTCAAATGTCTCTCATGGGGGAGTTGCAATTTTTCTTAGGTCTTCAAGTCAAACAAAATTCAGAAGGATTATTTGTCTCGCAATCAAAATACGCATTAGAGATTATTAAAAAATTCGGCCTTGAGAGTGCAAAAGATGTTAAAACTCCCATGAGTACTACTGTCAAACTGTCTAAGGATGACAATGGAAAATCCATAGATCCAACCCTTTATCGTAGTATGATTGGAACCTTACTATATCTTACTGCTAACAATCCTAAAGAGATCCATTTAACTTGTGTTAAAAGAATGATCAAATACATTAAAGACACTCTAAATTTAGGACTATTGTACACCAATGATACTCCTAGCACTATAATGGGATACACTGATGCCGATTGGGCAGGGTGTACTGACGATAATAAGAGCACGTCACGTGCATGTTACTATATTGGTAATAATTTGGTAGGTTGGAGTAGTAAGAAACAAAACTTCACTTCTTTATCCACTGCTGAATCTGAATACATAGCCGCTGGCAGTTGCTGTGCTCAATTACTTTGGCTTAAGAAAATGCTAAGTGATTATGGTATTAAAGAGGAACAATTACATCTCTATTGTGATAATCAAAGCGCGATCAATATCTCTAAAAATCCTGTTCAACACTCGGGAACAAAACACATAAAAATAAGGCATCACTTTATTCGCGAATTAGTTGAGACTAAGGAATTATAAATCAATTATCTTCCTACTGATTTGCAACTCACATATATGTTCACCAAACCCTTGGATTACAATAGATTCATTTCTTTGCATAAATCAATTGGAATGGTGTGTCCTGAATAATTTCTTGGATTTACATAATTTTTCCCTTTGTCCATTTGAGACAAAATGGGGGAGAAATTTGAGTATTATGAGAATTCATTTATTTTGTACATATTCTAAAGAGCTTGATCTTAGTGATTATTTGCAGGATTCTGTACAATTATTCTCTTCTATGTTCAAAGTTGTAATAGGGTATTGAATTGTAATTAGTTGAGTTATGTAATTTTCTCTTCTAGGAAATGGGTACATATATTTTTTTTTTATAGGAACAGGTTTTCCTTTTCTTTTTTGTTTCCCTACGAGTCCAAGATGACTTAAAGGAGATTTTGTCTCATATTTTCAAAGGGGGAGATTGAAGCACCTTATACTCTTGACTCACTTGAGTCTACATTATATAAGTGCTCATCTAGTTTGAAAATAGAGACAAAATTGAGTCCCCATCCTAGATACCAAAGAGCCTCAGCCACTTCAATTCAGTTCATTCCTCTTGTTTGATTGATCAAGGTATATTCACTATCACTCACACACACACTTTAGAACTGCATACATTATTCACACATTGTTTATATGTGTGATGTGTGTGTTAATTTCCCTTAAAACGATCTTTATAATTTGGGGGAATTTTTACTGATTTTTAAATATTTTTTTCTCATTTAAAAAAATGGAATTAAAAGTTTTGGGGTCATTATATAAATTTTGGTTATTGGTTTTTTCCCTGAAATGTTACCTTGGGTAGGAATCGAAAGCGCTAGAGAATTCAGGGTGCCTATGTAATTAGGTTTATTCACGCGTTTGTTATCCGGTGTTTGCCTTGTTGCTTCCCTATTGGATGATTTTATGTTTCTTTTAAGAGAGTAAATCAGCTAGTCTTATAAGCCCTTGGATTGAGTTAATCGATGGTCTGCATGCGTTGCTGTCCCAAACCTTGTGAACCCTTATCATCCAATCACCAGCCTTATAACCAACCGCTTACCTTTAACCGTTGGATGAAAGTTAAGATAGCTTGACTTAATCTCAGCCCTCGATTTTCCTCTACCTTCTGGATCCTTCTCAACCCCCTATTTAAAGAGAGTTCCTCTCATCCATTTGAAGGCTTTGGCCACTTAGTCATTTAGGGAGATAAGAGAGAAGAGAGAGAATAGAGAAGAGAGAGAAGAGATAGATCAGATTTAGAAACCCTAACCCTAATTCGTCCAAACCTTTTTCAAACCCTAATCCCTTTTTATCAAAACCAGTTTTATACCAAACACAACCTTGAGTGTTTGAGAGTGGTCTCGTGCTGTAACCTCTTCGTTTTAAGATCTTGTGTCCAACTTAAGCATTAAGCTAGATCTGCGTTTCTCTTTCATAGAAATTTTAGATCTGAGCATTTTATGTTACATCACACCTAGATCTGCATGTATTGTTTCTCATCTTGAGAAATCTATTGTTGATTCTTTTTCAGTAAATGTTTTCATACTCAAAATCAACAATAACGTTTTATGTTTCTAGTTCTTTTGAAACAAGACCTTACACCTAGTTGGAATCACACTTGGCGGTTTTCAATTTCAATTTTTTTTAAAACCCTGAAATTGATTAAGATCTTGATACGTCTTATGAGCAAGGTAGCAGTGGATTCTGGGTTAATATTAAAGGTCAAATAAGGTTCAAAGTTTCCTAAGAAGCAAGAAACTGAAAATCACAGCATATAGATCTGATTTGTAAGTTGCTAGGACTTTTTGTAAAAATAAGCGTGAGTGTGTGCATGCATGTGTTATATCACCATCATAAACATTTACAAATAAGACTCAAATAAATGAAAAAAATATAATACAAAGAGGTACACATGTCATAACACTAGAAAAATATGAATCATGAAGCAAAGACTAGCATATGACAAACATGGCAACACAATCATCCTTTAGATTTAGCATGGGAAGAATAAAGTGCAACCAAATAAGAACCATGAAGTTTAATTCCTAAAAAGTCCGATTTCCTAACCCAGGTAGGTGTGTAACGACGCACAAGGGTTTTAAAAACCAAAACAACTTTATTCCAAAACTTCGTAGGAGAATTTTTAAGGTTATAACAATAATGACTAAGGTGACCCTTCCAACCGCAACAAGTGCAAGTGAAAACACGATGAGGAATGTGATCTAAATGTGGACCAACACAATAATTGTATCCTATACCACACCTATCATCCTTCATTTGGAGGGTACCTAAAATCCTTTCGAACTTTTCATACCTTACCTCCAAATCAAACTTCATCTTACTCGAGTCTCTCAATCTCTCCGTAAGCTCACTAATCCTAGGCTCAATAAAATACCTAGACTCCTCAAACTCTAGAATCTCCTTTTTCAAAGCCTCAATTAAACCATGAAGACTATATCTCTCACCCTTAGCATATTCTAGTTTCTCCTGAAGATTCTTATCCCCTACCCTAAGATCCTCAAGCAAAGCATAATTATTTTCTATGGCACACTCATTCAACCTATCTTATAACTTCATGTTTGCCTTTTTCACCTTTACCGCTTCCTTATACAAATCATTAATGGCAACTTGCAACTCTATCACATCTATCTCCTCTTCCTCACTATCTTCGCCCTCACTCACTTAGATTCACACTCAAGGCGTCAAAAGTTTCATTCACATCAGAATCTTTATGATAAGATTTATCGTCGTCACTCACATGATATGCCACGAACCCTACCAAGTTGCGCTCAATGGGAGAAATACATTCCACTTCTGGTTCACTATCATTTAAGATGGAATTATATGCTATCAGTTTCTTGCTCTCCTTCTTAAGTCTAGTGGGACACTCCGCTACCTTATGACCATAACCCTCACAAATAAAAACACCTATCTGAATCATCCCTCTCAACATTCTCACTCTTATTATTAGGGACTTGAATCTCCTTGTTGTTCTTAGATTTCGCAAGTATTTTGGCATTTTTCGATTATTTTTGGAACTTAATAAACTTTTTGAACTTATTTTCCAACAAAGATACATCCTCAAAATCGAACTCGGGATCATCATTCAAAACATTAGTATCCTCCTTCCATACTTTCAAAGCAATGCCCTTTTCTTTCTTTGGAAAGTACTTGGAGGTAAACATGCCAAGCTAATGTAAGTCACCTACAACCTCTTCTAGTTTGGTTTATTCAAGCATACCCAAGGAGTTTAAGACGGTCACTTTAGGATCAAATCTACTAGGCAACAACCTTAAGGTTTTCTTTAATACTTGGTTGCCGAGTATTTTCTCTCCCAAGTTAAACGACGACATGACAATGTTGGACAATCTAGTGCAAAACTCATCAAACGACTCACTCTCTAACATTTTAATCGTCTTAAATTAAGAAGTGAGGTTTTGAAGTTTGGATGCCCTAGCTGTCTTAGTGCCCTTGTGAGAAAGTGCAAGAATATCCCAATCCTCTTTTGATGTTTCAGACATCATGATTCGATTATACTCTTTCGGTGTGACACGTGAGGAATTAACATGAAGACCTTTATAATTATAAAGTGAAAGTCTATGTTCGGTTTCAATCCATGACTCATCAAGTTTTTAAGTAGTGTCCTCTCCCTCTTGTGTGACTAGTGGTGACCACCCTTTTTCGACCACTAACCACACACGCTCATCAATTGATTTTAAAGGACTTCTAATTTGCATTTTCTAATAAGCATAATTTATGCCATAAAAAATAGGGGTTCTAAAACTATAAAACTCTCGAAACTCATCCTTAAAAGCAAAAGGGATAAACACACACCAAAAAAGATGTTTCTAGCCCTAATATCAATTTGTAAGCCCCTTTTTCAAAGTGTGCTTTAAGGTGACAAAGCAATTTTTCTTTCAATTTTTTTCCCATAATTTAACAAGCACCAATTTATTGAACCAATTTTACTTAAGCCCAATTTTATCTTGCTTAATCCTAAACATGCATCTAGTGATAAAGCAAGTAAAATAAAAAAGTTCACAAAAGAAACACCGGATGTATGAGGAAACCACTAAGGCACAAAACCTCGGACGGCCCAAGCCAGACAATCACTATTATACGTTTTATAAACAAAGACAAACAGACTTACACAACGACTCGATCACCAAAAGCCTTGATGCTCTTCTTATGTTTAACCGCTCCTCCACAGTGCCCACGTAGAAATCCTTCTACGATACTCGTCCACAGCACACACGTCCACAAGTGCCTCAGTGTCCATTGAGGCATCTTTGGTAACTGTCGAAGATTCAAAACACGGTTGTGGTGACAATTATTTTTCAACACAAAGAGATAAGAGAAGCACAATCACCACGTAGAATAAGGAATACAAAATGCCAATCACACAACAAGAGATGTATGTGGTTCAGCAAAAATGCGTACGTCCACGGTGGTGCAGTCAGTATTATTTCTATATACTCCGGAGTGCGATTACAGAGAATACAGTGCGTGTCCTATGCCCCGGACCTAGGGTTTATTATATACATGTCCATTTTCAGGGAGTGGGGGTGTTGGACTCCCCCACGTTTTCCATCTTCTCCTAGAACCCCTCTTTACGAAAACATGGGAGAAGACTAATTCATAACCGATTAAGATATGGAGGGTCTGAACTTTGGGCCGCTACAATTGGGCTACTCTTCTAGGTACATTTTTCTAATTTCGGGTACCCACAATTACCCCTATGTTTGTTGGGCCATACCTTGGGCTCAATAAATTTAAATGATTTGTCATAATGGCTCCTTTGTACATCGTGCAACTCTTCTCAAAGTTTGAGGACTGATTCAGGCGGCACTTGCTTCGTGGTCTGTGCATTATGATTAGGAACACTCAAAAGTTATTCAGAGCAGTCATTTCACAATCGTCATTTCAAGCTTCTCAGTACTCTTTCATTTTCTGCTAGTTCTAGCGATTCACGTTTTCTTCTCCCGGTCTTCATTCTTATCGCTTTCGTTCTTCCTCGACATTTGGGCTTGTGATTCTTCATCGTTCAAGTCGAATTTTCATCTTGTAAGTTCCCTGTGCCTTGTTTTTGTATTTTCTCTTTGAATTTGTAGTTTTTTAGGGGTTTCCAATGGCAAAGATTGATAACAGATCAGTGTCTGAGTTTAGGAAGTTTTACAATATCCCAGAGTGGGTAGATATTGAGTGCGCCTCTCCCCCTAGAAATGTTAGAGAGATAGAGGGTGCCCATTAGATCCATGTCTTGTTGCTTTCCAAAGGGGGACTTACTTTTCCTCCCAACAATCTATTCTTGCACTTCTTTGGTTATTTCAGCATTGTTCCTGCACAGTGTTCGCCCAATGTGTGGAAGATCATTAATGGCGTCCATAGAATTAATCAGTTGTATGGTACCAAATTAGGGCTCAACGAGGTCTTCTTTTGCTATTCCTTCTCTCGAACTAGTTCTGGTGTCCTTTATCTACAAACCAGGAGTCCTGACAGGGTATTGATAGTAAACCTACCTGATTCCCACAAGGACTATTGGCAAGATGGCTTCCTTGCTAGAAATTGGCAGTTTCCCCCCCAGACTGAGGGGTCGAGGTCTGATAGGTTCTCTGTTCCCTTTTATGGGGAAGAATATATAGGTAGTCTTTGCTCCGTTCTCTCAATTTCTTTACTGATTTGTGATCTTTCTAACTCTTCCCTATTTTTTCTTCAGCGAGGTTGAAGAACTTGAAACCTGCTCTTAGCGAGGTTTGTCTCTCTGAGTTGGTCAAAGCTTGGAATATTAGGGAGCTCCTAGCTGACGGCGAGCATTCTCGGTCTGCTTCTTTCTTGCTCGAATATAAAAACATTGGTTCTAACTTTATAGCAAAGTCGGTAGATAGCATTCCCGAGTTTGATACCTCTGAAGAGACTGCTACTGATCCTATCCAATTGGACGAGGAGGAGAGCAGTTCTGAGAGTGATATTGTAGGTGATGCTGAAGGCAATTTTGGTGAGGGGAACTCCAGTGGTGATAGTTCTTCTGATTCGGAAGGGGTTTCTGAGGCCCGAGAATCTTCTAGCATGTCCAGCAATTCAAGCGAGGAGATGGTTCCTCCAAGGAAAAATTTTATTCGGGACGACGATGATGATGATCATGTGCTCCTCACTCAGAGGTCAAAGAAGTAGAAGTCCAGCACTGGGGCTGTTACTACTGGCTCTCGGTCTACTGCTCAGGAGCAGGAGAGGAAGAGGAAAGAAAAAGAACAGATGAGAGAGAGAGAGAGAGAGAGAAAAGGAAGAGGAAAGAAAGAAAATAGAAGAGAAGAAGAGGATGGAGAAGGAGAAAGATGGAATCGAGGACGAAGGCTGGGCAGGCCTTAGTCCCTGTGTCCGCATTGCCCGAGGGGGCCTCATTTTCCATCTCTCCTCAACTGGCCCCTGCGCTTCTCGAGAGGGCAGTCCTTCCTGCAGATCGTTAAAGGGCGACGGGGTCTGAACACTTGTCTCTACAGGCTAGTCAGAGGTTAGCCTTGGTAAGGCCTTTTCCTTTCTCTAATGCTTTGATAAATTTTATCTCTTCCTTCTTCTGATATCTTCTTCTACTTGCAGTTTGTGACTGAGTTTTCCGTACTCTATCGCTCTCGCGATGAGCTGGTGAAGAAAAATATCGAGCTGGAGCAGCAGAATGCTAACTTAAAGTTAAAGGGTACGGAGCTCGAGGCTGGTTTGAAGGTTGCTGATGCTGCTCGGGATTCTTTCAACCTGGCCCTTATCGAGGCCAATCGAGAGAGGGAGGTGGCGGTTAAAGAGCTGAACGAGCTGAGGTAAGCCTATGACCTGGTCTGCTCGAGCAAGTTGGTTATTGTGGAGGAGAACAGGGTGCTGACCGAGCAGCTGAAAGAAAAAGATTCTCAGGCAGCTACCATCAATGAGGACTCTTATAACTCCGGGTGGGCTGCTGCATATGAAGATGCCGAGGTTCAGATCGGCTACATCAGCCCTCTGAACTTAAAGAAAGGTTAGAACAAGGCCCTCATAGCTGCTGGTATCGATGTTGCCTCTTCTATATTCAACAAGCACGACCTGGGTCCGAAGCCAATTGTGGAGGAAGCTCCTGCCCCAGCCACCAAAGGTGCTGATTTTGTCTCCCTGATGGTTCTTGCTGATGCTCCACCTGCTCAGGAGACATAGGTTATCCCTGCTGAGGGAGGCGCTTCTGCTGCCGCTGATAAGGGGAAGTAGCCAGCCTCTTCTGATCATCCTGAGGTTGCTGGCTAATTTATCTTTTAGGGTTGTACTTTGTTTTTCCTGTTTATAATTTTCCCTTTGACACTTCAATGTATTATGATTCTCTTCGTATTAATGAAATGAGAAGGTTTTTCATTCCCTTAGTGTACTGAATGATTTTGTTCTTCATTGCTCTTTTATTGCCTGTAGTCGATTGATGTTGATGAGTATATACCAGCCACTTCTCAATTGGGAAGAATGCTTGGACCTGATGTAAGCTTTGAAGTTCATCATACTTTTGTGAGGATTTTCAAATCTCTGCGATTGAGGGACAAGCGCTTTATAGAGAAGGCTGAGCTCATGTTAAACTGAAGGACAGGCTCCAGGAGATGGAAAAAGTTGGTGCTTTAGTGCAAGAAGAGGTGAATACACTATGAGCAAAACTTCTAGATGCTTCTGAGATCAACCAGCTTGGGGAGGTTCTTCAGCAAGAGAATGAGGCTTTGAGGAGAGAGGTCTCGCGACTTAGGGAGCATGCACCGAGCATCGTTCCTGTAGTATTACAAGGTTCCTCCTCGTCACCAGCTAGAACTGGCCCGAGCGACGTTCCTCCTATGCTGCGAGGCTTTACCCCTCCAACCGTTCCGCGAGCTGGCAAGAACACCATGAGTTCATCTAGGGAAATGGAAGAGATTTATGGTGATGTCCAGCGAGCGTATGTGATTGCTGCTAGGCTCCAGAGGGACGTCACTCGGTTGAGGCATTTGTTTAAGAAAGGACCTCGATGAGTATGGGCCGATGGTTATAATCAGGGTTAGTTAGATGCTCCAACGAGGCTGGCAGAGTTTGAAGAGCTCACCTTTATCATAGGATGGTTGAGTGCCCTAAAGGAGCTACAAGTCCCAAGGCACTCAATGCTTTGGTATCGTCATGAGATCAGCCCTTTTACTCTACTGCTTAACCCCTTCCGGAGAGATGATCAGTGGATCCCCATTTATGCCATCCTTCGACAGCTACTGGAGCTGGGTGCGAATGAAGTCGAGGAATCCTAACGACGGTCGAAGAGCCCAAGTGGCTGATTATCTCGTTCAGAGGCCTCACCCTCACTAAGATTTTGCCAGTAGTAACTCTGTGTATTTTGTATTGAAGTGATGTAATGTCTATGTTTTGGGCTAGCTCGCCGATAAAACATATATTGTATTTGCTGTAAATGTGATGAATTTAATATAAAATTTATGTTTTGGGCAATTTTGCCGACTAAACAAGTGTCTTATATTTTTCTCATCTTTGTTCAATAATCTTGAGCCTCTCTTGGCTAACAAGATTTGTAAGTTTGCTTTAAGTAAGTGTCCCTCCAGTCCAGTATGCCAAAGAGATACCATTCTGCCTCACTTTACCTTTTAGGTTGTGTCGTCACACTACCTTATGCCTAAGTGTGGCAATTGGCAAGGACATACCTGGTGTTGGATGCTCTATCCAATCAGGATTTTATTCAACCAAACATTGTTTGGTGACCAATTTTGAGTTGGCCATATTGCCTAAGGATCTCCTGTAGGGCTTCATATATTTCCAAGGGCAATGCTAAGAGGTCTTTCATATTTTATAACGAAAACCTGAGGAGGGTCATTTCGCTGCTATAATGTAATGATCAGTGTGCCTGTTACTTGGAAAAGGTGTGTGGGTTATAAAGTTTATACATTGACACCTCGGAAAATGCAAATTAGTTAACTGATACTTCGTAGAATGCAACTACCAAACAACTTTTTATTAATGATAAGGAAATGAACTCCCAGTTTCATAACTAAAGATCAAAAGAAGAATCTAGAAATAGAATTTCTTAAGGTTGGCCGCATTCCACGCTCGGGGTATCTCTCTGCTTTTCATCGTTTCTAAGTGATAGGCTCCCTGCAGATCATCTCTGGTTATCTTGAATGGTCCTTCCCTGTTTGGCCCTAGCTTGTTGTCTGATGGTTTTACTGTGCTGCCCAGTTCTTTCCTGAGGACATAGTCCCCAACTCGGAATGTCCTTGGATTGACCTTCTTGTTGTAGTGCCTTGCGAGCTGCTGCTGATAGCTTTCTAGCTTTATTAGGGCTAGCTCGCGACGTTCATCAACTAGGTCGAGCTCGACGAGCAATGCTACATCATTATTTCCCTGGTCGACAAGGCTGGACCTCATTGTTGGCAAGCCTCCTTCCAAGGGGATGACTGCTTCCATTCCATATGTCAATGAGAATGGGGTTTCCCCTGTCGCTCGTCGTGGAGTAGTATGGTAGGCCCATAGAATATGTTGTAGCTCATTTACCCATGAACCTTTGGCTCGCTCTAATGATTTCTTTAATCCATCGATCACCATTTTATTGGAAGCCTCGACTTGTCCGTTGCTCTGGGGATAGGCCACTAAGCTGAAATGGTGTCTAATCCCATGCTCGTCACAGAAACCTCTAAAGGAGCCGCTCTCGAACTGCGTTACATTATCAGTGATGATGGTTCTGGGGATGCCAAAACAGGTGATTATATTCCTCCATATGAATCTTATCATATATGCATCTCGGATGTTCGCTAGGGGTTGCGCCTTGATCCATTTGGTGAAGTAGTCAGTTGTGACCAACAGATACTTGCGATGGTCGGTGGCGGTAGGAAGTGGTCCTACGATGTCCATTCCCCATTGGGCGAATGTCCATGGTATGGAAAGTGATTTTAGGTCGCTAGCAGGTTAGTGGACCATAGGAGCATGAAGTTGGCATTTCAGGCACTTGCGAACATATCCCGTAGAGTCCCTTTGCATAAATGGCCACCAATAGCCTTCCTTCATTGCTCGAAAAGCCAGGGACCTTCCCCCAATATGGCTTCCACAAATTCCCTCGTGAAGCTCATGTAGAACTTGCTCGACATCCCTTGGGTGAACGCATTGAAGGTAGGGACCGAAAAAGGATCTCTTATGTAGTTTTCCCTCTGGAGATAAGTGAAAGCGAGCAGCTTTGACTCTTATCTGGTGAGCGGTCTTCTTATCATCTGGGAGTGTGCCATCCTTCAAATAGTCCCTTAGAGGGTCCATCCAGCTAAGTGCTGACTCAATTTGGAGCACCTGCTCCATGCCCGGTGGCTCGTTGTTACGGCTAATGCTCGGATGAGCGAGGAAATCGATGGGGATCGTTCTTTTTAAGTCGGAATCGATTGCTGAACTCAGGGCTGCAAGGGCGTCGGCATGGTTGTTTTCTCCTCTGGGAAAATGCTGGACATTGACTTCCTCGAAGCTAGCCATTAGTCTTTTTACTAAGGCGAGATAAGCTGCCATTCTTTCATATTTTGCATTGTAGTGTCCACTTATCTGATTGGAGACTAATTGAGAATCGCCGAACACCTGTAAATGCTTCGCCCCCAAAGTGTGCTCCTTCTGGAGGCCGGCTATTAAAGCTTCGTATTTTGCTTCGTTGTTGGAGGCTACAAATCCAAGCCTGATTCCTTGTTCGAGAATTGTATCCTCTGGAGTAATAAGAACAATGCCTATTCCTTCCCCCTTTGAGTTGGAGGCTCCATCAACAAATAATTTCCAGATTCCCTTCACCGCGTGGTTCCCTCTTTGCTTTATTGGTTGAGGTTGGTTGCAAGGCTGCTCGCCTGTTAATTCGGCTATGAAATCATCAAGGATATGCCCCTTGATCGCGTTCCTTGGTTGAAATTGGATATCAAATCTCCCTAGCTCGACTGACCATTTAGACTGTCTGCCCAACAAATCCACCTTCCTTAGGATTGCTTTAAGGGGGTGCGATGTAAGGATGATGATAGTGTGGGCTTCGAAGAAGTGCTTCAGCTTTCTTGAAGCCACTACTAGTGCAAAGGCGAGCTTCTCCAGTGGTAGGTACCTCTGCTCGGCGTCTAGTAAGGTCTTACTCGCGTAATAAACGGGGTGCTGGATTCCCCCAATTTCGCACATCAATGCAGAACTGACAGTGTGGTTGGAAACGGAGAGGTATAAGTATAAGGAATCTATTTCCTGCATTATGACGAGCAGTGGTGGGGAGCTGAGGTAAGCCTTGATCTCATCCAATGCCCGCGAGCAATCTGGGTTCCATTCTACCATTTTATTCCCCTTTAGAAGCTGGAAGAAAGGCTTGCACTTATCGGAGGACTTAGAGATGAAGCGGTTTAAGGCAGCGAGCATACCGGTGAGCTTCTGTATGTCCCGGATTGTTCGAGGAGGTTGTACCCCATTTATTGCATCGATCTGGTCTGGGTTAGCCTCGATGCCTCTCTTACTGACCAAGTACCCAAGAAATTTTCCTGACTAGACACCCAAAGAACACTTGCTCGCGTTAAGTTTCATTCGGTACTTCCTGAGGATTTCGAAGGTTCTCGATAGGTCCGAGAGGTGGTTTTCTTTCTTCCTGCTTTTGACTAGTATATCATCGATGTAGACTTCCATGCTGTCTCCCATTTGGTCTTTGAACATCTTGGTGACCAACCTCTGGTAGGTTGCCCCTGCATTTTTTAGCCCGAAGGGCTTGACCTTGTAACAGTACAATCTAACGGTGATGATGAATAATGTCTTGTCCTGTTCTGGAGCGTACAAGGGGATCTGATGATACCCTAAGTATGCATTCAAAAAACTCATTCTCTCGTGAGCTGCTGTGGCGTCCACTAGTTGATCGATTTTTAGAAGAGGGAAGCTGTCTTTAGGGCATGCCCTGTTAAGGTCAGTGAAGTCGATGAAAACTCTCCACTTCCCGTATCTTTTTGGAACTACTACTGGGTTGGATAATCATTTGGGGAATTGTACCTCCCGTATGGATCTTGTATCCAGCAGTTTTTTAACTTCTTTTTCCACAGCTTTTGCCTTCTCGGGTGCAGTTCGCCGTGCCTTCTGCCCGGTTGGTTTGAAAGTGGGATCGACGTGCAACTGATGACAAACCATACTAGGATCAATTCCGGGCAACTCGTATGGTTCCCATGCGAAGACGTCTACATTGGTCCTTAGCAGAATCGTCAATTCGTTCTTTTCCTAATCCGTGAGAGAAGCTCCGATCAAGACGATTCTACTATCATCGCTATCTCCAGCTGTGACTTCCTCCAAGTCCTCGACGACCCGTTCGAAGGGGAGGAGCCTGGTCTCCTCTACTTCGGGCCTTCTGTATTTTAATTGCTATTTCGAAGGTATCAGACCTTCTTGTTCTTCAACTTTCTCATCGGGCTTGTTGACCTTCTTCTCTGGTCTTGGGCAGATGGCTGTTATAAATCACCTTCTTGCCATCGCTTGATAGCCATGGATCTCCATTACTCCTCATTCGATCACATACTTGAGCTTCTGATGGTAGGTCGAGGAGACTGCCTTCATTGCGTGTAGCCACCCTCTGCCGAGGATAGCCTGGTATGGCGAGTCAATATCGACCACCAGAAATTCGATCATTTTAGAAACATTTCCTGCCCTTACTGGCAGCACGATCTTTCCCAGGGGCATAGTCACCTTTCCAGCGAAACCAACCAAAGGGACAATAGCTTCTTTCAGGTCGGCGATGCTTAATTTCAATTTTCTGAATAGGTCGAGATACATTACCTCTGACGAGCTTCCTTGGTCGACGAGCAGCTTGTCGACGTCATAGTTCGCTATCCTGAGAGTAATGATTAAAGCATCATGATGTGGGGTTCTCACTCCCACCAGATCTTCATCTGTAAATACGATATGCTTATTATAGTTGACGTCATCTTCTCGCCGATGCTTTTCAGACTGTGTCTTTGCTGGATCGATCTGAAAATCTTGCATCACTGATGTAAGTTTCTTTACCTCTATTCGAGTTAAATTTCCTTGAATCTGCTTTACATCGGATGCCCCATGGATTACTGCAAATTCATGACCGGCATCGTCTTTGAGTACGTTGTCGGGCCTTGCTTCCTTATGGGCAGCAACTTTCTCTGCCTTCTTTTCCACGAATTCGTTCAGGTGCCCGTACTGAGCCAGCTCTTCGAGGTGGGACTTAAGAGCTTTGTAATTCTCGGTTTTATGTCCTCCTTCTTTGTGAAAAGCGCATCTCAGTGCGTTGTTTCTCTTCGAGGGATATCCTCCCATTTTCCTGGGCCACTTGATAAATGGCTCGTCTTTGATTTTCGTGAGAATTTTGTAAATCGGTTCTGTGAAGACGGTGTTGACTGTATGAAATGCTTTCTCAACATCGTTACTGCCTCCGTTCTTAGAGCCATTCTTGCCCCCATTCTTTCCTTTTTTCTTCTGGTTCTCAGTCTTGTCACTGCCCTTGGCAGCGAGCTTAGTTCAACCGTTTTCCCCTGTACTGAGGCGGGTCACATCTTCCACCTTGGCGTATTTCTTGATGTGGGCCATTAGGTCGTCGATGGTCATGGCTTCTTTCTTTGTCAGGGACTGGTATAGAAGGGAAGAGCTGGGTAGCCCAATTTTGAAAGATTCCACTGCCACTTGCTCTGAGCAGTCCTCGACCTCGTTGAATAACTCCTAGTACCTCTTCGCGTAGTCTCGGAGGGTCTCTTGAGGCGTCTTTTTCTTTGTTATCAAAGCATCCATCCTTTTGGGATGAGAGATACTAGTAATGAATCGGGCCGTAAAGAGCTCGGCCAGGGATTTGAAACTCCTGATGGGCCGATGGGGGAGCCTTTCAAACCATTTTTGTGCCACGTCATGCAGGCTCGAGGGAAAAATTCATCACATTAGTGCATCTCGATGGTTCCAGAGGGTCATGGCGTGCCGGTACTGCCTGACGTGATCAATGGGATCAGTCTTACCATCATAAATTTTGAACCTTGGAATAGCAAACTTCTTGGGGGCTTCCTCTTCTTCTATTTCCCTCGAGAAAGGTGATTTCATCTGAGTTTTGAGAGGTCGCCTAGGGAGTTCTCGGGTCGATCTGGTGCCGTGATGTGCAGGGTGTTGGTCCGTCTCCCTTCGGACCAGACGTCGTATGTTTTTGTTGCTGCGATCTGGGCTCCTATGATTGCGAGCTAGTTGCAGTTGCTCGAGCAGGTCGTCCTCTGACTCGTTTCCCTCAGCTTTCTGGGATCCGCGCTTGGGGCTCCTTCCTCAGCTGCGAGACTTGCTCGCCTGAGAGCTAGGAGTGCGGTATGGACGTATCTTGGTACCATGATAGAGTTTTCTCTCCATTCTTTCTAATCTTCTTTTGAGGCGAGCATTCTCAGCTTCGTGCTTGCGAGAAGACTCCCTCTGCTCGTGGAACCTCGCCTCATATGCATCAATCGGCCTTGATTTCTATGTGGACCTCGCTAGTCCTTGGCTTTCTTCTGAGGCTGGCCTTTCTAAGCGAGCCCTTTAATCTGAACGTCGAACTTCAGATCTAATCCTGCGAGGAGCAGGTGGTTCTTGGATATCTCCTTCCTGGGGAGCATTACTACTATGACCAGACATTTCGAACTCTTTTCTTGGTGTGGGCTTGCTCAGGGAAGATAAATGTTCCCACAGACGGCGCCAATTGTGGTTACCATTATTATTCAACACAAAGAGATAAGAGAAGCACAATCACCAAGTAGAATAAGGAATATAAAATTCCAATCACACAACAAGAGATGTACGTGGTTCAGCAAAAATTCCTACGTCCACGGTGGTGCAGTTAGTATTATTTCTATATACTTTTGAGAGAGATTACAGAGAATATAGTGCGTGTCCTATTCCCCGGACCTAGGGTTTATTATATACATGTTCATTTTCAGGGAGTGGGGGTGTTGGACTCCCCCACGTTTTCCATCTTCTCCTAGAACCCCTCTTCACGAGAACATGGGATAAGACTAAATTATAACCGATTAAGATATGGAGGGTCTGGACTTTGGGCCGCTATAATTGGGCTACTCGTCTAGGCCCATTATTCTAATTTCGGGTACCCACAACGGCCTTCACCATTTCTTCACCAAAAAATTCAACGAAATAAATTATTCAAAGTGATAAATAAACTTCAGATGGTGCAAACAAGATCTCTAAAGCATATATGTATAAAATCTAGAATATTTTAAAACAAAGGATGGTTTTAGACTTTGAAAACCTTTGTAAACTAGTGCAGAAAAATGACACTGTTCTAAACTATATTTTGGTTCTTCACTCCACAAAATTCTGAGAGAAACATGCCTTAAACAAAAAAGTTAAGTCGGCGTGTCGTTCGAACGAGATGTTAATGTGGTTAGAACGACTGTTCATGTCGTTTGAACAACTTAAACCAAAGTTAGTGTTTCATATGAATCTAAACATTAGATAAGCTCTGAATGAACTATTTAAAACATTTTAAAATAATTTTTAATAATGTTTTTGTCCTTTAAAACACTTTTTGAATCCCTTATAAATTATGCATTCATAACTGAGAGTATCTCAGAATGCAATGTGATATTAAGATTTGAAACGTGCACCAATAAACATGGAATGATATATCTTTGAATCTTAGCCGCTATGTCTTCAACAAAAACATGTCATAGACTACGTGGGTATCATGATACGATAAAAAATCTATTTATGACTCAAACTTGTTTTGTTCCGTAAATAAGTCAATTACATACAAGTTAACTCAATTGGAAATTTTATCCTTACAATATACTTGCATATCCTCCCCATTTAGTATAACATACTCTTTACTTATCATACTAGTAAAAAATGATAAAAAGTATTGTTTCTCTTTTAATGAAGACTTAGGCATTTTTACACACTACATCACCAAGAGCATGGCTATATTGACCAAATTTTTGTCCCATAGTGGGGAGTCACTTTGTGATGGGCGTTGGACCTGCGATTTGCAGTTAGCCAAAGCGATATGACTCTCACCTTACATTCGCCTCGTACATTTGACGTATATCGAACGATTCTCCCTGAATCGTACCACTTGACCGAACTCAAGATGGTAGGTATATAGCAGGGAACTCGTTCATGTACGGCGAGTATATCAAATTCTATCTGCACGTACTGTCTCCATGAGGTATATTGTGAGGCAATTCACCTACACTCACATATATCAAATGTCTTGTCCACACGTTCTGATGAATGATTGCCCTTATAGTCAAGACGTATATTATGGAAGTCATGTGAAATGTGGGAACCCTTCCACTAACCCAACAACTGCATAAACCTCATATAGGTGTCAGACCTCAGACACTTATATTTAGTTTGTCAGTTACCATGCAAAACTTTATCGAAATTCTGAGTTAGCATACCGCCCAAGTTTTTGCCCGATTTCACCATTTTTTTTTCAAATCAAGACCCCATTTATGAGCCTAGAAACAAGTCCAATCGTGTCTCATATATATATATTCAAACTCCAATTTCCCAATCTTGGGTCTTGTCCAACATTTTTTCTGCATTTAGGCAAACCTGATACAAGTGAGAACCTAATAATAACAGTAATAATAACCATGCTCAGATTTCTCTCCTTTACCTCCTTTTCCAAAAATAGCAAAATCGTTTTTTCTTTTCCTTTCAAAATACTCAAAATTTTCTCCCTTCTTATTCCAAAAATAAATTTAAACCATTTTCACTCTTAGGTCGATTGCATAGCCAATTTTGGCTTGGCTCCCTATTGGCTTCGATCATCCATCAAACCGCCCAGTAGCTCCGTCGATTCTTCTATTCAAGTTTGGGATTTACCTTCATGAACTCTTTGTGGAGAACATCGATTAAGCACTGAATGTGCAACTATATCTGATTACCGTATTTTCCCAACTCAGTGCCAAGATTGACGACCTTTAAATTAAGGTCCATGAGATATAGCATAATCGGGCCTAAATTCTAAAAGAACCTGCCGTGCTCTTTTCTCGTACCATGGGTCCACCCGCTCTTGAGCCTGTTTGGGTTCGAGAGGAGTATTAGCATGCACCGTGCACCCTGCCTTCCAATGGGCCACCTCCAGATAGCTCCCTATTTTGAACCTTTCCCAACTAGGGGCCAACCTTCCAGTAGCCCCGGATCCTAAGGAAGAAGAACTGAACAAGGTCAAGGAAGATCTCAAGTTGTTATCGAAGAATTTTGATCAGGTTGAGATATTTGAGAACTACGTGGACTACATCTATACATATCCCTATCCTATAATGATATTGCTAGAGAGGTTCAAGATATCAGACATCGAGAAGTTTGTGGGAAGTGAACCCCCAATTATTCACCCTCGAAGCTATCACCGAGCTATGACCCATCTTGTCACCTCTAAAGATATAATAGCCCAGATCTTTCGGCAGACCCTGAAAGAAAGTGACCTCCATTGGTTTTTGTCCATTGTAGAATCTAAAAACACGTAGTTAGAAGGCTCTCTCTTGAGAAATCATGTCAAATTACAAGTACAATGAAGAGCTAGAGGTTATGCACCGAAGATCTAAAGCTTCTTAAGAATAACACTAATGAAACAGTTAACATCTTTATAGGAAGGTGGAGAGGGAAAGATGTTACCATGACCAACAGACCCTCTGAGGAGCAACAGTCGATATTGTGAATAAGAACATCTTATCTCATATTCGAGCGTCCATGGGAGGACAATACTACCCACACTTTCGAGCCTTTCGAGAGGATAGTTTAGGAATTGAGGAAGGTTTTGTTAAACTTGAATTTGAGCAGAAGAAAGTGATCGGATAGCTAAGTTCCCAGAAATATGAGAAACAGTTTAGTGCTACAGTCTCAATCATCAATAACATTTGCCAACCTGCTACCTCCTGAGCATCAAAAAGTTACCCTAACCCTACCAAAAAAGAGTACACTGACCTTCATGGTCCCCTATCAAAAGTATATCAGGCCCTACTAAGAAAAAACCTATTTATACCTTTGGACCCTCATCCACCATCAAATCCACTCCCTAAAAACTTCAAAGCTGATGCCCGCTGTGATTTTCACCTATCTGTTGGCCATTGATAAAAAGACTTTTACGTGTATTTCTTGTCGTTGCTTGAAAAGTCCTTCTAATCAAAACCTCACATACCTACAAAATATAATAAACTCAAGTGTAGTGGTAAGTAAGGGTATCAATCCACTTTCTAGGGAGTAAGCAAGAGACAAATTCAATTGTAATTCACTTTTTATTTTTATTTTTGTGCTTTTTCACTTTTCTAATTTTTTTAGTTTTTTTCAATATTAAAACAAAAGGGTGAGGTGATGTCTAAACTAAAATAAACTAAAGTGTGAGATGAAAACTAACTAGAAAGTAACTAAAATGAAAATCAAAGTCTAACACTCAAAATAAGAGATAAAGTGAGGAAAATAATTGTGAGAACAATCAAGGAGTGGGGTTATGCCATAATTTCTATTTAATCTATTTAATTAATTTATTCAAACTAAACTTCCCAAATTAATATTGAAATTACAAATCAACTCTCGTTGCAAATGTAATTTTAATAATAATCTTTTAGAGGATTAAATTTACAATCCTACAACTCACAAAATGTAGATCTAAACATCATCTAACAAATCACCCGCTAGGATCGATTTACTAAATTAGTTTAGATCATAAAAATATGATTAGAGTTGAAATTCAAAGAATTAATTTCACATTTTAGAAAAACCTATCTCTAGTTCGATTCTAAGATGGAAATTAAGACTAGAATCTCGATTTTCTCTCGAAAATCATTTACCCTCTCTCGAGGCGTAAATTAAAAGTAAGATTGCAAAAATAATCATCAAAGGGAATTTTAATTTAATTAAACTAATTAAATTAACATTAACATCAAAATAATGGGTTTCCCCACCCCTTGAAAGGGGTTTTAGCCTAACATGATATGAAACATGACAAATTAATAATCAAGGCTACTAAAATAAAAGAGAAGAGAATAGAACAAGCAAACCAAGTCTCCTTGAGAAAGTTGAACTCTAATCTTCCAATTTGAAACTTACACCTCTCAATTTGAATGATCAACAAATACACATGAAGCACCAACACACAAATTGATTCTCACTAGAATTACTTTCACTCAATTTAAATTGAAAAGAAGAAAATAAAAAATCTAATTCTAATCTACTATTTATTTCTAACCCTAAAATTTCTCTCTACAAGTTCCTCTCTCTAATCTAGAATTTTTTTTTTCACCAAATGGGTCTTCTTCTTCTTTTATACTATGCATGGAGCAAAGGGCAAAAGCGGGAAATTAGGGTGTGCACATGTTTTGAGTGAGGTCATGAGGGTGAGGGTAATATGGAGAGAATGCACAATTGTGCATGGATTGTGTGAGGTGTGAGGATATTTGGAAAAAATCAGATTGTTATTGAGGGCAATGTGGGAAAATGGCTTAAGGTGGTTAGTTGAGGGGTAATGGGGTAAATAGGTTATTAGGCACATGTGGCATTTGGTTTGTTGGGTTTGTGTTTGGCAGCTTGAAGAAATCGTGTTTTTGTTAGAAATGGGTATGGGTCTTGGTGTATGGGTTTTGAATATGGGTAATGGGGTACATGGGTAAGAAGATGGATATGGGTTGGATAAGGGCTTGAGGTGGTGAAGACGAGGCCAACGAGAGGAGGGGTTCTCGCCGGATTCTGGGCGCTGGCCGAGAGAAGGCTGCGGGGTGAGAGACAACGTCGCCGGAGAAAAGGGCTGCAGACGGCGGGATGGCAGGAGGTTGGCCGACACGGGTCGACGATGAGAGAGAGGCGCCGGAGCTGAGGTTTCGGGTTAAGTCCGTGGGTGAGAGAGAGGGAGAGGACGGTGGTTATTTTGATGAGAGAGAGAGATGGGTGAGTTGGGTGTGTTGTGTTGTTGGGTATGGTGGTTTGGGGTTATGGTGGAAGTGGAGAGAGAGACAATGGATTTGTGTGGGTGTTAATGGTGGGTGAGGGGAGTGAGAAAGTGTTGGGGGAAGAAGATGACATTGGGGTGTTAAGGTGTTTGAGGGTGTATGGAGTTAGTGTGTGGGTGAGTTGGGTAAGGGGAGTTGGGTGTAGGATAGGTGTAGTTTAGTGGGTATTAGGATAAGTGTGTAGGAAAAGGGGGTTGTGTGTGTGTTTAATTAGAACCCCTAAAAAAATGTAAACTAACTAATAAAATAAAACTATAAAAACTAAAAATCTAAAAATTAAATTTCTATTCTAAAAAAAATTAACATAAAGACTCAATAAAAATAAAAATAAAAAGAAATGAAATAAAAATATAAATATAAATCTATTAAATTTAAAAACTAAAGTCCTAAAAAAATATAAAATCTAATAAACTAAAAAAATAAATGAAATCCTAAAAATTAAAATCTTAATAAAATAAAATAAAACTAGAAACTAATAAAAATCAAAATAAAATAAAATTATATTAATAAAAATAAAATAAAAAATATAAAAATAGGAAATAAAACCTAAAAAATGCTAAAATAATCCTAAAATTAAAATGACTCAAACTAAAAATCTAAAAATTAAAATAAAATAAAAAGGGAACAAACCAACACACACGGGGTTCGGGGGTATGTTTAGGCTAGGTTTAGGCTCGGGTAAGGTTACGGGTTTGGTATTTAGCTCCGTAAAATGCACAATTGCCTTGAAATACGCATTTGAATACCGCAACGTACATTAAACCTGCATATTAAACATTTAAGCGCATAAGACCCATATTGTCGAGAAATAGCAACTAAAATACAACTATTCGGGGTATAAAATGTACAGTTTTGGGTGCTTATCACACCACCCCCAAACAGAGCGTTGCTAGTCCTCGAGCAATAAGATAGAGAGAAAGAGAAAGATAAGTAACCAAAAGTGTATCACTTTCGCGGGCACTTGCGATTGCACTTAGCATGTGCAACAAGCCTTTAAACCTATAGGTTGCCCTACAGGACGAGTTGTGTCTCGTGAGGGTTTGCAGGGAATATACCCACAAAATTCTTATTTGCAAAAATTTATTGAAGGGCAGTCTATCTCTTATTAGACGTAGAATAATCGCACAATCCATCACAAGAAAAATATTTTGAGAAATACAAGCTAGAATTTGTAAAAAGTTAGCTAAGTAAATACTCAAGGCACATCCTTCCTAGAACTCAACGTGTGTAGTGTGAATCAGTCAGAACGGGTCGAGTATCACAAGAGTAATTCCTAGATTTCCTTGTCGGAATCAATGCTTCAACTTCAAATCTCACGGATATATCTCTCTCAAACGACCTCTCGAGATATGGGTAAGTGTATCGCTCTTGTGTGTGAGGAGGTGAGTAAATGTAAGCAAGTTCAAACGTCTCACACACATATAAGAAAGAACGAACAATAAGAAAGAAAATGATCTCATGAAAGAAATGCTAATCACTATAGTGAGAACGTCGAGTTATTCACCACGTTGACTTTCATTTGCCCGAACACTAAGGGGAATATGTATGTATATGGGTGAGGGGAAATGAGATGGGAAGGATGGTGTGGGAGAATATGGATGGTGATATATGGATGAATATGGATGAAAGATGGATGAGATATGCGAAAGAAGAGTGTTTACACTTTAGGCACAAATGTCTTTATTTCAACAAAAATTAACTACAACTCTTTTTTTTCTTTTCTCTCTTTTTTTTTTCTTTTTTTTTCTCTTTTTTCTATTTTTTTTTTCTTTTCTTTTCTTTTGCTATATTTTTTTTTCTTTTTTTTTCCTCACTTTTCAAACCAACAATGAAGACATTTACATTTGAAATCACACTCTTTTATTTGAAAATGATGATGGATGATATAAATGGAGGTGATAGGTGGGGGTGTGTAGGGAAATATATATGGATGGGGAAAATATGAAAAGATAATGGAAATGTAATGGGTGAAGTGTATGGGTGAAAAATGGATGCGAAATGGAAAAAGTGGTAGGAGTATGGATGAAAATCTAGTATTCGGGACAAATTTCAAGACACGTGTTTCTTACAACTCGAAAGTGATGTCATTCTCAGTGATCAAGCCAAAAATAAAGAATAATGAGATCATACAACAATTAAAGTGCGGACCCAAAGAAAGTTGAATCAACTTGTGACTCGGAGATTGCGTAAAACACTCAAAAAGGGTGAAAGGCACAAATCTCATGGGCTAAAGTCTCTACTAGTGATCCTTAAGGTTCTCTTTAGAATTGTAGTACTCTTCAACTCTAAACGTAATGACGTGATAAGTGCGCAAATTTTGTTGAGTCTAGAAATTCATGGTGCAAAATGCCTTGATATGTATTACATAAGCTATTAGAAAAAATATTCTCTAGCTTGATTCCTAGACTTTTGAAATATGGATGATTGAAAATTCACATCAATGAGTGAGATGAAAGAAACTGCGCGAAATTTTAAAAATCAGGTTTAAAAATTAAAAATTTTCAAAAGAGTTACGATTTTGATAAAATTCCCCACCCCCAAACAAAAAGGAACATCGTCCTCGATGTTAGGTAAAATGATTTTTAAAATTGAGAGCATAAGGTAGGAAAGAGATTACCAGAATGAACCGCTAATGAAGTGGACATGTGAAACCAAGAATAAACCTGAGTAAAAGATGTACAAGTCTATAAGCATGATAAAGCATAGGGTGATGTGAAACACCACCCCCAAACAGGATGAGACTAGTACAAGAAACGCGGGCTGCCTCCCGGTAGCGCTAAGTTTAACGTCTTCAGCCAGACCGATGAAATCTCACCCTAAAGATAGGCTCTATGAAAGCGCAGGGTGGCAGAAAAATCGGGTGATGAGAATCACCCCCAAACAAGACTGAAGCGCCAGTCTTGTTGAAAATAGGCTAAAAGTGGTCAATGCACTTGTATGGCGAAGTGCATTACGCGATGCAAAGCATCGGTGGACCAAGGGCGGGTGGGGATTAGGGTAAGGGTGAGGGTGAAAAGGTATCGGTCTCGGGCTTTATTGAGACGAAAGGTGAGGGCAACTAGGGCCCTATAGGCATAGTGCTCTAGTTGGTGAGGGAGGCAAAATGGTTTGGCAATAGTGATGGGATATGCCTCATAAAAATCACACGATCGTTCTATGAATGGGCGATGGTAATGGTCGCGCCGTGACACACCAGGGAGCTGTTGAGAAAAATCAACATCACAAGAGAGTGGTGCACATGGAGGAACAAACTCGGTGTCACAGGAGTGGAGAGTATCACTATAACTCTCGTGGAAGGTGGATGGTTTTAGGTTAGGATCTAAAACTGTAGATGGAAACTGGAAATGTGCAAAATCAAGATCCAAACCAGGTGGTGGGGTGTAAATGATAATGGGTGGGTAAAATGGTGTATCGGGTGGGATAAATGGTGGAGGAAGATGATCCAACTCAAGCGTGGGAGACACACACTCATTGGGCGGAGTAAAGGAATACTCACAAGGGAGTGTGGTTTCTAAAGATGGAGTTGTCAACTTCTCCACAAGACTAGCATTGGTAAATGGGGTGGGTGGGTAAGACGAGGCACCAAGATCGGAGATAGAGGAATCACTAGAAATATCGGACTCAAAGGGAGCCAAGCATCATGGGATATCATCCATATCCGGATAGTTAGGAACTATCATGGATTCTATCTCGGGAAAATGGTGAGCACTCGTAGCCGGAGCGAACCTAGGATAAATTGGTTCCTCGGGAACACACACGATGTGCTCAATAGGTATAGACTCGGGCATTATTTTGGATTCAGCGGGAGTGGGAAGGTGAATGGGAACCGCAATGATGGGTTCATAAGGATATGGTGGGGTTGGATCAGGCTCACTAATGAAAGGTAAGTCAACACAATTGTCGACTTGGGACCCGAACCACGGTATGGTCTCAAGTTCGAGATTCTCGGGGTGATTGGGTTGGTCACACTCAAATTCTGTGTCACAAGGGGACACATCATCGTCACACTCGGTGGCAACGATGGGTGGGGTCATGGGAATATCCGACTCTCGCGCACACACCAATTCATTTAAACGTTGTTCAAGCCTTTGGAGAGCTTGAGTTTGAATTGCTTGCTCTTGCTCAAGTATGAACTTTTGCAAGAGGGTTTCGAGAGTGGAGGTGGATGAAGGTGTTGGTGGAATGATGGGTGGTGGTGGTGGTTGAGGTGGACACAACACGCTATAATCAGGACTATATGGGGAATACTCAAAGGAAGTGGGTGGGGTGGGGCCAAGTTCATCATACACGAAAGGATCGCTTTCGTGATGGACAAATGGTTGATGCGTATGGGGTGCGTAGTGAGGAAACTGATCATGACTAGGTGCACAAGGTTGCCATGACGACTGTTGGAACGTGTGATGATCCACAACATCGGGTTGGGATATGTAGTGCATGGAAGGGTGATCAGGCCTCCACGAATAGCTCGGGGACTCACACAACTCGGGATTAGGTATAGCAGGGTAGTAAGCCGAGGTGGGTTCCGAAACAGTGTCATATGGATACACATGTTCCATGGTGGGTGCGTAGGGATATGAAGAGTATGGGCACACATGGGACATGTGATCGGCATTAGAACAGTGGGTGCACAACAAGGGAGGAGGCACAGTGACACTTGACACCGGGGGTGATGTAATAGGTGGTGAGTGCATAGATGGGTCAAGAGTACCAACGGTATTCGTGAGAGAGGTGAAATCATGAAGAATATCATAAAGAGACCGCGCGGGACCACTCTCACACGTGTCACGTGTCAATGGAAAATGACCAAAGTAGTCCCGTAAAGGACGTTCCTCGGCCATGAGAGGAGAAATATTTTTTTGATTTTTTAAAATTTTTTCAAAAGGAAAGAAAATATTTTTGGGATTTTCTAAAAATTAAAGAAAGAAAATATTTTTGGATTTTTTATAAAAAATAAAGGAAGAAAAATATTTTTGAATTTTTTTTGGATTTTTGTGAAAAAATAAAGAAAGAAAAATATTTTTGGATTTTTTGGAAGAAAAGGTGGGGAAAAGTGTGGACTCTATGAATTTGACGGACTAACTAAAATCGACTACCGAAAAATGGAATTGGACACACACACAAGTCAAGGATAAATCCTAACTAGCACATAGCCAATTTTTTATCTTGAAAATTTAGTGAAAGGGTAGTCAAATTTTAATTAAGTCCGCGGGCGATAAAAAATCACGGAATTTATATGAGCGATCGCCTTTGCAAAAATTTCTCCTATTGGGCCACCTAGTTGATTGATTTTAAATTTAGTGATGGCTAGGGTAGCACAAAATGGTAAGCGAGTGAGTCGGGTGATGAAATCCCTTCTCGTGAGTGACCGGGTGTAGGTCTTAATTAATTAATTCATCACACCATTCAAAAATAAATGCGAGAATAAAATCAAATAAGAGCACACAAGAGCACACAAAAGAATTGACTCGCTAACAGGAGAGGCGCGAGGGTTTGAGAAATATACCTCCCACGGTTTTTACGCCATGGGGTGCCGAAAATTTTGAGTCGACCGGGGGGAGAATACGCCAATCTCAGTCGTCCCCGGGAGTCCTACCGACCCAAGGTAGAGAGGCTTCTAAATCCTCGCCAATGGGCGCCCTCTCTCTACCTTGTTCGGTTTCCCTATCACGCTTGGCTTCAATTATTACAAATTGAAATGAAACATAAATGGTGTCCTATGCACCGCAATACAAGCAAAGATAATAAAGTCTTAATACAATCCTTCTAAAAAAATAAAAATGGTACTAAAATGAAAAATAGTACAAGATAAATGAATCACAAAATGGAATCCGCTCCGAGCTTCACAATCCCAAGAATGGCAACGACGCCATTTGATAAAAAGACTTTTACGTGTATTTCTTGTCGTTGCTTGAAAAGTCCTTCTAATCAAAACCTCACATACCTACAAAATATAATAAACTCAAGTGTAGTGGTAAGTAAGGGTATCAATCCACTTTCTAGGGAGTAAGCAAGAGACTACCAACTAATGCTTCCACTTTCAAAATGTGATCCAAGGTTTAATTTACAGGGATATCATTGCCCCACCAGCCAATTCTGAACCCAACACCACTCATAACCCACTTCCAGCTCATACAAATGACATGTTTTAGAGAGTTGCCAAGAATTTGATCCATTTTCCCAAATCGTGCCCAGTAAATAACCCATTATACCCATAATCTCACCCAAACCACTCAAATATTTCCAATATTTTATCCTACACCCTACCTACTTCACCGACCAAGCTTTGTCACTCCTCACAAGGGCCTGCATCGCCAACTGTACCCATTATAAAGTTAAGGATATGGCCTTACCTACTGTATTGAACCAACTCTTGAAGTTTGGGCTGAACTTGCCTGCCGAGATGACTGTTGAATGTCACAAATTTAGTGGCTTGTTCTTGGAAGCCTAAAAATGCGATTGGGATTCAAATGATTGGGTGGTACCCGTTGATGAAGTTAGTCTATATGATGTAGTGCAGATTGTGGCTGATGCATTTCAACAGATATGTGAAATTTGCAGTATTGATGAGCAATTCAATGCTTAGAAGCTTTAGTGATAATTGGTCCCTTCACTCCTACACCTCCCCAATGAGTGAGAAGATTTATATGATGAAAGCCCTTGAGGTTATTGAATGCATTTATTTCTCTTAGCAAGATGATATTGTCACCACCGGATGAGGAGACAACTATGATAACTCAGATGATAAGCCTAGTCAGGAAGATAACAATCTAGTAGCCAGCTTATGTAGAATGATATCCCTAAAAGATCAGTTAGAAGAGATTAATAAGGTATCCATTTATCTATAAATTGATAAAGGCACGGGGTTCCAATTCTTCCTCACCTCAATAAATCACATAACTAGATCAGGGAGACACTATAGCAATCTAATTCCTCATGTGACGGAGACATATAAGGGATCACCATATGGGGGATTTTTATCTCCTCCTAGTTGTACTGAAATGCTCTAATAAAGCTACTCACCAAGCCTACAGTCCCTCCTTCCACCAATCCTGAAGAAGTCATAAACAAGATTGGGTCCTTGACCTCTTTTAGACTCCTTTTATTTTCCAAAGCAGAGATATCGAAGATTGGTCTTAATCATAATTATGCCCTCAACATCTTCTTTGAAGTATTAGGAAGGACAATCTCATTCTCACTTGTTGATAACGAATCTGCCCTCAATGTTTGCCCTCTTAGAACCTTTAATTGCTTGGGTTTAAAAGTCGGTGATCTCACTTCCACTTTTGCCACCGTGCGTGCTTACGAAGATACTTGTTGAGAAGTAATGGGGTTCATAAAACTCACAATAGGAGATGGCCCAATCAATTCTATCTCCGAGTTCTCGGTTGTTGATGTACCTACATGTTTTGACCTTTTTCTTAGTCATCTATGGTTCCACGATATTCGAGGGGTATCGTACTCTCTTCATCAGAAACTAAAATTCCTTGCTAATGGCCAGGTTATCACCATCTTAGGGGATGACGACAGTTCAGACACCCCAACAATGGTAATGCGATATTAAAGATCTAGCATAGGATGAATGACATGCTCATATCTAGCTTCAGAGTTGACCCACTTCCCATTTCGACAAGAGATATTTTAAAGACTAGGTCTATCTAGAACACAACCCTCATGGTAACGTTAATGTGTTTCAGATGTTCAAGAACATGAACTTTATGTACGAAATGAGGATACGGCGACACTAGAAAGGTATCCTTGAGCCCATAATCTTGAAGGAGGCCTTCCCCCATGTGGCCTGTGCTACCAACCCTCACCAGAAGAACTCAAAGTCCTTCGGTGGCCATGACTGAGAAGAAGCTTCGAAGAAAAAAGGACTATTTTGAGTGAATCTTTGAATGGAAGGTATATCAAGGAAAGAGAAGACACCCCTTTCTTTGGCTTCCTTGAACTATGGGTTGTCAACTGTAGGTCCTTTTTTTTCTTATATGTGCTTTAGGTAAAAAAAAATTCCAAAAGAAACTTTTTTAATTTTAATTCGCACCAATTTTATGAACTAATTTTACTTGACCCAATTTTATCTTGTTAATCCTAAACATGCATCTGGTGTGATTAAGCAAGTAAAATAAGTCAAGTCCACAAAATACACAATGCTGATGTACGAGGAAACCACTAAGGGAAAAAACTTCGGACAACCCAAGGTAGACATTCACTATTATACTATATTAAAAAGTACGGACAATAGACTTACTCAACGGCTCAATACCCCACAAGACTTGACGCTTTTCTATGCTTTAACCGCTCCTCCACAGTGCAGCGCAGGAGTCCACCTATGTAAGTTCCACAACACACGAGTCCATGTATTTCTTGGCATTCACTGAATAGCTTTGGCAACCGCCTACGATCCAAAATCGGAGTCTACCACTTCTTCACTGCAAAAATCGAAAAAACAATTGTTCAACAGAGATGACCAAACTCCATATGGCGCTAAACCAAGATTTCTATAGCACATGTGTATGAAAGAATGGATCTTAAAACAAAGGATGTTTTTAACTTAGAAAATCTTTGTAAATAAGTGAAGAAAAATTTATGTGTTCTGTTCTGAAATTTTGGTTCTGCACAGCTCAAAATTCTAAGAAAAAATGCCTTAAAAAAATCTTAAGTCAGCAAGCCATTAGAACGATATTGGCTTGTCGTTAGAATTACTCTACACATCTCCTTCGAACAAAATACGCATGTCATTCAAATGACCTACTGATGTCATTAGAACTAAACTAAATGTCATTTGTTACTCGAAAACACAAGGGAAGGATCCATAAGACTCAAAAATGTATTAATCTCAGAAAAAATGAAGTTAAAACCTTTTAAAAATATTTTTAAATTTTTAACATCATATTAAAACAAAATAACATCATTAGAACATTTTTCGAGTCCTATAAACATTATGCATTCATATATGAGGGTATCTCAGAATGAAATATGATATGAAGACGTGAAAAGTGCCCCAAGAAACACGGAATGATCTATCTTTGAAGCTTGGCCTCTACGTCTTCAACACAACACATCATAGACTATATGGGATTCGTGACAAGATAAAATCTATTAATGACTCAAGTTGGTTTTTGTTCGGAATAGTGCCAATACATACAAATCGACACTATTTGGAAATTTGTCCTTACAAATTTCCCCTTTTGGCTATTCCGTGACAAAACCAAAACAGTGAAATGCCTAAGCCGGATAAACATCAAGCCGAATGACCTAAATCCCATTCCATAAACCCCAAAATAAAATTTCGAACATGATCTAGTAGATAAATGTCGGACTGGCATCTTAAACTTGTCTCCAATGTGATGTAGTCTTAAAGTATCAAATCTTTGAATAATCATTACACACACGAAACAAATGAACACCATGTGAAGTATGGAGGTACAAATGATATAAAACCTTATGAAATCAATTATTAAAACCAACCATTTGTTAATCATGTGAGAAAAACATATGCTACTAATTTTTATACACATTTTTAGTATAACTCAAATCAATGATACCAATATGTAAACAGTATGATCAAAACATGATAAGCATATGTTTTCAACAAATATAATATTCCCCCCAAATCACATACCATCTCTTCCCCTTTTAATTTTGAATAGAAAACCAGAGAAAAATATAAACAAACACACATCTAGAATGAGAATAATCATATGAAGCATGTCTAGATAAACATGCTGTACCTACTAAAAATAATCAGAAGGTACCAAACCATAGCTAGTAAAGAGTCAAAAAATGATTCATCAATATCAGGAAGACGTGACTAAACAAATTAATGCTGTATAAGAATCAAACATAAGTAAGTTGTATCGACTGCAAATAAACTGACCAAAACAACCCAGAAGTAACAAAACAACCCAGAAGTACCAAAACAATGTAACATCATCACATATAAGAAATTGGTACTAAAATAGCAAGAAATCTCAAAATTCCTCCTTGGTTTGTTCGAATGGCAATGACAGGTCGCTTGAATGACAAAGGTATCACGTTATAACAGATTAAGAAATGACCTAAAATAGTAGCATGTCGCACTAAGAACTTAGAGAAATGACCTATCTCACGACCATACCTGACACTTTAAGCATCTCGTTACTAGTGTCGCTCGATCCACTCTTCGAATGACATGGGTATGTCGTTCGAACGGCATCCAGAAGTCATCTGAATGACTTCACGAACTTCATATTCTAGCTCTGAAAATGTGCAGGATATGCCCATTGATTTTTTTCCCCAAAACTACAACTAGAAATATGAAATAGTAGCAAAATAGACTCAAAATATAAAATATGAGTTTCATGCTAACATAGTATCAATGTGCTCAAATATGGATATGGAATGAAAGGGAGTGAACTACCACAAATGAATCACAACTTGAACACATCGAAACGATCAAGAAGCTCTAATTGATAGATAAATTTCATTAAACTAAGTTTTAGCCACATGTGACAATTATATATTGAGCTAAATGAACTAAACAAAAAACATGCACACAAATCCAAAATTTTGATGATTCTACAAATAATAGCGTCATGATTCGATTTTTCAACATTAGGATTCGAGATGCAAACCCGTTGTACTTTTCCATTCAAACACCCTTATATATTCATATTTTCATATTTCTTGATCTTTTGAGGTTTCTATTATCCTCACCTTAGAGAAATCCTATTAGCCCCATTTTTGGCATATGTTTCTTTTTGTTTCCTTAATTTTTTCTTGGCCTCTTTTAAATGGTGGCGTTCACGATGAGTTTATTATACTCTCATAGCATTTTCCCAAGAACACTCATCATTTTTTCAATTTAAGCAATATTTAACCTCACGACAACGGTTCTTACACGTACACCTCCTCCTAAGTCTAATTACGCATATATGACAAGATTAAGAGGAGAACGTCTCACCAAACTCAAATATGCATGAGAAGTCAAACATTCATGTAAGCTCCTGAGTGTGTGTTCGATTGCATATATACAAATCAAATCCAAATGCAAATCAACTTCGAAACAACCCCATTAGTCAATGGTTGAGATTATTTTAAGCATCTATAATTATGACCAAATGCACTATCCACATATAACATGAAATGATGGAGGTCCGGGAACACGAATATGCCACATCAAACACGTAAACTCACAACACAAAAATAAACCGAAAGTCTTTTTATGTTTTTCAAAAAATAGTTTTAACCCCAAAACAAATCATTTTGTATTTTCTCAAAAATATATGAAACCAAAAATCTTTTTGTATTTTCAAAATTTTTATCAAAACAAAATATTTTTCTATTTTTCCATAAGACTCAAATAAAAGGAAAAATATATAATACAAAGAGATAAACTTGTCATAACACTAGAAGGTTATATATCATGAATCAATGACTAGCGTATAACAAACATGACTAACACAATCATCCATAAGAAATAGCATGTGAAGAATCAGGTGCTATCATGTGAGAATCAACTAACCTAGCATTTAAAATCTTCAAAAATAGATTTCCTAACCCCAACAGGTTTGTTCCTAACAAGACGGGTTTGGGGAACCGATGGGACACTAGGATAAAACTTCCTAGGGTATTTTCTAAGATTATTGCAAAAATACCTAAGGGGACCTTTCCTACCACAATGCAAACATGTGTAAACACAATGAGGAACGGAACCTCTACGTTGAACTTTTCTAACACCCTGGGATGTGGTTGACGCTCTACAATGAAATATGGTTTTGGCTTAAGCATTCCAATCACTAGAACAAGATAAGCCACTACCATCACTATTCATACTATTCGAGTCTTTTAAATTATTTTTCAACTTCAAAATTTTATACTTAAGCAAAGAATTAGACTCCTCAAATTTTAGGAAATCCTTCTTCTTATTTTCAATTACCCTTAAAAGGTTATCTCTCTTCCCCTCAATGTGAGGAAACTTATCCTTAAGAGTCCTCTCACATGCCATATAATCATCAATCAAAACACTATCCTCTTTTGCACAAACCCTAGAATTCTTAAAGTCTTCTACTCTAACTCTTTCTCTAAAATAAGGACTATATTCTTACACTCTTCCTTGGACAATTTCAAAGAATTAAAATCATTATACAAAGAAACAAACTTCTCACGAATGATATCTCTTTGAGTTTGAAACGTTTGAAAATATTCAATCATATATTCAAAATAAGAATATTCTTGTTCTAGTATTTCAATTCATTTTGCAAACATCAAATTCAAAAGATATAATTTGTTAAAACTTTGAGAATCCATAGAGAGAAAAACAAACCAAGAGGGAAAAACAAACACAACTACCAAAAAGCATACACAATAAAAAATATTTCTATCTCTAATGTCAATTTTTAGGTCCCTATTTTTCTTAAATGGGCTTTAGGTAAAAACAATTTTTCAAAAGAAACTTTTTCAACTTTAATTCGCACCAATTTTGTGAACCAATTATAGCATGTTAATCCTAAACATACTTCTAGTGTAATTAAGCAAGTAAAATACATCAAGTTCATAAAACACACAATGCCGATGTATGAGGAAACCACTAAGGGAGAAAACATCGGACGACCCAAGCTAGACAATCACTATGATACGGTGCTACAAAGTACAGACATTAAACTTACTCAATAACTCGATATCCCACAAGCCTCGACGCGCTTCTATGCTTCAATCTCTCCTCCATAGTGCAACACAAGAGTCCACATATGTCTTGGTATCCACTGAACAACTTTGGCAATCGCGTACAATTCAGAAACCAGAGTCCAATGCTTGTTCACTGTAAAACTTGATGAAATAATTGTTCAATAGAGATGAACAAACTCCAGATAGTGATAAACTAAGATCTCTAAAGTATATGTGTATGAAAGATCGGATTTTGAAACACAAATGACATTTTTAACTTGAAAAACCTTTGTAAACAAGTGCAGAATAATGTAAGGGTTCTATTCTAAAATTTTGGTCTTGCACACCTCAAAATTCTGAGAAAAAAGTGACTTTGATAAAAAATCTTAAGTCGACAGGTCATTAGAATGATATTAGCTTGTCGTTAGAATGACTCTACACATCTCATTTGAAGGAGATATGTATGTCGTTAGAACGACCTGCTAATGTCGTTATAATAACAATAAATGTCATTTGATCCTCCAAAACACAAGGGAAGGATCCATACGACTCTAAAACGTATTCATCTTAGAAAAAATGAAGTTTAAACTTTTTAAAAACATTTTTAACCTTTTAAAATCATATTTAAACAAAATAACATCCTTAAAATATTTTCTATCCCAGTAAACATTATGCATTCATACTTGAGAGTATATCGGAACACAGTATGATATCAAGACGTGAAACGTGCACCAATAAGCACGTCACGATATATCTTTGAAGCCTGGCCACTATGTTTTCAACACAACACGTCATAGACTATGTGGGAGTCGTGACCAGATAAAATCTATCTCTAACTCATAATGGTTTTTGTTCAGAATAATGCCAATACATACAAATTGATACTATTTTTGAAATTTGTCCTTATAACCACATTGATAAGAAGATCAAATTAGGGCTGGAAATATTTTTTATGATAGAAACCTTTGGGCCGCAGACTGCGAGCATGAAATTCAACCTCTCACTAAAAAAGTCGTGATAGTTACCGAGGATTTTAAGCAAATTGATTCTGAAGAGTCATTCAACCTACCGACATTGGGGCCGAGTTTCTACATGATTTGTTAGGATACTGTTCCGTCGGACCCCTCTAATCAAATCTGAGTTGCTAATATGCCTCTCCTTAATTGGAATGGTGTGCCTTTCCTACCTGCCCAAATTCAAGCCGTCCTTTCTATCTACCCAATCCAAATCTCTCCATCTGATGTTATTGTTCCTTTTTCTGATATCAATGTAACTGATAACTCTTTTGATGAGTTTCTCAATACTATTTTTCCGGATAATGAAATTAACGAAGATTTTGAGTATCTTGTTGTGCCTTATATAAATTGTCTGGATTTTAATCAAACTTTTGATGATGATGATGACTTTGCAAATGAATAATTCTTAACTAATTTTAATAAGGTGAATAGCAAACAACATAATTGCGATCAAATTAATGATGATGAAACTCTTATTATTAATCTCGATTCTAGTAGCAATCAGCGCGAGATTAGGATACGGTCCACCCTTAACAAGCATGATCGTTCATAATTTAAGGAACTACTGAATGAATTTGTGGACATTTTTGCTTGGTCCTACCATGACATGCCTGGTATTAATCCAAAAATAGCTCAACACAAGATCCCAAAAATCCCAGAATGCAAATCGGTAAAACAAAAGCAACGAAAGCTCCACACCAATTGGTTATTTAAATTCAAAGAAGAAATGGTCAATAAACTGAACGTAAGCTTCATTTTCATAGTTGAATATCCTACATCGCTCGCTAATATCGTCCTTATACCGACGTCAGGAGGGAAAGTCCGTATTTATGTCAACGGTCAGGATTTGTATATAACATCTCAAATAGATGATTACCCATTACCCAATATCATCATGATCATGGACAACACAACTAGCCACGCCCATAAGTCATTTATCGATGAATTTGCTGAATATAATCAAATAAAGATGCACCCTGACCATCAGGAGAAAATCGCCTTCACTACCCCATAGGGAATGTTCTGTTACACTGTCATACCATTCGGACTCAAGAATGCCAGGGCTGCCTACTAAAGGGCTATCATAACCATCCTGCATGACCTTATTAACAAGGAGGTCGATCTTTATATGGGCGATATGATCATAAAATCTAAGACTCAGGAAGGTCATATTCTCTCCCTCCAGAAGTTTTTTGAGTGACTGCGGTAATACCAGATGCAGTTAAACCCACAAAATTATGTTTTTGTCATCACAAAAGCAAAACTCTTGGGATTCATGGTTAGTGAAAAGAGAATCAATGCAGGTTGAATTGTTAAATTTGTAACACTCCGCCCGTCCGGGGAGAGCGAACGGAGCGCTAATGCGATAAAATAAATCCAAATCCACAAGTGACAAGGTATAGAGCATCTAAATAAACCCACAATAATATAAATCCACTAATCTCAATTCTTCAAATACAACAAGTCTCCTGAATAAATACAACATCTAACTCGAAAAATGAAATACAAATCTCCAATGCTCTATACAACAAAATAAATAATACAAATCTTTCCCAAACAATCCTCGCTAAAATCAACCTCCATAGCGCCCTAAAATCCGCGCTAACCTGATACTAAAAGAAAATATAGGGAAGTACACAATACGACAAGAAAGATGCTCAACAATTATATTAACAATGAACAAAGCGTAAAAACACGAGTACGAATATTCAAATCAAAATGCAAATCTCAAAGCATTTATCAATATAATTTCTCAACAACACTTTGAGTGGGTCACCAGGCCTCACCACATCCGTATATGCTTTATCAAGCCATAGCTCGGGAAACAGGAATTTTGGCGGGTGCCCAACATCCGTGCCATATTAAAATCTCATGACAACGTGCTCAACAACAATATAATGATACCACATCAAAATAATTTCAACAATTATTTTCCAGATTTCAATGAATTTAACAATTCAAATATGAGTTCGATTAATAAGAAATCAAAGAGAATGACACTCGCGAGATTTAAGGAGCATATTGTGTAAAACCCCTAGCTGTAATCCATACTTGAGATGCCACGACCACGGATGGAGAAGGAAGTCCAAGGATTCCAGGGAAAATTACGGTATATCAATCAGTTTATCAGCTAACTGACTTATATTTGTGGAATTATTGTCAAACTTCTTCTAAAGGATTGTACTAAAATTTGGACTGAGTCCTGCATGGAAGTTTTTGACTGAATCAAGCAATACCTTACCCAACCTCTGGTGCTAATGCTTTCATAGCTAGGTCTCCCTCTCCTCCTCTACTTGATCATAATAGATATCGCAGCAGGGGATTTATTATCCCAACATATTAAAGAATATCGTAAGGAAAGAGCCATTGATTATCCCAAACGAAAATTAACCAGGTACGAAGTCAACTACACTACGTTGGAGAAAGCATGTGTTTCCCTCGTCTAAGTCATGCAGATTTCATGGCATTACATTCTTACCTTCCCCGTTAAACTTATATCCCATATGGATCCTATCAAATACTTACTAAAAAGGCCTGCTTTATCTAATCGAATGGCCTGCTGGTTGATGTTGCTAGCCGAATTCGATATTATATACGCCACGCAGAAAGCTATGAAAGGGAGAGCCAACTCTGACCACTTGATGATTACCCCAAGGAAGAAGCCAATGTTTGGGTATCTGAATTCTCAGATGAAGATATTCTCTTCACCTCTCAGGAGGACCTCAAATGACAAATGTTCTTTAATGGAGATGCTAACAAGAAAGGATACGGCCTTGGGACACTCTTAATTTCCCCTAATGAATATCACACCCCAATTAATATCAAACTAAACTTCCCTACACCAATAACATAAGTGAGTGCAAGGCATGCACTGTAGGCCTCAATATCATCCTCCAAAAAGGAATCCGGTACATAGACGTCTATGGAGACTCTGCCCTTATCGTCAGCCAAATCCTCAAAAAATGAGAAGTCCAAGATGAAAAGATCCTACCCTTCCATGCCCACTTAGAAGAACTAACCTCCCAATTTGATGATATCACCTTCCACTACTTACCCCGTGCAAAACACAACCTCGCTGAGGCCCTTGATACCCTGGCTTCAATGGTCGACATGCTCGAGGGAATAACAATGGCCCCTTTCCAAGTTTAGAAACATGCTAAGCCTACGCACTCCTACCATATTGAACTACACACCGAGCAGGTATCTGATATGGTTGGGATATTCTACTATGACATTTGGTGCCTCCTCAAGTATGTTAGGTATCCCCAAGACACCGACAAGAAAAACCATGCGACCCTTCGCAAACTTGCTTCCCAGTATATCATTTGCGATAAAGCAGTATTCAAAAGAAAATTTTGGTGGAAACCATTTACACTTCATTATAAGGGTTTTTATTGAAGAACTGATTCCAAATATCTACAATGGGATTGCGGGCCCCACATGAGCGATCACATACTTGCTAAAAAGATCATCCGTAAGGGTACTATTAGACCACCATGGTGTGACACCCTGCCAAATTAAACACCGGGTGATTAATCTTTTATCTAATTCAAATAGGAATCTCATGTCGATCATTCTTAGCATCACTGTAGAATTTTTTTATAATTTAACTGTAAGGACATTTTTGTCCATTATCAATGTATTATGTCGCACGCCGTTACACCGTTGAAGAAATTCAACATTCAAGATTCAACGGATCCGAATATCAAAAGAAGAGGAGGAATCATAGTCTGACAGCCGGACCGATCCGCTGAAATAAAAGAACCGATCCAGCTAATCGGACCGATCCGCCTAAAGACCCGGACCGATCCGTTTATTTGTCAGAAGGCCAGTATACCCCGGACCGCAAGAGAACTGATGAAGCCTGGAAGCGAACCGATCCGATTATCAACAGACTGATCCACCTCAGAATAAAAGAACCGATCCGGTCAATCGGACTGATCCGCCTCAGACCCGGACCGGTCCGCCTGGGATAAACTCAAACAGATCGTGTTCAGATCGTGTTCAAATTTTTAAGGCCCGAGTCCTCTTATTTAATCCCACTACGGGAAGTGGTTTTCTAAGACTTATTCACACGATTTCCAGAGTAAAGAAAGCCCTAAGTCTTCACCTATTGAGCATCTAGACTCTAGGTTTTTGATTCACACAATTGCCAATCTTTTGTGAATCACTTTGCAACCCAGGAACGCACTTTTACTGTTCACACCCTTGTGGAGAAGACCATTATTCTTCTCCATTGCAGCCCTATTGGAAAGATATAGTTCCAGCCGCCAGCCCTACTGGAAAGGGATAGTTCCAGCCGCGACTACTGAATCCAATACCTGAGGGTAATTCTTAGTCACTTGTATTTTCATTATAATCCGAAATTGTATAGCCTTCGATATTATAATGAAAATAAATGGTTTTGCCCCTTTGGGGGATTTTTCCTCAATTGCATGTGTTTGAATGTTCTTGCTTAGATTATCATCTTATTCAATCACATATTGTTGCATGTTTAGGGTTTGTTTGGGTTGAAAGGGTTTAATATATAATTTGCTCATTTGAACGCAAGCACATACATTCTCAAATTGGTATCAGAGCAGGTTACGCTAATATATCGCGTATTCCTATTTTTCGCAAAATTTTTCTAAGATATCAATTTTCTAAAAAAAATTGATTTTTGAAACAACGTGTGTTCAAATGGAGAAGTTATATAATAAAATGCCTGGACAAATTATGCTTATTGGAAAGCCCAAATGAGGTCGGCCTTAAAAGCCATTGATGAACGTGTCTGGATCTTAGTTGAAAGAGGGTGGACTCCTCCCTCCGTGACTGTTAATAATGTGACCAACTTGAAACCTGATACTTCTTGGACTGAGGAAGAATTTAAATAGTCATCTTTTAATTCTAAGGGTCTAAGTGCTATTTCTGGGTCTGTCACACCTGATGAGTTCAAACGCATAATGACGTGCACCACGTCAAAAGAGGCATGGGATGTTTTACAACTCACCCATGAAGGAACTAATGCTGTAAAAGAATCTAAGTTGCAAAATTTGACAACTCAATTTGAAACCATCACCATGCATGAATCTGAATGCTTTAATGAATTTTATGCTAGACTTTCTGACATTGTGAATACTAGCTTTAATCTTGGTGAACATATTCCTAATTCTAGAGTTGTTAAAAAAATTCTTCGTTCTTTGCCTAAGCGTTTTATCCCTAAAGTCACTGTGCTAAATTCTATGTGTAATTTAAATACGCTAAAATTGGAAGAACTTGTAGGAGATTTGCAAACTTATGAAATTGATATGTTCCCTAAAACTGCTAAATCTAAAGATAAGGGAATTACTCTTAAAGCCCTAGAGAGAAGGAGTGAGGGGTCGGCTAGAAAAAGGGTAGAGTCGTCTAGAAAGAGAGAGACTGACACGTCAGATTCTGAGTGTGATTTTGACCTAGATGATTTGGCTCTTTTTGCAAAACATTTCAAGAGGATTCTCAAATTTAAGAAAAATGGCAATTTTAAAGATAAAAAGAAATTTGAGAAAAATAAGTTTGAAAAGAAAAATGAAAAAGACTCCAAAAATCCTCCTAAGAAAGAAAGTGAGAGATGTTTTGAGTGCGATGGTAGGGGTCATAGAGCATTTGAGTGTGCCAATCGTCTGAATAGAGAGAAAGGGAAAGTTGTCCTTAATGCTACCCTTAGTGACGACAGTGAGGTCGAGACGGTGGATTCAGGAGATGAGTCACCACTTGAGTGTAACTTCACCGTATTCATTTCCAGTCAAGTGAGCACTCCTAGTTCTCTTCACGACGATGAAGATGATGCTTCACAGGGACACCTCGACAGTGAGATCGATGTGAGTGAGGGGGAGGATGACTCAAGTGAGAGCGAGAGTGATATTCAACGCGCCTACGCTGAGTTATATTCTGAGTCATTTAAAACTAAAAAATGTAACAAAGCGATAGTTCTTAAGATCACCGGCTTAGAGGAAGATTTAAGAAAGGCAAGAGAAAGAGAGTCCTCCACCGTCACCGCCCTGAGAGAGAGAGAATCTGCCTGTGTCGAGAAAGAGATTCTGTTTAGAGAGAAAGAGAGTGTGTTAGAAAAAGAGAGAGGGGACTTGACTAAACAAGTGGCTAGTCTTACGAGTCAGCTCCATTCCTCCGTGGAGACTCAGAAGAAACTTGAAGCCCTTGTTGCCCAGCTGACTCATGATCTTGAGAAAGCACGAGAAGTCAAGATACAAATCGAGGACAGATCTGGGAAGATGGGAAAGATGCTCCTCGACCGCGCTTTAGGTTTTGGTGATTGACAAGGAATTGGATATGATGGTGCCTCCACATCCCAAATTGCACCTGAACCAGTTCCTGAGTTTACTACAACTCCTTATGGTCACCGTCAAAAACCTCAAAGGAGAGTTCGACCAAGAAAAGCAAACCAAGGTCCGCCTTTGACTGTGCTCTTTTGTACTTATTGCAAAAGAAAAGGCCACCTTAGGAAGTCTTGCTATAGCATGGGTCAAACACGACGTACTACTGCTCCACCACGTCATACTGGTGAGTTTTCTAGTCTGAAAGAGCGAGTTGAGTTCTTAGCTGCCACGACCCAGAGTTTAATGGAAGAATTCAGACGGATGTCTCTGTCGTTAGTGAATGCTTCTCACATTCCAGCTAAAGCCAACAACAACAAAGGCAAAAAAAAGGTCATCTCTGCTTGGGTACCTAAGAAAGATAAAAAGGCCTTTGTTGTTCATGTTGCTCTCAAAGCACATAATACCTCACAGTGGTATTTTGATAGTGGGTTCTCCAGACACATGACAGGTGATGCCTCATTTTTTATGACTCTTGAGGACTATCAGGATGGCAGAGTCACCTTTGGAGATGGGAGCAAGTCTAGCATTATAGGACGTGGTACTGTTGAGTTACCTGGTTTTCCTAAGCTAGAAAACATTTTGTATGTCAAAGGTTTGAAAGCAAACCTTCTCAGCATTAGCCAGCTGTGCGACACTGACTTTGCAGTAAAGTTTGATCGGGACGCGTGTAAAGTCTATAATCAAGCCGGTAAACTTTTGATGCAAGGGGTAAGGACCGAGGATAATTGCTATGGGACTGAGCCCGCATCCTCACTTGTCTGCAACAGCGCCACGATCACTCCTATGGATCTGTGGCACCAACGTCTAGGTCACGTGAACATTAGAGATCTCAATCGCTTAGCTAAAAAGGACCTAGTACGTGGCTTACCATCTCTTGGAAAGTCAACTTTGACCGTTTGTGGACCCTGTCAGTTGGGAAAACAAATTCGTAGTCCTCATAGGAAGTTGCACTCCATTACCACCTCTCGTGTTCTTGAGTTGATTCACATGGATCTTATGGGTCCCACTCGTACTGAGAGTCTAGGTGGTAAGAGGTACATTCTCGTGATGGTAGATGATTTCTCCAGGTACTCCATTGTAGTAACGACCAAGTGCCGTGTCCTGTAAAATCAACACGGTGTCACTATTAACAGGATGCGTAGTGACAATGGCACTGAATTCACAGAAGCAAAGGTAGACCTTTACTATGATAGCCTCGGGATCAAACATGAGTTTTCTGCTGTGAGAACTCCTCAACAAAATGGTATTGTTGAGAGAAAGAATAGAACGATCCAAGGGATGGCTAGATCTATGCTTCTAGGTCGTAAAGTTTCTAGGAGATTTTGGGCAGAGGCAGTGTCTACTGCATGCCACACGGTGAATAGGGTTTATTTGCATACACACACACTTCAGACTCCTTATGAGTTGTGGACTGGCAAGAAGCCCAACCTGGCATATTTCTGTGTTTTTGTGAGTAAATGCTACATCCTACGGGATAGAGAGAAATTAGGAAAGTTCGACTCCCGGAGCGACGAGGGAATATTTCTAGGATATTCATCGAATAGCAGAGCGTACCGAGTTTTTAACCTGAAGAGCTCTAAGGTTATGGAATCAATAAACGTCACCGTGCAAGATGACGAACCTTCGACGGTTATTGATCCTAACCTTTAGTGTGAGGATGAGGATTGTTCTGACAGTGATTTACCTGTTCCTCTCTCACACTCTGTGGACCCTACTCCTGTGTTAGGGGACACACCAGCTTGGGTTCGCAAGAGTCATGACCCTTCTGCCATTGTTGGTGATCCCACTCTAGGGGTCAAGACTCGTGCTCAGCTAGAGAATGTTGTTAGCCATCTTTACTACACGTCCAAAGTCGAGCCCAAGAATCATAAAGAAGCACTCAAGGATGAACACTGGATATCTGCTATGCAGGATGAGTTGCTTCAGATTAAAAAGAATAATGTCTGGGAACTTGTCCCCGGCCTAGTGAGACTAATGTGATAGGTACCCGGTGGATTTTTAAGAACAAAATGGATGAAAATGGTACCATAATCAGAAATAAGGCTAGGTTGGTCGCTCAAGGCTACACACAGATAGAGGGTGTAGACTTTGGGGAGACATTTGCTCCTGTTGCGAGGCTTGAGTCCGTTCGTCTTCTGCTCGCCATCGCATGTCATCTGTGCTTCAAGGTATATCAGATGGATGTCAAGAGTGCCTTTCTAAATGGCATTCTACAGGAGGAGGTTTATGTGGAATAACCAAAAGGGTTTGAAGACCCTCAGCACCCAGCGCACGTCTACTATCTTAGAAAAGCCTTGTATGGTCTGAAGCAAGCACCCCGTGCTTGGTACGAGAGGCTTACTTCCTATCTCTTAGCTCGTGGCTTCAAAAGAGGGGGATTAGATATGACGTTGTTCGTCAGGTGAAATGACAGTGCTATTCTGGTTGCCTAGGTCTATGTGGACGACATAGTCTTTGGATCCACATGCTCCCAGCATGCTCACCACTTTGAGGAGGAGATGAAAAGTGAGTTTGAGATGAGCATGGTTGGTGAGCTTAAATTCTTCCTTGGTCTACAGGTTCGTCAGCTAGAGGATGGGATGTTCATCTCCCAATCCAAGTATGCTAGAGACCTAGTGAAGAAATTTGGTTTAGACTCCGCTAAGCATGCACGTACACCTATGAGTACATCTACCAAGCTTAGTAAGGACACTTCAGGCAAGGACGTAGAGCAAACCTTATATCGGAGTATGATAGGTAGTCTTCTCAACTTGACTGCCAGTCGTCCCGACATCGCCTTTAGTGTTGGAGTCTGTGCACGATATTAGGCATCCCCAAAAGAGTCGCATTTACTTTCTCTAAAACGTATTATTAAATACGTGAGTGGGACTCTCTCATACGGTATTTGGTATTCCTTTGATACCAATGACCGTTTGTCCACCTATTCGGATGTCGATTGGGCTGGGGAAGTAGATGGTTGTAGGAGCACTTCTGGTGGGTGTTTCTATTTTGGTTATGCTCTTGTCTCCTGGCTGAGTAAGAAGAAAAATTCCATCTCTTTGTCCACTGTGGAGGCTGAGTACATAGCCGCCGGGAGTTGTTGCACACAACTCTTGTAGATGAAGCAAATGTTGGAAGATTATGGGATTTCACAAGACACCATGATCATTTCTTGTGATAACACGAACGCGATACACATATCCCGTAATCCCGTCCAGCATTCGCGCACAAAACACATCAGAATACGTGAGCACTTTATTCATCAGTTAGTTGAGGAGAACACTGTATCCCTGAGTTTTGTTCCCACCAACCGTCAGTTAGCAGACATTTTCATGAAACCTTTAGATGCCCTTAGATTTGAGAGTCTTAGGAAGTCTTTGGGGATTTGCACAGTTGACTGAGGGGTTGGTCTATGTCTAGAATAGGATGCTTCTCATGTTCATATCATATGTTTCCTATTGCTAGTCTGTTTTATATGTACCATTTCTTAGTTGTACAGCTTGTATTTATTCTTTTTGCTGTTTATATTTTTTTTGAAAAAAATACAAAAAGATTTTCCTTTCAGAAAAATTTTGAAAAAGACCAAAAAGATTTTTATTTTTATGCTTCTTTTATGGATGAGCATTTAAGATAGCCAAGTCACAACTTCATTCCATATATCCATGTGACTGTTTGATAGAGATTTGAGACGCTACATCATTTCATCCACGTGCTTTACTTAGTATGGAGTCTTTGAGATGTAATTAGTGATATCTTCCTACATGTTTGACTCCTATATCCTTTATTGCACACATGCACGGCTATATTTGATTATTGCACTTGTCGTATCACATGTTGGCTTGAGTGTTTCCATCTCAATTTTGTCTATACAATGTACAATATGGGATAAAACTTGACAAGATTGGAATGCATGTAAAAACCGTTTTGGTGACACTGTGTGTTTTTATATAACGGGGAGGGACTGCAAAAGGTAATCATCTATCCTTTGCGCAAAAGCCACCATTAAAAAGGACCTAAAAAATGGAGGAATTTTAATATCCGAGGTCCAAAGAGGTTAAAAGAGCCCGAAAAAATTTAAAGGCAATAAAAAGAAATTCATGCCAAATATGGGCCACTTAGGTTTCACCATCAATTCTCCAAAGTTTGAGAATTTAGAATGCCTCTATTCAAAATTATATCTGAGGGAGTTTGGTTGGAGAATATAAACGGGTTTGCACTTCCTTGAAAGTCCTGAAAAAGCATAAAATCATTTTGGACGTTATTGGTGTGAAAATCACTTTGAGCTTTGATTTGTTGATTTGATTGAGTCAATATCTTATATTGTCATTATTTTACACCAAAGGAAGCATTTGAGTTCATTCGCTAGGAATATCCAATATTCATCGTGCACATATGTCATGTTTGTATGCATTGATTTTCCTATCGAATTTGATCACACCACCACATTTACGCTATCATCGACTTGGTTGTTTTGTGTTCATTCATGGTGTGGTTTTATCCTTGTGACACCCCGCTCTTGCTTATTTGATTTGTTTCTCCCATTTGTTTATTTGGGGACATCATAAAAAGAGGGAGAATGAATTATATTATTATGGGGGAGATTTGAAATTTGAGTTTGCTCATAAATTGATATATATATGTTTATCTCATTTCAAACTCGATATGTCACTTGGTATTTTGCTTTGTCTCATGTATGTAGGTACTACATGGATTATCATTGGATTGCACACCCTGATGAGAAAAGCATTGAGATTCCTGCAGAATTGAAGAGCAAACGTTGTAGTCTTATTCAATTGTATCTTTCCAGTTTTGGGTTCATGGAAGGGTAGATTTGTATAGACATTTTTAGTTGTTTTGATAATTCGGATGTTTATTTTTATGTACGTACCGGCATAGACTTAGGGGGAGATTTGTAAGGACATTTTTGTCCATTATCAATGTATTATGTCGCACGCCATTACACCGTTGAAGAAATTCAACATTCAAGATTCAACGGATCCGAATATCAAAAGAAGAAGAGGAATCATAGTCTGACAGCCGGACCGATCTGCTGAAATAAAAGAACCAATCCGGCTAACCGAACCGGTCCGCCTAAAGACCCAGACAGATCCGTTTGTTTGTCAAAAGGCCAGTGTACCCCGGACCGCAAGCGAACCGATGAAGCCTGGAAGCGAACCGATTCGATTATCAACGGACCGATCCGCCTCATAATAAAAGAACCGATCCGGTCAATCGGACCGATCCTCCTCAGACCCGGACCGGTCCGCCTGGGATAAACTCAAACAGATCATGTTCAGATTTTTAAGGCCCGAGTCTTCTTATTTAATCCCACTACGGGAAGTGGTTTTCTGAAACTTATTCACACGATTTCCAGAGTAAAGAAATCCCTAAGTCTTCACCTATTGAGCATCTAGACTCTAGGTTTTTTATTCACACAATTGCCAATCTTTTGTGAATCACTTTGCAACCCAGGAACGCACTTTTACTGTTCACACCCTTGTGGAGAAGACCATTCTTCTTCTCCATTGCAGCCCTACTGGAAAGGGATAGTTCCAGCCGCGATTATAGAATCCGATACCTGAGGGTAATTCTTAGTCACTTGTATTTTCATTGTAATTTGAAATTGTATAGCCTATAATATTATAATGAAAATAAATGGTTTTGCCCCATTGGGGGATTTTTCCTCAATTGCATGTGTTTGAATGTTCTTGCTTAGATTATCATCTTATTCAATCACATATTGTTGCATGTTTAGGGTTTGTTTGGGTTGAAAGGGTTTAATATATAATTTGCTCATTTGAACGCAAGCACATACGTTCTCATTAACTAACCACCTAGTATTCAAAAAGTTAGTGCCAAATTTTATGTGTTTATTAAACAATAAATACACGCGGGGTGTCACACCATGGTGAATAAACCATGAGCTACAAATCCCAAGTCCTAAATTAATAAAAAAGTAAAATTACTTGCCGAATAAACCATCAGATACAAATCCCAAATCCAAAATACTAATCCAACAGATAAATAAAAAATCCATATGCTAAGTCTGAAAGTAAATGGCCAACACGCCCTAAATGAAACTGTAACTGAGGTAGGATTCCTAATATAGGAATGAAAAAATGATGCGTTTAATCCAACTCGTGCATGCATCCATACGTGCTGCAACTGCGTGTCCCTGGAATAGATAATCAACTCTGGCGTCCCTATAGCTGGACACCTAAAAGGTTTTGAAAATATTTTCAACAACGGTTAGAACCCAAAACATTTTTGAAAATATTTAACAAGTGATTAAGTTTGCAGTAATTAAAATGTATGAATGCTCTTCATATTTAAGCTAGTGTTGCACTCCCTTGAGATCATACTCACCCCTCATCTAAAGTGCACACCTAATGCTTTCTTCCTAACCATCCTAGTTTCACTACTATGTTTAGTAGTATTGTTAAGGAAACTTCCTGGCACACTACTCTAGCCAGAATAATCTTATTGTCGATTCATAAGTTACGTATCACATTAACTTATTTAATCACTTTAAATAAACTATATATAACAGTCCCACTGGTTATATATAAATAATACCAATTTTCTTCATCTCATTTGTCAGTATATAAATATTTACACTATTATATACATATATAATAAATACAAATTCCCTTCGTTTCTTTCATCAGTATATGAATATCTATGCTATTATAGATGAACATAAATAATACAATTTCACTCCATGTATTTCACTCGTATATAAAAATCTACACTATTATATACATACAATTATACTACAACATTCACACATAGGTCATATGTATATCCATCCTCCTGAGTAATAACTCACCGGATGCTTTCCATACAATGCTATCATATCCCAGGTATACTCACTCTCAACTAGTTATCACAGGTCGGATTAGCTCACAACGAACTTGGGTAAAAATAGCGCAAACGTATTGGAGGCGATCATATTTCCCCTAGAATGAGACTGAATCACACCCAAAGCATCTCACCCCAAAAATAAATCACACAATAAAATAATGGACATTATGACCTGGGGACTATATTTTTCCTGCATTCACTAGCCAGTGTATTCACCCACATCAGGCAACCTACTATGATATCACTAGAGGGGTATGTATATATAAAAATATCCAACATTGATATTAAAAGAGCACATAAATATATAGATACTATCACACTATCCATATATATATATATATAAAATAATAATAATAAATTAATCCGACTTGCCCGTGCCTAACTCCCGTAGCACTGGCCCAAAAATATCCGAGTCTATATCCCCGACTCCCAACTTAATTAATTACGAATTAAATAAATTTAATTAGAGTAGTGTCACTCCACTACAAGACCCGAACACATTCACTCGGCCTATAATTTAATCCTTTCTGAAATTGATTTCACAAAATACCTTTTATAAATTTCACACTTTTATTAACCTTTAAAATTTCTTATCCCCATCTCCCAATACTAAGTATTAGCTATTATATAATTATCTCAAATTAAGACCCCTTTAAATCTTCCAAAGTCAACAAGGCCATACATAAAGGAAATGGGCAAATTGTCAAAAATTTAGTAAGCCATCGATCGTCTTCTCCGTGGCGCCATCTCTACCAAGGCTGTTGGTTAAAGTTATAACCTCCATCTCCGATCTTTATATAATAACCCTTGTCCACAAAAACCTAAGGAAAAATAAATAGAAATGAACTTTGTCGGTTTTTCCATCATCGTTTGAACGACAACTTGGATCGTTCGAACGGCTGTTGTTTCTTCCTCTCCCGCATGCGTCTGCCATTGACAACCCTCCGAGCTTTTATTTTCCCAACCCGTAATTTAATATCAATATCCCCAACACTATTTCCTATTCTTATACACATTCGAATCATTGAATAACTCTATAACCCTCATTAATTCTTATCACGATTCGGTAAATCCGAGATTCAGTTTTTTCTACGGGTCTCGTTTATTTTTTCAGTCTACTACTCCACATCTTAAATCGAATACTAAGTTCAGTACTGGGTTTTCACATAGTTCAATTTTTAACAGTCCTGACATATACCATATCATTAATTTAACCTTTTTAATCCATATCACATGTAAAATTTCTTAAAACCCATTTCAATCTAATAACCCACCCAAGAAAGGATTTCAATTATAGCCACCATGATATGAATTGAAAACTGTAGTTTAAATAAAAACTAGTTAACAACTTTCCTAATAAATTTCGTATAGTCTGATTCCTCTAGGGTAGACGATGATTTGAAAAATAAGACACTCAATCTCTTTTGATTTGGCTAGCAAAAGCTTCCCCAATTTCTCCCTCTTTTCGACTCTACAAATCTAGGATTTTCTTTTTGGGTTGTACCCTCGACAAATTCACTAATGTTGGTTTTATATTCTTAATCATGAAATTAAGCTTATGCGCCAAACCCTAATGCCCCGAGCACCCCCGTGTGAGCCCTATTGTGCCTAAAAATGCCCCGAGACCCAATTACTACCCCCGTGTACTCTATTTCGACCCTTCTGGAATCAGCTGTGCACTCAGAATCATTAACATGTGAAATTTAAAAATAACCCAAATTAATTAAATCTTAATTCACTAAATTAATTAACTTCTCCAAATTAATAAAATCATATATCACCAAAATAATTAAATACTATGTCCTAAAAAATACGGGGTATTACATACTTCCCCCCTTACAAAGGAATTTCGTCCTCAAAATTAGGCTAAGTTTAGTACTCCAAGCCTCGAATATATCCCTAATTCCTAATATCGCTACCTATATCTATAACTCTTCTAATCGTGGATTATTTTAAAATTAAATTAATTAACCAGGGCGCCCATACACCCTATACCCGTGATTTTCTGCAAAAATATACCCGGCTCCACTAGCCTTGAATCATAATACAACTTTCAACTCACATTTATAACTACATATATGTATAATAACCAGGGTACCAAACCTATGTCCTTGACCAAATATCTCCCCACTCCCAATGTTACGCTAAGTTTCATGCATGGGATGTCTCGCAAACATTGGCGGTCGTTAAGATCCGTTAGGCCATCAGTGCATAGCACGTACCCCCAAATCCCTGTCTCCTGACATAAAAGTATACTCGTCCACTCTCATGTTATAAAAGACAACATATAATATGGCGCCCTTACTATCACTAGTTTCTATGCGCTAAGATAATAACGAGTTATATCTCCCCGCTCGATAGTAAGCCAATCTACCGTCCCTACTCACCGGGTTTAAAAGTAACAATACAAGCATATTCTTATAAGTATATTATGAAACACGCCATAATATAAATCCACATATATACATGTTAGGCCCTATTTCAGGTGATACCTTTGAAAATAATTCATACCCTGGTATAACGAACGTAAATTCTTATTATGACTATCCACTACAGTCCCAAACCACCGCTAACTAGCCAAAACTTGGAAAATGGTCTAATCTATTCTCATTATTATCGAAAGTAGTAATCTCACATATAATGCAAACATCCTCTTAGTGCACACACTCGCCCTTTCATAGGCGACACTAAGGAGTCCTCCTACCCCATGGTAATATAATTATGTATACATAATAAGGCTATTACGGAGAATGCACCCACTAAATTCGACTCACTCACGAGTTCTAGTGACCATGATCTTACTTGTGATGCCTGCATGTCATAAATATTTCCCCCATGCTTATAGGGTAAAAAGATAATTTACCTACATACTTTAACTTCTTTGCCTGGTCAATGGGTTCTAGATCGAAATTCTCAGATACGAACTAACCCATGAACTACTATAGTGGTTTTACATCCAGGACCTCGTCCTGTAGTTTCCCCTATCTCTATTAAGGAAATCTCTCTTCATGTGGCCTATTTATCCACAAACGAAACATTTTTAAGAAAATCCTCCCTGACACTGATCCTGTCCTTACGGGCCTCCCCCGCCTTTCCCTTGGTTCTGAGGAATGAAATGCTGCTTCTGCTAAGGGACCTACTGTCCCTGCCTGAATTCACCTATATTAAATCGATAACCTCCAGATTTAAACCTTTTTGCCAGATTCTCCTACTAAAGATCCCGTTCCTGCTATTGTTGTGCCCCACTGGCACCATTTCTAACTACCTTTCCAGTCTAACTGGACCCATTCACTCTATTGCTCTACTTCGTATGAAAATGATGCTCTTGGCAATGAAGTAGCGTTGTATTGACAACCTCCGTGTATGTCTTTAACGCTGAATTACCTAACAAGTGCTGTCGGATCCTCCAGGCAAGTCAATCCATGAACTTACGCATTCTTTTCCTTCAGCATTTACCTCATCTTTCACGATGTCTGCTAATCGAGTAAACTCTTCGTCATATTCTAGCATGGTCCTATCTCATTGAGAAACATTAAGAAACTGACACCGCATCTCTGTCTGAATAGCTAACACAAAATATTTGCGGTCCAAATGGTACCCAAAACTCCCCAATGGTCATCACATCTCTCTCCTCTATGGTGGTCACAGACTCCCACAACAACAAAGCTGCGCCTACTAGATTAAACATCTCTAAGAAGTATCTATGAGTGTCGCTGTACTCAATCATACGCAGATGGCACTTCATGTCATTCTTTCACTGACTGGTCACTACTACATCTGAATTACAGTGAAACTTCGACCGGTGACCTTTCTGAAATGCTTCCTTTACTCGCTGCCAATCAGAAGGACTCGGGTGAGCCTGAACATCGGGTGCCACCAATAGCTATGGATGATTCTGTTGAAAATTTTATGCCATTGCATCCATCGCTGCATTAATTATCTGTGCCACGATATCGCCCGCATGTGCGGTTGTCATCTTTCCCTGTAGTGGTTGGGGTTGTAGTACCTTTGCCTCGTGATGAGCCTCTCTTACCTCATTTCTTGTTGCTGCTCTAGCCTGACGTCCTCTTTTAGGCAAAATCTGAAATGAGATTTGAAATATGTATAAATTCACCATCAAATACAAAGTAGTCGGTAGAAAATCATAAATACGCATACACAATGAGGAATAGAACAAAATTACAATAGGCCTCTATATAAAAGAACGTTAAGCTAAAATGTAGAAAAGTCGCACATATCCTAAGGACAATAGAACCTGATGCTCTGATACCATATGTGACACCCCGCCTAATTAAAAATTGGTTGATCAGTCCTTTATCCAAATAAAATAGGAATCACTTCTGGATCGTTCTTAGCATCACTGTAGACACTTTTTATAGTTTAACTAACAACCTAGTATTCAAAATGCTGGTGCCAAATTTTATCTGTTTATTAAACAATAAATTCATGAGGAATAAAACTAAATTAATCCGTGCACACAATCACTGAGTCTAGAACAAAAAAGCATAAATAAATAAAATTACCTTCCGAATAAACCATCATCTACAAATCCCAAATCCAAAATACTAATCCAACATATAAATAAATAATCCAAATATTGAGTCTGAAAGTAAATGGGAAACATGCCTAAATGAAACTGTAACTAAGATAAGATTACTAATCTTAGAATGAAGAAACGATGTGTTTAATCCAACTCCGAAAAACATCCACATGTGCTGCAACTGCGTGTCCTTGGAATGGATAATCAATTCTGACATCCTTGTGGTGGGACACCTAAAAAGTTTTGAAAATATTTGCAGCAAGGGTTAGAACCCGAAATATTTTGAAAATATTTAGCAAGTTATTAAGTTTTCAATTATTAAAATGCATGAATGCTCTTCATATTTTAGCTAGTGTTTCACTCCCTTGAGATCATACTCACCCCTCATCTAAAGTGCACACCTAATGATTTCTTTCTAACCCTCCTAGTTTCACTATCCTGTTCAACTGTCTTGTTATGGATATTTCTTAACACACTATTCTAGCCCGAGTAATCTTACTATTGATTCGTAAGTTATTTATTGCATTAACTTAACTAATCACTTAAATAAACTATATATAACAGTCCCACTAGTTGTATATAAATAGTACCATTTTTCTTCATCTAATTTGCCCGTATATAAATATTTACACTATTATATACGTATGCAATAAATAAAATCGCCCTTCGCGTATTTCACCTGTATATGAATATCTACGCTATTATATATGAACATAAATAATAGAATTTCACTCCATGTATTTCACCCTTATATAAATATCTACACTATTATATACGTACAATTATACTACAACATTCACACACATGTTATATCTATATCCATCCTCCTGAGTAATAACTCACTGGATGCTTTCTCTATAATGCTATCATATCCCAGGTATACTCACTCTATCCCAGTTACCACAAGTCAGACTAGCTCACACCGAACTTGGATAAAAATATCGCAAATGTAGTGGAGGTAGTCATATTTCCCCGAGAATAAGACTGAATCATACCCAAAACGTCTCTACTAGAAAATAAATCACATAACAAAATAGTGGACGATATGACATGGGGACTCTATTTTCCCGTCATTCACTAGCCATGGAATTCACTCTCATCGTTCAACCTCCTATGATATCACTATAGGGGTATGTATTTATAAAAATATCAAACATTGATATTAAAAGATCGCACAAATATATAGATACTATCATACTATCCGTGTATATATATATATATTAAAATATCGCACAAATATATAGATACTATCATACTATCCGTATATATATATATATATATATGTCAGGCTCTAATGCAGTGTAATACCCCGTATTTTTATGGCTTTTAAAATTGGGGATTTATTAAATTTAATTTGAGGTATTATTCTAATATTAATCCGAAAATTATTTTTTATATTTACTAGCATGATGTGAGTTAGTAATTATTGGAAATTGTTTGAATATTACTAGATGAGTAAAGTAATATAAGAGATTGGTTTTATTAAAATTGTCAATTGTGAATAAAATGGCAATTATGGAAATTTAATTCGGGACGCGCGTGTGTCGTGTCAGGACTAAATTATTATTATTAAAGTGAATAAATTATAAGTCGTCCGTATAGTCATTTTGAGTGCTCCAAAGTGTCCAAAAGTGTCGAGATAGTCAGAAAAGTGTACCCGGGGGTTTAGTTCGGGTCTCGGGGTGTTTTTAGGCCTAATTGACATCCTAGGAGGGTATTTTAAACATTTTGTATTTTCGGGTAATTAAACCCACGAATTTTCTTATTAGCCATTTGGAGTTGTCTCTTGGGGTTAAAAAAACACAAAACCTAAGCCAACCATTAGAGAAGAAGGTGAAGTGATTAGAGAAGAAGGTGAAGAGATTTGAGAAAAAGGTGAAGAGTTTTCCAAGAATTCCAAGGCCTAGAACTCACCCGATTGCACCGCCACCACCACCAAAACGTAGATCGCATGACGAGGAACGTAACCATATATTTTTCATCAACAAATCAGACCCTTGAATCCCAGGCAAGTATCTATCTTGCTGATTTCCAAGTTAATATACCTTCCATGTTAGTCTAGGAATGAAAATCATATGTTTTAATGGGAGAATTATATATTTTGGAAGAGAATTTATATGTGTTGTAGGGAGAACCCATGTAGTCTAAGATCTTGATCATATGTAGAGGATTACCCATGAATTTATTATGATATTTGGGAAGAAAATATTGATTAAAATATAGGGTGGTGATTATTCATGAAAAATTTGATTTTATAAAGAGATTTGAGGATTTATTGATGTCGTTACGTTAGAACTTATTTATGTACATTGCTTATACACTTGGATTGCTTTGATGGGAGTTTGGGATGAAATTATAGAATTTTGGAGGGGTTAAAATGGTTGAACCCGTAGGTTGAATATTGTAGAAAACTGGGCAAGATATGCTTGATCGATCGATCGACTCTAGAACATCGATCGATCGACCCCTCCTAGAAAACTGCATATTTTTCCCCTTTTTGTTTAGTCTAGTTAAAATGCTTAGGAACCCTTGATTATCATTGATAGAGTATAATGGATTATGAAGATGACTAATAGGTCTAAGTAGACTCCGTTGAGTGAAATTAATATGAGATGAAATTTTGGGTTAACGAGGAGTTATTTATACTTCGGGAATTGTGCGTACATTTACTAAAAGATTGAGGCTCGTGAAAGATTTAGACTAGAAGGTAAGTGAGGGTATACCTACTGAAATTTATACTTAGTGAGAAAGAATACTTTGAGAGATGAGAAGTAAGAACGAAGTAAATAATAAATGAGAATAAAATAGACGAATCCATTATGAGAAATAATTGAGTAAAATTTGTGTTAAGAATGGATAATAACAATTATGGGTCATGGACGAACCTAATTTGGAAAATATGAATATTTATATGTATGACTGTGTGATTGTGCATATATTATGTATCTGTGTGTGACATACCTAGCTTACTTGCTATCGACGGGAGGTTTGCGCGTGAGGACAGTCATATCCTGATGAATCCATGGGATTTTTGATTTGTCGCTCGAGAACATAGGACTATGAAAGACTTATCGGTGAGTTGATAAGTCCTCTGACTATGGGAACGTGGGTATGTGCATGACCCGTGGGTATGAGAACTATGTTCACCTCCAATTAATTGTGATTTGATATTTGTGGTTCGAGGAATCTTTACCGAACCTATAGTCCCCTATACAGTGACGTGGTGTATTGGGACAAGATAACAGAGTAATGCAGCACCGCAACTGTGTCTCGGGGTGCAGTATAGTATATATATATATATATAGAGGCAGGCTCCTGTGCACACTAAGTTTGCACATTACCTTTTAAAAGTGTGCAAACTTAGTGCTGGCGCACACCAATTTTTTTATGTGATATTTTAACATTTCAAGGAACCCATATAAAAAAAATCAGCTCAAAAAAACTTTTTTTGGTATTTTTAAAAAATCGGTCAAACTTTCGCAGTTTTTAAAGGGCTTAAAAACTGCGAAAGTTTAACCGATTTTTTAAAAATAGCAAAGAAAGTTTTTTTGAGCTGATTTTTTTTATATGGGTTCCTTGAAATGTTTAATATCACACAAAAAAAAATCAACTCAAAAATATTTTTTTTACTATATATAAAAGGTAATGTGCAAACTTAGTGTGCAAACTTAGTGTGCACAAGAGCCTGCCTCTCTCTCTCTCTCTATATATATATATATACGTGTGATGATATCTACTATGTGGCTAAAGTAGAAATGTAAGATAGTTATGTATGAAAACAGTTAGGTGAATTGAATTAATAAGGGACTTATCCATGTTGAATCTAAATGGATATATATATGTTTATAACATCATTATATGTATTATAAGGTTAATACGTGGGAATAATTTTGGCTATAAAGAATGGATACATGTGGTTAATCTAGTTAGCGTGGGAACTATAACTAGGATGTCCTAGAGGTACGGTAGGAGTGCACACTAGATGAGATGTGATGATTCTCAAGAGAGTGTCGCATACTAACATGGTTGTGATATTAGCCGGTAAGTATTTTAAATACTTGCTAAACTATTTTTAAAACTGTTTTACACTCGGGCTCTGTTTTCTGTCATTTCTTTCTCTTTTGTATATATATGTATGTATTATAGGTGCCCATCCACAGGGGCGTCATGCTTAGGTTCTTTGGATTGGACGTGCTGCAGCTTATGTGGGCGTTGCAGGCCCTTGCTTTAGACGACTTCTTTATTGAATCATTTTCTACTTTAGATCTTCATAGTTAGGGCATGTCTCGCCCGATTTCCTATTACAATTGGATTTGTGAGAGATTTAGGATATTTCCAGCATTCGGTACTCCTCGGGAGTTAACTCTTGTTTGGATGATTTCATTTATAGTTCATAACTTGATTTGGTTTAAATGGTAGTGTAGTTATTGTTATCCTTTTATTTATGTGACTCTTAAACTGTTATTATTAAAAAGGTTTTCATATTGGCATTTAATAAAGGAAAAATGAGGTTTTAAATGGTTTTGACACTTAGCTTAATTATTTAGGGTGTTCAAATTGGAACTATTATTTTGCGACAGTGATGCTGAGAATGAACCAACCGTTCACCTGGTTTTTAATTTAATAAAGGACTGATCACCCGGTATTTAATTAGGCGGGGTGTTACTTGCAGACACAACTTGCGGATTTAACTTGCGTACGGATTTTTGTGTATTTTTTAAACATAGTAAAAAAATAAATTTCGACTTGGAATTTTTTGTGGTATTTAAACATTTTAGAGGACCCATGTAAAAAAAAAACATCTCAAAATGAAATGTTTTATTATTTTTGAAAAATTGGTCAAACATATGTCAGTTTTAAAGACCTTTAAAAAGTGACATATGTTTGACCGATTTTTTAAAAATAGCAAAACAATTCATTTTGAGCTGATTTTTTTATAGAGGTCCCCTGAAATGTTTAAATACCACAGAAAAAAACCAAGTCGAAAAGCATTTTTTTGCTATTTTTTAAAAAATACGAAAAAATCCGTCCGCAAGTTAAGTCCGCATTAGAGTCGGCCTGTATATATATATATATATATATATATATATATATATATATATATATATATTAAATTGGCTAGCCCGTGCTTAACTGCCGTAGCACTAGCCCAAATATATCTGAGTCTATATCCTCAACTCCCAACTTAATTAATTGCACATTAAATAAATTTTATTAGCGTAGTGTGACTAAACTACAATACCCGGACACATTCACTCGGCCCGTAATTTAATCTTTTATGAATTAATTTCACAAAATCCTTTTTATGAATTTCACATTTTATTTAACCTTTAAAATTTCTCATTACCATCTCCCAATACTATAAGGATTAGCTATTATAGAATTATCACTAATTAAGACACCTTTAAAGCTTCCAAAGTCAACAAGGCCATATATAAACGAAATGGGCAAATTGTCAAAACTTCAGTAAGCCATCGATCGTTTTCTCCGCGGTGCCATATCTGCCACGACTGTTGGTTCAAGTTCTAACATCTCCGATCTTTATGTAATAAGCCTTGTCCACAAAAACCTCAGGCAAACTAAAATGAAATGAACTGTGCCAATTTTTTGAGCATCGTTCAAACGACAGTGTGGGTCGTTCGAACGATCGCTATTTCTTCCACCCCCGCCTGTGTTTGCCACTGAAAATCCTCCGATCTTTTATTTTCTCAACCGATAATTTAATTTCAATAACCCTAACACTAATTCCTTCTCTTATACACATTCAAATGATTAAATTTATAACCCTCATTGATTCTTATGACGATTTGGTGAATCCTAGATTTGGGTTTTCTCTCGGTCTCATTTATTTTTTTCATTTTAATACTTAACATCTTAAATCGAATACTAAGTTTAGTACTGGGTTTCACATATTTCGATTTTTAATAGTCCTGACATATACCATATCATCAATTGAACCTTTTTAATCCACATCACTTGTAAAATTTCTTAAAACCCATTTCAATGTAATAACCCACCCAAACCCACCATATTTGAATTGAAATTTGAAGTTTAAATCAAAACAAGTTAACCACTTGCCTGATAAATTTCGTAGAGTCTGATTCCTTTGGGGTAGAGGATGATTTAACGAGCAATACACTTAATCTCATTTGATTTGGCTTCCAAAAGCTTCCCCAATTTCTCCCTCTCCAAATCTAGGGTTTTATTTTTGAGTTGTTCATACCAAAAACTCCCTAATGTAGGTTTTATATTGTTAATCACGAAATTTAGCTTATGGGCCAAGCCCAACTGATCCGAACACCCCCGTGTGAACCCGATTATGCCTAAAAATACCTCGAGACCCAATTACTACCCTCGTGTACTCTATTTTGACTATTTTGACTCTTTCGAAAACAACCATGCACTCAGAATCATCATTCAAGTCACTGTATAAAATTTTCCAATTTCGACCTCAAAATGCCACACATATGAAATTGAAAAATATCCCGAATTAATTAACTCCTCCAAATTAATAAAATACCATATCACCAATATAATTAAATACTATGTCCTAAAAAATATGGGGTATTAAATATGGTTCAAGATTGAACTGCTTATGTCCGGAGATGCCTCAAATGCCGACAGTTTTCTAGTCTCTAACACTTGCCTCCCCATGAGCTATACAACATGACTTCTCCTTGACCCTTCTCTACTGGGGCATTGACAAAAGCTTCAAACGATCACAAATTCATCATGATCGTGATTGATTACTTTACCAAATGGTTCGAAGCCGAGTCATACGCGGTGTTGATTGCTAAAAAAGTGTCCAAATTTACCATAAAGAACATTATCTTCCGATACGGAGTTCCACATGAGTTAATCTTAAATAATGGGCTCTATTTTAAAGTTAAGGTCACAGAACTAGTCGACAAATATGGGATTTAGAGACATAAATCTTCTTCCTACCGACCCCAAACCAATGGTGCCGTCGAAGTCACAAATAAAAACCTCGAGACCATAATCAGAAAGATGACTAAAGTTGTAGAGATTGAGAGGATCGGATCTCTTACGCCCATTGGGGGTGCTGTACTTCAATCGGAACACTCACTAGGCTACCCTATATTCTCTAGTAAATGTCATGGAAGCAATCCTAATCGTGGAGCTAGAAATTCCTTTTTTTGCATCCTTCTCGAGAGAAAAATTAATAAAGAAGGATGGCATTAGAGCCGTTTTGATGAATTATCACTCTTGGATAAAAAAAGACTGGATGATCTATACCATATACAGGGGTACAATTGTCGGACAACATGATCATTCAGTAAGAAAGTCAAGAACCGCGGTGTCTAGGAAGGAGATCTTTCCCTCAAAGAGATCATAGAACCCGTCTAGGAATCCAAACGGATATTGAAATTGAATTGGATTAGCCTCTATATCGTGAATAATATTCTCTCAGGAGTCATCCATATGCTCACAAACCTCTATGGAGAAGATATGGCACATCCAGTCAACCTCGATCGTCTCAAGGTATTTTATCCTTAGTCCAAAATCTTGGCTGGCTATGAATTTTCTCAACCCCTTTTATTCTAAAAAAGAAATCTTCATTTCTCCTACCCAGAACTACGTGGGGGATGATCCTCTTAAAAACATTTTCTTTTCAAAATGAAACTGGTGAGAATTTTCAAAACTCCCAGAGGTATGTAGGTAGCTCGTACGCCATACATGGGTCCAGTCCCCTTCTTATTTCATAAAATTTCATTCCTTTCTAACCTATGAGAACGAAGATTCATCTTATCATTTACATAAACAAAAGGATTATGTATGCCTCAGTGGTAAGTATAGATAATTCAATTGAAAAACTCATCAAGGGGCATAACAAAATATGTTCGAAATCAACTTTTTTTTCTAAATTAAGGATAATGGCATTGTTACATGAAGTATCAGCGAAGGAAGTAAAACCAATCGCCCCTCTCCACTAATCAAACTATAGCTAAATGAAACTGACCCTAACCAAACTACACAAAATTATTCCTAAAATAGAAATACAAAAACATCCCAATCACCATAGCTTCACAAAAATCACAAAAAGCTTCATAAGACACAACCTTCAACTATCAGACTGCCCTGCTTTCCATCATTACCAACCCCTAGGGGTCCCCCAAGTTTTACACTCCTGATTATCATTTTGTATACGCTCTATAGAGCGATATGCCCTAAAAACTTAGACAAAACCATAACACCATCTTTCATGGTGTGAATAACCATGAACCACCTCTGATTGGTCTCTTTCGTCAGGACCTTCTCCACTACTCGCTTCCATAACTGTTTCAGTTAGTCCCTAAATACATACTAGGCCCCTCTCGTTGACTATGATGGACGGATAAATGGCTGACGGCACTACTAAAGATATCCCAACATCATCCTTAGCAATTCAATCAAAGCCTGTACCAGGAAGAAATTTATTATACGAGGGGGTACGATGTTTTCCCACCAGACTTAGCGCAGAAGTCATAGGGGAAATAGAAGGTAGTCTACTGAAGGCCCACCAACCGTACATACCGATAATTACCAAGCTGCAAGTCAGGCATTAAGTCCCCCCCACCATAGCAAAAATAAATAAAGGTGGCAAGATCCATGCTCTACAATCTAATTTACTCAACTCTCCACAGTTGGGCTGAGCTGAAGAAAGACTGAACAAATAAATTGTGTACAATCGCCAATGGGTACTCAGGAAGGGCCTCCAGACAAAACTTCTTCGCAAGCCACATAAACATTAATACAGGGCTCTCTCTTAGAAAGTCAGAACGACCCTCCTTCCACGCATCCATGCCATGGTGTTAACCAGTACCTTCGTCGCACTATCATAGTGGTAAGACATATAAGTCATTATCACATTAACCCCCCAGCAAAGTCGGCATCCTCAAAACCCCTCAGACGCATTGAATACATAATTCCCTGAAGAGAAATTTACCCTCCAATAACTAATGATCTAGCCAATGAGGGAGAAATGTGAAGAATCTCCTAAAAGAAAACCCGGAGAGAAAGGTAGAAATCAGGCATAACCACCACCACATTTGGGATGACCCCCAATATGACCAAAAACTCCTTATAAGTGGGACAAACCTCGTCCGATTTGAAACGAAAAACATGATCTTCAGGATACGAAAATTGTATTATTGTTGCCAACAAGTTCCAGTCTATAGCGCGGTTGTGCCATAAAGAAACCCGACGAGGTTTGAAAGCATCCTACTCCACATTATACATGCACATGTTCTCTAGTCCATCAAGGTACAAAGTAAATCCTTTATGCATGGGAAAAGACATATAAAAATTAGGAGTATGAAGCATGAAATAAGAATGTGGGTATTGGTGGAGAAAAACCCATCCCACACACACCCTTTTGTACTTAAAGTCTTTGGCAAGAGACAAGAGTCCTGGAAACCCAAGTAAAATCCAACCCCACTAGAGTACTATGAAGTGCAGGAAAGTGAAATCAAGGCCTATGGATGATTTGACTTGACCCCCATGTCAATAGGCAGGTCAAGGGGTATGCCAATCAGCAACTCCCCTATTTTGGAAATTTCTATCCTTCCTCTTTTATGAAAATCAATATCAGAAAAATCCTCATTTTGAAAAATTACCCCTGGGTTATTTACTCAGTTCTTTATATCAAGAAAATAATTTTCTCTTAAAAAAATCCGAATACCTTTCTCTAAGTTAATTACTTATGCCTTTTATTTTTCATTCCATACGTTTCTCTATCTTTGCATAAAATAAATAGTCTCAGTAGAAAACTAAAAAGTGCATATAAAATAAGTTACTAAATCATAAAAAAACCAAAAAGTAAATGCATATTTCTTCATATACGTTGCTTCACTTAGTTACATTTTACAGAGAAGAGAAACAGAAAAAATAACAAGACTCTACTTGAACCCACACACTCTAAATCTCTCTCTCTCTCTAACCCTCAACCCCCAAGGCGGACGTGCTTTCCCCTACGATGAGCGATGGATCCTCCACTCCCAAAACTCGATCCCTCAAAAGAAGTGGAAGGTGATACAAATCATAAATAAGACGTGCTCTTGATATACTCCGACATGGAGGACATCTAATTATTGATATCCCTCATCCAAGTGGTCGACACCTGAATATACGACAAGCAAAGGAGAAATAGCCAAAGGCAAATCAAATAGTCAAAAAGCAAAGGAAACTCAACAGAATAAAAAGAAATAGTAAAGGATATTCCTCAGACCAAAGGGCATCGTCCGTAAGCACCATCAATCCAGAAACTAATGCATGTGGGTGATGCGGAACGCTCAGTGACTCTATGCCACTCAATTGGAAATGGTAAGAAGGGGGAGTAACCTGAATATTCAGAGCTTCTTCTGTCGTCACCGCCACCGAAGTGCCATCATCCCACCGGTGCACTAGTCCCCCTACCCGAAACCGTATTAAGTGGAGGAATGTTCTTTCCGTCATAAATAAAAGAGGGAATTACCCATCTCGTCACAAATTCTAGATAGTCATAGCCCACCGTCGTATCTGTATAGAGCGTGTATGGCCCCTGATCATCGTTGTCACCCGAACATCATTCGACATATCCCTCACCCGCCTCATGTATGTGGGGTTGCCAACGATGGGTCCGCCCTTTCCTTCTCCAAGATCTGACTCACCACCCTCTCCCCTAGGTACCAGATGTACCCAAACTCATGTGAGATCAGCCGTCGCATTTTCACATGTAGAGTCCCCCTAGGGGTACAAGGTCACCTGCAATCCCCAACTGAAATGAATATTCACCCAAGGAATGAAAATACCAAAAGACTAAGAAAAGAAAAAAAAGATAACCCGATCACTCATCAGGGCATTCAGAGCCTATCGGACAAAGCCTGATTCGACCTCCGGTTAGACTTCTACGACCAAACAATTCGATAGAAGTCCTCGAAGATCTCATCCTTCAGGGCTATCAAACCTTCATTACGTTTGATCATCTCATAGAACCACATATGCAAAAGAAAGGAATAAGCAAGAAAGAAACCAAATAGGAGTTAAATGAAATGCAAAAAAACTCCAAATTACCTCCAGAAGATACATGGCCCTTGTTAAAGTCTGTCGAAAACACTGGTTGAAAGCATCCAAAGAAGAGTAAAGGGACGTCAAGTTCAGGCTCCCCCAATCATACATCCAACCATAGAAAATCTTTCGCAAATACGCCAAGAATCAGAGATGGATGATGTTTCCACTCGTCCCCACCAAAAAAACACCTAACATAAGAAAAATGAAAAAAAGGCTATCTACCTCACCTGCCTCATCAATAACATCCACTCTTCTCTCTAAGAGAGTCTCCTTCAAAGAAGAATTATGGATCTAATAGTAAAAAATGATCCTATCCATATCCCCCAAAGTTGCAGGCACCGCTTCCAACGTCACCCTCAGCGTTCGGTCCACCACTATCTGAAACCCCTCACATTCAACCTGAGAACATACTATATAATTGACTTACTCGAGTCTACATTATATAGGAGTTCTAACTAGTTTGGATATTGATATAAAGTAGGATTAGTCTTTATTAGTTGCTCCATACCCAAAGGTTCATGAAGAATGAAGAAGAAACAATCAAATCCAAGCAATCCTTATAGGGAAGTTATTTCTAACCTTAAAACCACTAATAGGACACTCTCACTGCTTCATATATTTCTCCTATTTGCATTAATGGTTTTATAACACTTTAAGACCTTTCAAAATCAAATTAATTCAGTTCAAAACATTTTATACAATTTTAAAGTAATTTTGAATTAATTAAAACTTGATTTTAAAAGTTTTGTGGTTGAAATTTCGATTTCGGAAACTTATTTTGTTCGCTTAAAGTTAGCTTGGGTAGAATATAAAAGCGCTAGAGACTATAAGGTGTCTTTGTAATTATTTTATATACATGCGTTTTACTTTCATCTTATCCATACATATGTTGGTAACTAGATGGGTGGATTTGTGTTTTCTCATAGGCTCAACCTCAATCACCAATCTCAACCCTTGGATTAGTTTTATCAATGGCCTGCATGTGTTGTGTTATAATCCCAGTGCCTAACTCTCATCCAGTGAGATTCATTCATTTCACCGGTTGGTAATAAACCATTGGATCATTAGTCAAACCATGTGACTTAATCTCAGCCATTGATTGCAAACGATGTTCCAGATCCTTCCTTTACCTACTATAAAACCTGACTTACACTCAACATTTGGAGACTGTTGTTCAAATCATCCCAGAGAGAAAATGAAAGAGAGAAGAGAGAGAAGATAGATAAAGGGAAGAAATTCGAGAGAAAATAGAGAGATAAAGGAAGATAATCAATCCATATTCATCCTTCATCACCTCTGAGTGAATCCCTTCAACCCAAACAATTTTAAATTTCAAACACCTTTACCAAAAACCAAAAACTACGAGAGGTCAAACCAATCTAGGGTTTATGTGGGTTTGGTAGTTAGGTTGACATCTTGTGGAAGACCTCTTTCATTTTAAGTCTTTCTCAAAACACCTCTCTGAGAAAATAGCAAGTTTCGTATTTTGAAACTTGAGATTTTCTCAAGAGAACATCACACGCTTATTTTTTTCAGTTCTCCTTTTGGATCTCTGTCTTCAGATCCATTTGATTCCAAAGTTTTTGAAATATAAACTACTAGGGTTTAAAGAAAAACCAAATCCTTAAGAGCGTTTGTGTTTCTTGGTTTTATTTCACATTTTGTGAAATAAATGTGTTCAAAAATAAAACGAGACACACTAGACCTTGGCTATTTTTGAAAGCAAGGTTTATCTTCTAGATCTGATCTTGAGTTAGAAGTTTATTTTACAAAATCATTTGAATCAGTTTCTGCATGTTATTTGTGATTCTATTTTTACGATATAGACTTCTAGTCTAGTTTGGATCTCAATTGGTGGTTTACAATTTTAAAAATATTTTCAAAATACTGAAATTATTTAATACCTTGGTCGTCTTCTGAGAAAGGTAACCTTGAGAGTTGTGGATTAATAGAAAGATCAAGAAGTCTTGATTTGTAAAACATTAACGTGGAAATATCCTATTCATTCTAGATCTGTTTGTAATTTGATAGGAACGTCCGTATAAATAATTCTGAGAGGGTGAGTTGCATATGTGAAACAGTGGTTTGTTTGAGACTTTAAAGTTGAAACAGTTGTTGGAGTTAGAATTCAAAGAGAAGGAGGTCAAGGAAAGGGCAAATGAGCAACAAAGAAGAGATCAGTTCTAGTCAGAAACCTTTGGAGTGGAGTAGCTCATGTAGGTATAATTTTGAACTTAGATTTAGGATCCTTATGTGTTTGCTTAAGTGTTGTAACTTGATTTTTTATTCTAGTGAATTTTTTGTTTTGTGCCGTAGAGGGCACCGAGGATGTTTCCCTTGATTAAGGTTTTTACGATGTTAAAATTCGTGCGTCTATTCCTTTGAATATTCTTAACTGTTGTTGTGATTGTGACTGCATGGTAACTTTAGTAGATGTTTCTTAAAGTTTAAAAGAAAGGTAATCAACTATCGAATCTAAACCATACATTCAAAAATTTTGTACAACACATCTTGTGTTCTTTTCGAAAGGAGTTTTGGCCAAAAATTTTATTCGGAGTTTACACAATTTATAACAGTTTTTATTAACCTTATAAATAAGCTTTTAGCATTAAAGATTTTCGTCAACTGGTATCAGAGTAGGAACACCTTTTGTGATCCTGAAACTTGTGAAATTGTTTTCGAAACTTTTCTCTGAAAATTTCTGAATATGAAAGAAAGATTTGGGAAGTTAGGTAACCTATCCAGACCACTACTCTTTGATGGAAATTTTTTTTCATATTGGAAAGTACGAATGACTACTTTCATTCAAGGAACCCTTAGTGATGAAGTCTGGGAAATGATTGAAATAGGGTTTGAACATCCTACTAAACCTACTTCTGAAACTGATCCAACAAGAAATAAGAAACTTCTCAGTGAATTTCCTAAGGAAGCAAAAATCATCACTAGATAATAGCAAAGCAAAGAATGTTATTTTTATGTCCATCAACGAATATTAATTCAAAAGAATATCCATATGTTCTACTTCAAAAGAGGCATGGGACACGTTAGTCATTTCTTATGAGGGTGATGAAAGTGTCAAGGCTGGAAAAATTGAAATGCTCATCCAGTAATATAACACCCTGATTATGAATGACAATGATTCATTTGACGACTTATACATAAGGTTAAATGATATCTTTACAAAACTTCATGGCAATGGTATAACTTACAATAGAAAGGAAATTGTTCAAAAGATTCTTAGCTCATTGCCATCTAAATTTGACAACAAGAAATATGCCATTGAAGTAATGAATAACCCTAATATGACTCCTGAATTACTTAGCAGTAACTGACGACTGTAGAATTGGAACTAGACTTCAAAAAGCAATTGACCAGATAGACTAATAAAGCCTCTAGTTCAAACTTTGTGTTTTCTTCTAAATTGCTAGTGCCTAAATTGAACACTCTAGATTTTGACATTGACTGTCTTGAAAACCGTGATTTGGAAAATCTTGACAATGAAATAGCTCTTATGACCAAGCATTTAAAAAAGATTTTGAAATTTAGAAATGATGTAGCCTCTAAACAAGGCAAATAAAATTATCAATCTAATCAATTTCACAGACCCCATGACAGAGACAATACCAAACACACTTATGACAATTGGAAGAATGATGACCCCAACAGACCTAAACATAACATAAAAGATGTTAAATGTCCCCTTTGTGATAAACTAGGTCACTATGCTAGTAAATGTCCAACTAGTTTTAATAACAATAATAAGGCCAATATGTGTAAGACAAGGGATGACTCTAGTGATTCTGATGAGGATGAAATAGAGTCAACCCAAATAAATGAGTACTGCATGTCTTTATTTTCTAAGATAATATATAGTGATGATGCATGCTTGCCTGCTCATGAATATGCTATGCTTGATGATGTTGTTAATGATATTGATGATAATTCTATTCCTATTACTACTGAAAGACTCTGTGTGGGTCAAAGTGATAACGTTGATGAAGAATTGAACGTGTGCTGAGTAAATGACCTATGAAAAACATAGGGGACACTTCACACGATGCACTTAGCGAGTCTGATGATGATCTTCCTGATTTACATGAGTTATACACTAAAACGGTTTAAAAGAGTGCACGCCTAGAAAAAATGATAAAAACCTTAAGTGAGTATATCGATTTGCTTAACCAGACCATTAGGAAGAACACTGAAGATTATACTGCCCAATGTGTTTCTCACGAGACTGAGATTGAAGACTATGCCTTGAAAATAAAAGATTTGATTCAAAAGAACCATGAACTTGAATAGAAATACAAGGCAACCCTTGTTGAACTAGAAGAGTCAAAGAAAATGGTTTCAAATGTGTTTTAAAAATGCCAACACTTTTAAACACAAACTAAGTCTTATGAAAAAAAAATTACTTGAAGAAAATTTGACTCTGAAGATAAGTCTAGCCTAGGCTTCGGAGAAATAGTGCACACAAGTAAGACCAAAAGTTTCTCCTGAAAATGTTACTTTTGTAAAACAATGCCAAACTTGTCAAAATTTTCAAAAAGGTGAATCTTATCTCAACGTCTATCAAGCAACGCATAATCAGTACAAGCAACAGATGAATCCAAACAGTCAGACCAAATATGTTTGTCCTTCTCCCAGAGACAAAAGACAAAAACCAAAATCTAATGACAACTAGACTACTATACCCAATAGATCCAAGCCAATTTCTAAAAACTTTAGCAATAAAGTCAAGTCCTATACTCATCAGTAATGTTCTTACTGCGATATTTTTGGCCATACTCTTGATGAATGTTTTCAAAAAAGGTTATACACCCTGACCTACCTAAACTTTAACTATTCTAGGAAATCAAGAATAACTTGTATACTCCCTAGACATGCCACAAACAACTCTAACTCTAAAAAGAAAAAGGGAGGGTCCGAGACTAAGAAAAAATCATTCAAAAAGTCCCCTTAAACCTTTTCTAAATCAAAAGGTAACAAAACTTTTAAAACTAGGCCTATTTGGATTAGAAAAGATTATCTATTACCCCAGCTCAAATGCAACATTGTCATTTCTTCTTTAAAGGCACAAAGCACTTCAAATGGATGGTATTTAAACTCCGGATGTTCTAAACAAATGACCGGGGACAAAACCAAATTGAAAAACAAGACAGACTTCCTCGAAGGTAGTGTCATGTTTGGAGATGGTGTTTCATCTCAGATCATAAGTAAGAAACATTAAGTGAGCATGGGCTTCCTGAACTGAATGATATTCTCTTAGTTAAAGGCCTTAAAGCTAATCTCTTAAGTATATCACAATTTTGTGACCCCAATCACTCAGTTAGCTTTTCAAAAAATAATAGCAAAATTATGGATGAAAAAGGTAATTGTATTTTAACAGGAAACAGAACCCTGGAGAACTGTTACACAGTAATCCCCAATTCTGAATATTTCCATGTTTCCAGATTAGAGGATTCTGATCTATGGCACAATATATCGGGACACACAAATTATGATAATCTTAGAAGATTGAGTTCCCAAGAGATAGTTAAAGGTTTATCTAAAATTAAAAATTCTTTTAATCCTATATATGGACCTTGTCAGGAAGGCAAAATAAGAAAATCCCCTCATAAGAAAGTTAAAGATGTCCTGACCAATAAGCCTCTAGAACTTATCCACATGGGCCTTATCAGTCCCTTAAGAACTGCTAATTTATGTTGAAACTATTACATCCTAGTTATAGTGGATGACTATACGAGATATACATGGGTAGCTTATACGAAAATAAAATCAGATACCTTCAATGAATGCTTAAGAATCATCTTGAAAATTGAGAATGAGAAGGATACCCAGTGTGTTGAATTAGGAGTGATAGAGGTGGAGAGTTCAAGGACTCTGGTATTTCTGAGTATTATGAAGCTAATGGCTATAAACATGAATTTAGCGCTCCCAAAACCCTGCAAAAAAATGGTATAGCTGAAGATAAGAATAAGACTTTACAAGAAATGGATAGGGTTATGTTACATGCTAAGAATCTCCCTACATATTTTTGGGTAGAAGTTGTCCAAACCGCATGTCACATTATTAATCATAACTACATAAAAAAAATTCCAAAGAAATCTCTTATGAGTTATGGTTCCACAAAAAGCCAAACTAAAAAGAATTTTAAACCTTTAGGAGTACTGGTTACATCTGTAAAGATGGAGAACAACTTTCAAAATTTGATAGAAAAGGGAATTTTTCTTGGTTATTCCCAAAATAGTAGGGCTTTGCATGTTTTTAACTATCGAACCAAAACTATTATGGAATCAATTAATGTAATTGTAGATGACACTAGTATAAGGAGAATTAATAGTCAACCAGTAGCATTTGATGAGGACGAACCTAATTTATCCACTGATCCTCAAAATTATACTGATTCACTGCCACCTGAGAGTTCTTCAGTACCTACTTGGGTTTCTACAGATCATCCCACTAAAACCATTGTCGGTAATCCTTCGGAACTAGTTCGAACTAGATACCAATTTCGACAAGTGGCACAATTTTCTTGTTTGGTTTCTCTTGAAGCACCTAAAAATGTTAATGATGCCCTTTCTGACTCATTTTGGATAAATTCTATGCAAGAATAGCTAGTTCAATTTCAGAGTCACGATGTGTGGAATCTTGTTCCTAGACCAAAAGATTTGAAGGTTATTGGCACAAGATGGACTTTTAAAAAAAAAACTGATGAAAATGGGGAGGGCATTAGAAATAAAGCTAGGTTGGTTGCACAAGGATACTCCCAGATTGAGGGAATTGATTTCGACGAAACCTTTGCACCTGTTACTCTTCTGGAATCAGTTCGTCTCCTTCTTTCCATCTCTTGTCATATGCAATTCAAATTATTCCAATGGATGTTAAATCCGCTTTTTAAATGGAATTTTACCTGAAGAAGTATACATAGAACAACTTAAATGGTTTGTTGATCCTGTACACCCGGACTACGTCTTTAGGCTTAAGAAAGCCTTATATGGATTGAAAGAAGCTCCTAGATCTTGGTATGAGCGACTGTCTACTTTTCTAGTGTCTCACAAATTTATCCGTAACGTAAACGATCAAACGTTGTTTGTTTGAAAGGAAAATCAACATGTCTTAATTGTACAAGTATATGTGGATGTCATTATTTTTGGTTCCACCTCTCCTAAACAAGTCGAGAACTTTACTGATATCATGCATACCGAATTTCAGATGTCACTTATGGGTGAACTACAATATTTTTTGGGTTTACAAGTAAAACAATGTAGTGCTGGACTTTTTATTTCTCTATCCAAATATGCTGCAGATTTAGTTAAAAAATTCGGCTTAGAAAATGCTAAACCTTCTAGAACCCCCATGAGTACTTCCACTAAAATTTCTAAAGATGATAATGGGAAAAGTGTTGATCCCACTCTTTATAGAAGTATGATTGGGATTTTGCTCTATCTTACCGCGTCTCGGCCCGACATATCCTTCGTTGTCTTTATCTGTGCTAGATATCAAAGTAACCCTAAATAATCCCACTTATTAAGTGTGAAAAGAATTATTAAATATATTAAAGGTACTCTAAAATTTTGTATTTGGTACACAAATGATACAACTAGTTCTATTGTAGGGTACACCGATGTCAATTGGGCCGGTTATTCTGACGATAGTAAAAGTATTTATGGTGCTTGCTACTACGTAGGCAATAATCTCTTAGGTTGGTCGTGTAAGAAATATAATTGTATTTCCTTATCTAGTGCCGAATCTGAATATATAGTAGTTGGTAGTTGTTGTTCATAATTACTATGGATTAGACAGATGCTTAGTGATTATGGTCTCAACGAAAATTAATTAACCACGTTTCGTGATAACCAAAGTGCAATTAATATTTCCAAAAATCTTGTAATGTACTCCCGAACTAAGCACATTAAGATTAGACATCATTTTATCCGTGACCTTGTCAAATCCAAAGATCTCATCATTGAATATTTGAACACTCAAAATCATCTCGCATATCTCTTTACCTAACCATTAGACAACATACGTTTTGAGGATTTATGAACAGCTATAGGCATGATAACTCTCAATTAATTATTATCATAACATAGGTAGTATCTTGCTTATATTCTGTGATTCTGCCATGTTCCTGATATAATCTATGATCGACTATATTTTTTGTGTGTGCTTTATACCCCTTGTATATTTGAGAAAAATTAGGGGAGAAGATCTTGAGTATACATCTATTCCTGATTCTAACTCAACTAATATGTCATTTAGTGTTTATTTTGTCCCAGGCATTCAGACCCATTGTATAACTTCTTACTCTTTTGTAGGGGATTGGTCTATATATAATTGAGTAATATATTTTTTTAGCTTATTTTCGATTCTAGGATAGGAATGGGTAGTTAGAACCTTTGTATAGGAGAACTAGGATTTTTCAATTTTCACCCACGAGTTCAGAATACTAAAGGAATTTTATCTCTAATATCTAAAGGGGGAGATTGAGAATACACTATATAATTGACTTACATGAGTCTACATTATATAGGAGTTCCAACTAGTTTGGATATTGAGACAAAGTAGGATTAGTCTTTATGAGTTGCTCCATGCCCAAGGGTTTAAGAAGGAGGAAGAAGAAGAAGCAATCAAATCCAAGCAATCCTTACAAGGAAGTTATTTCTAACCTTAAACCACTAATAGGACACTCTCATTTCACCATATATGTCTCCTATTTGCATTAATGGTTTTACAACACTTTAAGACCTTTCAAAATCAAATTAATTCAGTCCAAAACATTTTATACAATTTTAAAGTAATTTTAAATTAATTAAAACTTGATTTTAAAAGTTTTGTGGTTGAAATTTGGATTTTAAAAAGTTATTTTGTTCGTTGAAAGTTAGCCTTGGTAGAATATAAAAGCTCTAGAGACTATAAGGTCTCTTTGTAATTATTTTATATACACACGTTTTACTTTCATCTTGTCTATACTTGGGTTGGTAGCAAGACGGGTGGATTTGTGTTTTCTCATAGACTCAACCTTAATCACCAATCTTAACCCTTGGATTAGTTTTATCAACGGCCTACATGTGTTGTGTTATAATCCCAGTGCCTAACTCTTATCCAATGATATTTGCTCATTTCACCTGTTGGTAATAAACCATTCGATTATTAGTCAAACTGTGTGACTTAATCTCAACCATTGATTGCAAACGATGTTCCAGATCCTTGCTTCACCTACTATAAAATCGGACTTACCCTCAGAATTTGGAGACTTTTGTTCAAATCATCCCAAAGAGAAAATAAAAGAGAGAAGAGAGAGAAAAGGAATAAATTCAAGAGAAAATAGAGATAGAAAGGAAGAAGATATCTCCATCTTCGTCCTTCATCACCTCTGAGTAAATCCCTTCAACCCAAACAGTTTTAAATTTCAAACATCTTTACCAGAAACTAAAAACTATGAGAGATAGAACCAATCTAGGGTTTCTGTGGGTTTGGTAGTTGGGTTAACGTCTTGTGGAAGACCTCTTTCATTTTAAGTCTTTCTCAAAACACCTCTTTGAGAATATAACAAGTTTCATATATTGAAACTTGAGATTTTCTAAAGAGAACATCACACGCTTATTTTTTTTTAGTTCTCCATTTAGATCTCAGTCTTCAGATCCATTTGATTCCAAAGTTTTTGAAAAATAAACTTATAGGGTTTCAAGAAAAACCAGATCCTTAAAAGAGTTTGTGCTTCTTGGTATTATTTCATATTTTGTGAAATAAACGTGTTCAAATATAAAAAGAGACACATAAGACCTTGGCTATTTTTGAAAGCAAGGTTGCTCTTCTTGATTTGATCTTGAGTTAGAAGGTTCTTTTACAAAATCATTTGAATCAGTTTCTGAATGTTATTTCTGATTCTATTTTTAGGATATAGACTTCTAGTCTAATTGGATCTCAATTGGTGGTTTTCAATTTCAAAAATATTTTCAAAATACTGAAATTGTTTAAGACCTTGGCCGTCTTCTGAGCAAGGTAACCTTGAGATCTATGGATTAATAGAAAGATCAAGAAGTCTTGATTTGTAAAATATAGACTTGGAAATATCCTATTCATTTTAGATTTGTTTGTAATTTGATAGGAACGTTCGTATAAATAATTCTGAGAGGGTGAGCTGCTTATCTGCATATAGTGCACATCACAAACACTTCTCACACAAACACTTAGACACAGTGGTTTGTTTGAGACTTAAAAGTTGAAAGAGTTGCTAGGGTCAGAATTCAAAGAGAAGGAGGTCAAGGAAAAGGCAAAGGAGCAACAAAGAAGAGATCAGTTTTAGTGAGAAACTTTTGAAGCGGAGTAGCTCATGTAGGTATAACTTTGAACATAGATTTAGGATCCTGGTGTGTTTGCTTAAGTGATGTAACTTGATTCTTTATTCTAGTGAATTTTTTCTTTTGTTCCGCATATGGCACCGTTCATGTTTCACTTGATTAAGGGCTTTACCACGTTAAAAAGTACCGTGTCTATTCTTTGAATATTCTTAAATGTTGTTGTGATTGTGACTTTATAGTAACTTTAGTAGATGTTTCTTAAAGTTTAAAACAATGTAATCAACTATCGAATCTAAACCATAGATTCAGAAAATTTGTACAACACATCTTGTGTTCTTTTCGAAAAGAGTTTTTCCCAAAAAGTTTATTCGAAGTTTACACAATTTATAACAGTTTGTTATTAACTTTGTAAACAAGATTTTAGCATTAAAGCTTTTCTTCACAACCCACGTCAAGTGTTGAATGTCTATGGTAGCAACTTCCATATCCCCAAAGATAAGATGGATAGTGTGGGTAGTGTCCCACCACCTCTCTCCCAGAGTGCACAAAATCGTAGTAGTGCGAGGTGTCTCATTTAAAGCCTCCACTAAGCTACCAAAACTCGCATAGAATACCATCCATCATACCACACTAGGGAGATTCTGTTAAACCTCCTTCAACCTTGTCTTTCCTCAAGATTGGATAGTCGAAGGAGTAATGTCAGCCTATAAAAGGAAAAGAAGAAAAGCCCATCATTAACACAAAGAATAAAGAAAAAAAAGGAAATGGAATACCAAAAGTCATTGCACTTAGATAGCCACTAGGGTTCCTCACCCTAGACGAATGATGGTGTGTCGGCTCGTGTATAAGAGTACGCTCATCAACCACAGGCTCAAACTGATCAAAGGCATTATCATTGCTCAAAGCAAAAGGAACCCTAGACTGCCATTCCAAGCCAGTCGAGCGATCGATAGACATCCATGCATTTTCGTACACATCGCTTGACCCAGCCATTTGAAGTCTTAAATCAAGAAAAATGTAGGAACAATTTTTAAGGAGAGAAAGCAAAAGATTCAAACACTTGAAAGTGTGAAAAATGGGAAGGGTTCTCCCCTTTTTTATAGAAGACTATGGAGCTTGTCGATCGACAACCCTTTGACCATGATGATCGACAATTGTCTTTTCCACTTCCTAGAGGAAGCTCAGGAATTCGTACCCTTTCCGATTAGACCCCTAGAACTGCCTATCGACACCCCTCCAAAAAATGTCAAAAAATACTCAAAATTATCCGAAAATTTCCCAAATGGAAAGTCACCACATATTCATAGTAGACATAATATTGCTAGATAACTTCTCTCTAATGGAATTACTTAAATTGACTATCTAAAGTCAAAGTTTAATATATCGGATCCACTGACGAAAGGTTTAAACTGAGAGAAAGTTAAAATACCATCTAGAAGAATGGGTATAAAGCCTAGAAATAAATAAGAATTAATATAGTGGCAACCCAATCTAGCTGACTAAAGATACGAAGATCTAGGTTCAATGGGAAAAATGAATAACACTGTATTCAGTAAGCACCGGAGGATATTTAATCCTATCCATTCTAAAGATGAGACAGTGCATTTCTGCAGGGAAATTATGATAAGTTACGCTTTTAATGACATCCATATCTTAGTATGTCTAAGTGGGGTATTGCAAGATACTCATTATGGAAGTAACATACGTGAGTAAGTAGGAAGTCACATACGTGAGTAAGTAGGAAGTCACATACGTGAGTAAGTAGGGTATTGCAAGAATAATGAAAGGCAAATTCTCTAAAATACTCAAGTAACCAAGTGGTGTTCAAGGCCAAAACGAACACAAACGTGATAACCAACTGTGTTGAAGAATTATTTTGTGAACACTGTTGTCTAGGTTTATAGAAACAGTTTACGATTCAAAGACATGAAGCCTATCCGATTAACCATGTAAATCCGATAGTATATCACTAAGGAAAACTCAAGGCCACTAGGCTACTTCTCCCGATGCAATAAATTTTAAATTTTACTCAAACTTGTGTCTGCATCTGCATCTTGCATATTTGCATATATATAGAGATATATCATTTATGTGGGGGATTGCTGGAAATGGGTATTAGATAACATAATTTTGAGCAACTTTGAGCTCAAATTTATGTGGGAGCTACAACACGACAATTGTGGGACCATATACGAACACATTCTCCTTCGCAAGGAGATTAACGTAGTATATTCACATGTCCAATTCCATTAAGTTAGGAATGATAAATATGTCTCCAAAGTGACTCATAAAGCAATGAAAGTTAATTTTAGGGAGTGGTTAACTCTTGTCCCATATAGGAAGAGTAGTACGAATTTGAAGAGTTAATAAAACCCCAATAATGGACTAAGGCTTGGATGCCTTTGGGATATCCCAACTATTTAAAGGGGAGATGGCCTATGCTATGCAAGTATTGGTCTTAGGCTAAAATCCCACGCGCGCGTTCACCGTCTATATGTCTGAATGGCTCAGCTCGACTCGGTTCGATTCGGATCAAACTTGAGCTCGGGCTCAATCTAAGGATTATAATAATTCCTTTCAATTTTTGGGCCGAATTTTTTAATTCCATTATTAATTAATTAAACTTTTTTAACAGTTAATTCCTAAGAGTCAACCGTTAATCCGAAATAAACTACTTGAAAGTTGATCCCAACAGTCTTCAAGTCATTTACTACATATATACCGGTCTGCCTCCAATTTTTATCAATTGAAAAAATCAAAATTATTTTTCTCTCCTCTCCTGTATTCCAGAATAAATGTTAAACAGTTCTTATATTCATCAGTCCTATTTATGGTTTGAGTAAAAGACGTAGAAATTGAGTTCACCAGAATCATTTCATTGTTGTGTTTCTTGTCTCGATTCGAAAATTCCGCTCTATTTTGGGAGACATTAATTCAAACCCTAAAAAACTATGGAGGGGAATTAAATTGTCTTAAGGACACTGTTATATTACATAGGGATCAAAATCTTTTCTATTTTCAGTCTTATTATTTATTTCTTCAAATATTAAGAAGTAATTCTAAATTTGTGTAATTTTGTTTTCTTTCTCTATAATCATTATTATTTGCAATTCTCTATTATTTGATAAATTAAATAGTACTCATAATAAAGAAAATCACTTTCGGAGCACTAAAGCCCCTTATAAGACTCTCTAAACCCCCATCAAATTAATATTATGCACTTATCCTCGGCATAATCCCCATCTGGATTGACATTGAAAACCCATCCTAGAACATATTTAACAAGAAGAACCAACAATTCTCTCGCATCCAAGTCTACTATAATTCCTTAGCCTGAACATCCCCTATGGAGTCCAAAAATAACACAACTCCTAATTGAGATTGAAAAAATTAGTCCTTCCCCAATAAAGTCTTTAAAAAACACAATCCTTACAGAAACCACAGATGCATATGCATCCCCAAGATAATTTAAAATTTCCAGGAGAACAACTCCCCGCGTTACAATTTCAGGTCCTCAAAATTGACCGGGGCCCTCAAAATCAGTCGTCATCACCCTAGGACTTTAAAATTGACCTTGGCCCTCAGAATCAACCGCTACAACCCTAGGTCCTCAGAATTGACCTCGTCCCCCAAAACCGTTCATCATCACTTAAAGTCCTCAGAATTGACCTTGGCCCTCAAAATTGGTCGTCATCACTTTAGGTCCTCAGAATTAACCTCGCCCCCCAAAATCGATTGTCATCACGTAAAGTTCTCAAAATTGACATGGGCCCTCAGATCGGTCGCTGCAACCCGAGGTCCTTAGAATCGACCTCGGCCCTCAGAATTGGTCGCTTCAACTTAAGGTCCTCAAATTTGACCTCGATCCTAAGAATCGATCGTCATCATTTAAATTCCTCATAATTAATCTCAACCCTCAAAATTGGTTACTATAACCCTAGTTCCTCAGAATTAACCTCAGCCCTCAAAATCGGTCACTACAACCCTAGTTCCTCATATTTTACTTCAGCTCTCAAAATCGATTATGATCACTTAAGGTCCTTAGAATTTACTCGGCCCTCGAAATTGGCCACTACAACTTTAGGTCATCAGAATTGATCCCTAAGAATTGGTCACTACAACTTAAGGTCCTCAAAATTGACACTGACCCTCAGAATTGGTCACTACAACTTTAGGTACCAGAATTTAACTTAGCCCTCAGAATCGGTCACCATAAATTTTAGGTCCTCAGGATTAACCTCGGCCCTTAGAACTGGTCATCCGCAGCACATCTTTAAAATTTACCTCGACCCGCAGAATTATTCTCCCTAGCACCTTAGAACCAATCTTAACACATCTTTGACCCACTGAATCGATCGTCCTCATCTCCTTAGGCCCTCAGAACTGACATCAACCCGTAGAATTGGTCTTCCTTATTTCTTTAGGTCCTCAGAATTGACCTTGACCCACTAAATCGGTGAACCACATACTCTAGGTCCTCAGAATCGACCTAAAAACTCTTTTCCAACGTCGATGTGGTGTCTTTCATTTGACGGCAATCACTTATTCCAAGCTCACCCATCGAGGGTATTTCTCTAGACACCCCTTCCTAGTACCCCCTAAGGACCTCCTTGGGTCCCTAACACTCACTCATCAATCGCAAACCCTAGGCCATACTCTGAGTACCGATTTAGAGGCCACCATGTGCCCTCAAAACCCATTTGACTCCGGTCAACTTTCTAGTCTAAGAGAAAGCTCAATGAAAATTCAAAAGGCTCTAAATCCCCTTTCAAACGTCCTCACACCCCCCCCCCCCACACACACACAAATCGGACTTACGGTTCAAGCAATTGATCTATTTTACCTCAAAAATTGATCGGGAGGCCACCGTGCGCTCCCAAGCCCCATTTTTACCCAAATCATCTTCCTTGCCTGAGCTGAAGCTCAATAAATCTTTGAAAGGCTCTGAATCCTATTTCCAACGGTCTGGACCATGCATGAATTGGGATTATGGCTCAAACAAATGGTTCGTTTTACTCCAAAAATTGATTCAGAGTTCACCAGGTGCTCCTGATCTCCGTTTGACTCTTGTCAACTTTTCATCTCAAATGAAGCTAAATGAATCTTTGAAGGAATTTGAATACCATTTCCAAAGGTCTGCCCTATGCACGAATCAGCCTTACGGTATGGATGAATGATCCATTTTTCTTCGAAGGGTCATGGGTGCTTTCGGTCCCCATTTGACAAATGCAAACTCTCCTAATTGAATTAAGTTTAATGTAATATCGAAGGGCACTGAATATCCTTTCCAATGGTCCATACCCTATGAAAATCGACCTTACAGTTCGGACGAATGATTCCGTTTCTTCTAAGAATTTCCTATCTAGTGACCAACGATAACTTTCAAGCCCCGTTTGACATCGGTCAACTTCTGAACCCGAAAGTGGCTCAATGTATTATAAAAGGTTTGTGAATACCCTTTCCAATGGTCTATCCTGTGCACAATTCTTCCTTACGGTTCACATTTGTTGACCATTTTTTGGAAAAACCTGCCTCAGACGGCCAATTGGAAACCCCAGGACCTGCCTATTGGCAGTGTGTCTAGGGTTCTAGGCCTATAGGAAGGTAGAAGACCATGGAAAACAACACCCCACTTCAACCTCTAAATAAAATCCATGACCTCTCTTTGAAAATTACCCTTGATCATCCGTCTCAGCAATTCAGAGAGAATTTTCTCTAATTTAGAGTTGTTCTTTCCTTAAAAGGCAATTTCCCAAATTCATCCAATCATTTTCATACTCTTTTGAGTAAATTCCCACCCACATCCTGAAAGCACCATCACTTCATCTTGAGATCAGCGCATCCATAAGAAATATCTACTTTAAGTCTTCATAATCAGGATGACCTCGCTCCGCCTTTATCTATGACGCGAGTCAAGCTATTCCGTCCTCCATTTATATTATGATAAGCACACATATCATAGAGTTCTACAGGGGAATATTAACAAATGCCCATGAGAGAACAAAAGGGCGGGATGGGTACCTAACACCTTCATATTCCATAACTTAGTCCTCGGACCTTTGAACTTCTTGGTTTCAACAGGATCAGTATTTTCATTGATGCCGTTCTCTCTAGGTGACAACATTGTTTTTGTATGTTTTGTGCAAAATAGGATGGCGACTCTATTTGTACATATCAATCCACATCAACGATGGTCGAACGACCCCCAATAAATGACGCAATCCCGTGTACACACACACAAAAAGGGGATGGAAGGAGAGATCCACTTTCACATACCTGACCCCCTCAGGATGGCCACAAGTTCGTTACCATCTACAGTACAAGGAGGAAGAAATAATGAGGAATTACATTTCTCAAAGGGACGCCTCCTAGGAAGCTGAACTAAGTGTTAACCTTAGTCTCATAGAATATGCCCCCACATAAGAGTCTTTCAAAAGATAGATGGAACCCACTTCGCCAAAACCAATGGGTCATGGTCGCCCCGATAATATTCCAGACTGAGAATGATAGAAAATGAGGGAGGACTGCTATACCCCTTCCGTAAGAACTCGAAACTCGAGTTTTCCCTCTTGCCACCCTTCATATTATCCTAACAGTATCCAGAGGCTATTTCGATCCTTCTTTACTGATAGGTCTAAACACTGGGCTAGACCCCACCATGGAAAACACCACCTCCTGTAAACTAGAGGCTACCCCAAGACCTTTATCCCTCAAGCCCAAACAGGCCGATTATATTCACCTAACATAACAAGGAATTATAGATTTCTTTCACCATCTCTTGATCACCTATGTGAACACGTCTCTCGAACAAGGGATGGATTTTGTCCGTAACCCCTAAATTTGGATGATGATGACATAGTGGGACTCCTCCTCGAGAAAAGGACTAGGACTTCAAAAACAAGGACCAACATCCTTCAAGGATCCTACCACTCGAGATTAGAAGTTTATGATTGGGTACAAAGCTACCTCCGAGGAACTGTACCGTCTTAAACAACACAAACACTGGATCGGTCGTATGATAAAGAAAGGTTACACTACAAATAGTTTCAGACCAATCTACATGTATTAAGCCCACTCCTAATTCTTCAATAATAAGGGAAGCCTCAGACACTCTAGTGTCAATTTGTACCAAAGTATCTAATCCATAAGGTAGGATAATTTGCCAATGAAAATACAAGATTTCATATGCGATTCTACAGAGAAGATCCCGAACCACCAGAAATAATCTCATAACTCAAAAGGCACCCCACACGAAATCACATTGGTCCTCATATGGAATTGAACTTAATCATCCTACAATTTTCCTTCAACCTACTTGTGAATGGAATATTACCATGGATCCACCACTACACCAGTGTAAGGCGTAATTATAGGAGTACATAGATGTTGCGTATATCGTCAGCATCATGGAGCTCCAAAATGAAATGATTCATCGAGGCCATCCTCCATAAAAAATTCCCTTCGTACGTAGATATTCATAAAACTTATGTATGGAAATGGTTAGCTCATCATTCCTCGATTAACTTAGGGAAACTTCTCCATCCTTTAGTATCTGCTATCCTCATTAGCAATTGCTAAATTCGTTAAGGGACTCTTATTAGGGGGACAAAAATATGTAGACTACCGCTACTATTATAAAGAAATCTATTGTGAGGTTGCAAGAATAGTGAGGGATATAAAACTGGGGAGATATGAAACCTCTTCAAATGATGAATACATCAATGAGATCGCCTTGAATGACGACATCTGGATAGGAACATTCATGTCTACATAACCGCCTTCTAACACCCCAAATCAAAAAGGCAATCAGATACTAGCAACAATACCCGATACGAACATGGATGTATACTTAATAGAGAATACTATGTCTAAATCCCTCCCCCGGACTCAGAACAAGGATTCTGAAAGAACAAAACCAACCCATATCATTGATTCAATCGAAGTAATGGTTCCAAAACATCCATTAACTATCTACTGCCCCACATCCTTAACTGGCCTTCTGAGTTGAACAAAAAACCCGAGAAAAACCCAGACTCCCTTCAGTTAAAGTGATCTACTTCCTCACCAGGCCTAGATGACATTACACTCCTATGAACTAGCTAACAAGGACAAAGGTCCTTCTTAATACTCTATTATCCATATCCTACAGAAAAAACTAAATATAGGAGCAACTCCATAAGACGTCTTCTAGTATCACCATGTGACAATTTCTATCTACATCCCAAGAATGTCAAGTCACCTTCGTCCATCTATTACCTCCAGCTTTTGTGCCTCCGGACCTGATTCTGACCAAAATGTCCACTATTATTGGGTCTATTACCATGAAATAACATAAGATATTTTCTAATGAGTACCTCGCTATGCAAGGTTGTAATCATTGGTTCGCACTACACATCACCGCTAAGGCCTATGGATAGATTGTTCCCTTGGTAATAATAGATAATGGGTCCACCATTAATATATGCCCCCTTCGCATCGCCACCGGTCTAGGAAACACCGCCTTTAAGTTTACACCATATTCTACAACCATCAAGGTCTATGATAATATTCACCAAGAGGTCCTAGGAGCCATTACCTTCACTCTCATAGTGGGGCCTATCAAATCTGATGTGTATTTTTAGTTACTAGATGTACAATCTAGTTTAACCTCTTCTTAGTAAGGGATTGGATACACCCCATGGGGGTATTACCCTTATCATTTCACATGAAAGTTAGGTTTTTGTTCGATATAAATGTCATCATGATCCAAGGGTACGACGATTAGTCCATGATTGCCAACATTAATACCATTCCCCACCTAGAAACCCACTACAACAATAGCAACATTTTTGCCTCGGTGGATTTTGAGTCGTCCGACTTACTCATATAATAGATGAAGAGAAAATTGTTCATAATTTAACCACCCAAATCATCCACAAAATTGGGTATTTAGTGGGAATTAAACTTGAAAGGAATCAATAAGGAACCCTCGCAGCCATCACCACTAAGAAACACAAGGTAAACACGGGCCTTGTGTATACCCCTAACAGTAAAACTATAATCCTCGGTCCTAAAGACCCCCATCATGGGTGGAATAATAACTCCCATATCCAAGGAGAGTTTTTCTCCTATTAGACTTCTTGAACCATGGTGGGATGAAAAGAAATCCTTAGAATATGGGATGGTGATCATATACGAAGAGGGATTGTACGTGGATTATCAAAAAATCCACAACATCAGCCACAATGAGCTCAAGGTATCATAGGTTATCGAGGAGGGGAGAAGAATCACTGAGCCTAAACCTAAATGGGGATTACCACCTTATGTCCTGATGAAATTTCCCGAGTAGCCATATTGGGAAAGACTTGATCCCCATTGGATGATTTCACGATTAGTGCACCACCTCTACCTCCGGAAATAACACAAGCAAGAGAGGAAAATTAGTCAGTATCCCTCAACTCAATCTCTATATCCACATACCATATTAAACATCCCCACCATCCGAGACACCGCCTTTAGTTGAACCTCCGAATGCAACTTTCTATCTCCCATGGGACTATTGATGGAATGAATAAAGTCTCCAACACTTATTACAAGCCCTCTCAAAAGCCCCATGAATTGATCTCGTTATAGACCCAACCAGGGACAACCTACGAAGAAGAGATAACCCACCTCAAATAAAACGACATGCCCCTGTCAACAGTCCACGCCAAGGTTCCATGGCACCCAAAAACCACTCCCAAAGTCCCCTGGCAGAATCCATCCTACCTCATCACAAATATCAGGGGAACAACGATACTCAATAATTGGGCCTCTATCAGATTCATCCCGACACTTGTCATTCAGATGCCCTTTGAGCATATCATGTTAATAACCGAGTCCATCCTCCTCCCCTTTCCTAATATGTCCTTATATAATCATACTTTTCTTTTATTATCAATGTTCTTCTTCCTCCCTTTAATGACATAATGAATAGTGATTTTCAATTATTGTTTGCATGTGTTACATCTAATGATTATGAATCGAGCTATGGATTAGATTTCACAGTTAATAATGATGACTCTTCGAATCTAAAATACTTAAAACACTTATAAAAACTTGACCAAAGTCAAATAGGCACATGTTTCCTAGCGAGGATGACACAATAACTATACACTTGAGTACTCCCCAAAACCCCAAACAATTACATAGAGGGTCCTCCCTAACATGAGAATGAGAATTGATCTCCTCTTCAGCTTCGTAGATATATTCTTTTAATCTTATGCGGACATGCCCGGAATCAACCGAAACATCATTATACAAGAGATACCCATTATCCTTGAAGCGAAGCCTATTAAAAAGAGACTCCGCAAACTAATACCTGAATGGTCCCTGCAAGTTAAAGAAGAATTAAAGATACGTCTCAGCGTCAGATTCATTCGAGTAGTAGAATATCCCACTTAGCTAGCCAACATAGTACCTGTACATAAACTAAATGACAAAGATCGAATGTGTGTGCATGATAGAGATCTCAATCGCGCCTATCAAAAGGGTGATTTCCATCTACCAAATTTTGACTTAATGGTAGATACCACGGTCAACAATGTGCTCAAGTCCTTTATAGGCGGGTTCCCCAGCTATCACCAGATAAAAATGCATCCCGATCACCCAAAAAATGCATTCATCATCCCATGGGAAACGTACTGTTATACACTTATCCCCTTCGGTCTCAAGAATACCGATGTAACTTAGTAAAGAGGCTTGACAACCATCCTTTATGATATCTGTGGTGACAATTATATTCAACACAAACTAATGAGAAAAGCACAGTCACCAAAGAGAATAGAGAATAAAAAATGCCAATCACACAACACAGTATGTACGTGGTTCAACAAGAATGCCTACGTCCACGGTGGTTCTCTCAATATTATTTTTATCAACTTCGGGGAGTGTTTTACAAAGAATATATTGCATGCCTTTTTCCCAGGCTTAGGGTTTGTTATATACATGTTTTTTCTCGGGGAGTGGGGGTGTTGGACTCCCACACGTCCACCTTTTACTCCGAGAATATCTCCTCATGAGATGTTAGGAGTAGATTATGTCATAACCGAATTCAGAAAGATGCGAGGAACCTAGACTTTGGGTCGTTCCTATTGGGCTACTCGTCTTGTCCCGTGATGGCAAATCGAGGTACCCACAATTGCCCCTAAAGTTGTTGGGCCACAATTTGGGCTCAATAAATTTAAATGATTTGTCGTAATGTCTCTCTTGTAAATTGTGTAACTCTTCCCAAGATTGGATTTCTCTACTTGATTTTGGCGGAAACCTGCTTCGGGTCTCGTGTGATAGGATTGGAAATGTTTAAAATGTTACTTGGAACAGTATTTCCGTGCCGTCGTTCCAAGATTCTTCATGTTTTCTCATTTTCTTCAAACTTCCACTGTTGCGCCCATCTCTCTAGGTCTTCATTTACTTTGCTTTCAATCCTCTTCGTCGTCTGGGCTTGTGATCTTGCGTCGTTCAAACCAAACCTTCATCCCATAAGTTCCCTCTGCTCTCTCTCTGTGTTTTTTCTGTTGAATTTACTTTGAATTCATAATTAGGGTTTATAAATGATGAAGATAGGCAATATATTTGTGTCAGAGTTTAGGAAGTTCTATAATATCCCAGACTGGGTGGAAATTGTGTGCGCCTCTGTCCCTAAGAATGTTAGAGAGATAGAGGAAGTTCATTAGATTCACGTTTTGTTGTTGTCCCAGGGGGGCTCACCTTCCCCCCAAGCAATATGTTTTTGCACTTCTTCGACTACTTCAATATCGTTCCCGCACAGTTCTCGCCAAATGTCTGGAAGATAGTTAATGGTGTCCATAGAATAAATCAACTTTATGGCACCAAATTAGGGCTTGCTAAAATTTGTTTTTGTTATTCCTTCTCTCAAACTAGTTATGTACTTCTTTACCTCAAGTCCAGGAGTCCTGATAGGGTATTGGTAGTAAACCTACCTAATTCCCATGAGGATTACTGGCAAGAGGTTTTTCTTTCTAGAAACTGGTAGTTTACCCCCCCATACTGAGGGGTCAAGGTCTGATAGATTAACACTCCCCTTTCATGGGAAAGAGTACATAGGTAATCTTAGCCTTTTCTCTGCTATTTTGTTTTTCTGTCAATGTTTGATTTTTCTTATATTTTTTTGTTTTCCTTCTAGCGAGGGCAAAGAACTTGGAACATGCCCTTAGTGAGGTTCGAGCTGCCGAGCTGATTAAAGCTTGGAATATCAGAGAATCTTTGGCTGACGGTGAACATCCCCGGTCAGCTGCTTTCTTCTTGAGTATAAGAACATTGGGTCCATTTTCATTGCGTGGCCCGTGGACAGCATTCCTGACTTGGATATTACTGAAGAAGTTGCTGCGGACCCCATCCAGTTGGACGAAGAAGTGAGCAGTTCTAAAAGTGATATTAGGGGAGGTGGTGAAGGTGGTTCCAATGAGGTGAGCTCTAGTAGTGAAGGTTCTTCTAGTTCGGTAGAGGTTTCTGAGGCGCAAGATTCTTTTGACGAGTCAAGCAGTTCTAGCAAGGTAGAAATGGTTCCTCCCAGAAAAAATCTGATCAAGGATGATGATGATGAGGATGATGTGCTTCTCTCGAGGAGGTCGAAGAACCAAAAGTCTATTAGTGAAGAAGTTGCCACTGTCTCTCAACCTACTGCGAATGAGCAGGATAAGAAGAGAAAAAAGGAAGAGCAGTTGAGAGAGAGAGAGAGAGAGAGAGAGAGAGAAAGAAAGAAGAGGAGAGGAAGAAGGCTAAAGAGAAAAAGAAGGTGGAGGAGAGGAAGAGAGCAGAGAGGGAGAAGGAGAGAGAAGGAAGGTAGAAGCGAGGACAAAGGCTAGGCAAGCTTTAGTGCTCGTGTTCGCATTACCCGAGGGGGCCTTGGTCGCCACCTCTCCCCAACTGGCTCCTGCGCTGCTCGAGAGAGCAGTTTTGCCTACTGATCGATAAAAGGCAATAGGGACTGACCAGTTAGCCCTGCAACTGAATCAGAGGCTAGACTTGGTAAGTTCATTTATGTTCTTCAATACTTGTAATATTCTATTCAATACTTTCTTCTAATGCTCTCTTTTTTCTTGTAGTTCATGACCGAATTCGCTGTTCTCTACCCTACTCACGACGAGCTAGTGAGTAGGAATGCAAATTTGGAAAAGCAAAATGTTGAACTGAAGGGGAAAGGCGTCGAGCTGAAGGTGATTCTGAAAGCTTCTAGCGAGGCCCATAAGTCCTCTAATCTTTCCCTTACTGAAGCCAATAGGGCGAAGGAAGCGACGATCAATGAGCTGAACGAGTTGAGACAGTCCTATGATCTGGTCTGTACGAGCAAGATAACCGGGGTCGAAGAGAACAAGGTGCTATCAGAGCAGGTGAAGAAGGTGGAGTCTGAGGCTGCTACTATTAAGGAGAGTTCGTATAACTCTGGGTGGGCTACCGCATATGAGGATGCTGATGCTCAGATAGGTTACATCAGCCGGATGAACTTCAAGAAGGGATAGAACAAGGCTCTTTTGGCTGCTGGGGTGGATGTTGAATCTCCCTTATTCGACGAGCATAATCCGGGCCCCAAGCCTGTTGTAGACGAAGCCCCTGCCCCTACCGTTGAAGGTATTGCTCCCGCCTCCTAGACTATTCCTGTTGATGCTCCTCCTGCTCAGGGAACAAAAGTTATCCCTTTTGAGGGAGATGCTCCTACTGCTGTTGATAAGGGGAAGCAACCAACTTCCTTTGAACAAACCGAGGTTGCTAGCTAGTCTTCTCGTAGGACTTCTCTGTATTTTTGCTTTACTTGTACTTCTCTTGAACAAACCGATGTAATTGTACCCTTTTATTTCAATGAAATGAAAGTTCTTTATTTTTTGGGCATTGATTCTTCTGGTTTTTACTGCTTGTATGGCTTGTAGTTGATTGATGTAGATGAGTATATACCTTCCACCTCTCAACTGGGAAGGATCCTTGGACCTAATGCGAGCACCCAAGTTCGTCAGGCCTTTTTTTGGATTTGCAAATCTCCCAGGTCAATAAATAAGAGCCTTAAGGACCAGTCTGAGCTCATTTCCAAGTTGAAGGACAGACTTCAGGAGATGGAAGAAGTTGGTGCCTCAGTCCAAGAAGAAGTGAACACTTTGAGAGCTAAGCTCCTAGATGCCTCTTAAATCAATCAAGTCAGAGAAATTCTTCAGCAGGAGAATGAGACTTTAAGGAGGGAGGTGTCGCGACTCAGGGAGCATGCGCCGAGCATCGCACCTCGAGTTCTATGAGGTTCCTCTTCATCGTCTGTTTCGTGAACTGGCACAGAGCCGAGCAGTGATCCTCCAGTCTTATGAGGTTTTACCTTATCGGTGGCTCCGCAAGCTGGTCCTGATGCAGGGGGTCTGGCTAGGTAGATTGACGAGCTTCGAGAAGATATCCTTCGAGCATACGTAATTGATACCGGGCTTCAAAGGGATGTCACTCGACTGAGGCATCTGTTCAAAAAAAGACCTCGATGAGTGTGGGCTGATGGTTACGACCAAGGTTAGGCAGATGCTCCGACGAGGCTGATAGAGTTTGAAGAGCTTGACTTTATTAGGGGATGGTTGAGTGCCCTCAGGGATCTACAAGTCCCAAGGAACTCAATACTATGGTACCATCACGAGATCTCTCCTTCAACTTTGAGGCCGAATCTTTTCAGGAGGGATGACCAATGGATCCCTATCGATGCTATCCCCAGGCAGCTGTTAGAGCCAAATGCAAATGAGGTCGAGGAGGAATTGGCTCCTCATCTGAATGATGGCCGAAGAGCAAAAGTGGTTGATTACCTTATTTCAGAGGCCTCAGCCTCATTAAGATTTTACCGGATGCAGCTCATTGTATATGTAATGAAGTAATGTAATATCGATCTTTTGGGCGGTCTTATCGACCAAACTCGTGTTGTATATTCTCATTGTAAATGTGATGAAGTAATATAGTATCTATGCCTTGTGAAATCTTACCAACTAAACATGTGTTGTATGTTTTTTACTTCATTTATTTCTCACTTAATTATCTTGGGCCCTTCGTGGCCGACTAGGCTGATAGGGTTATTTTATTGAGTGATTGTCCTCCCAGACCAGTATGCTTATAAGGTACCATTCTGCCCTACTTTACCTTTAAGGTCGTATTGTCACACTCCCTTAGGCTTAAGTATGGCAATGGAGAGGACACACTTGGTGTTGGATGTTCCATCCGATCAGGATTTTTGAGCCAAACATTAATTGGCGACCAATTCGATTTGACCGAACTGCCTAAGGATCCCCTGTAGGGCTTTATATATTGCCAGGGGCAATGCTAAGAGGTTGTTCGTGTTTCATAACAAAGACCTGAGGAGGGTGATTCCCTGCTTTTGTATACTTAGTAATATGCCCGTCACTTGAAAAAGGTGTGCAAGTTATAAAGTTCATAATACAAAATTAACACTTCGAAATGTCACTCTTTAGAATGTCACTGCCAAATAATCTTTTATTAAGCAATAAAAACTGAGTTGCCAATTCCAAAAATGCGATAAAAGATGAATGAAAAAACTAGAAGTAGAATTTCTTCAGATTGGCTGCATTCCAAGCTCGGGGTATCTCTCTGCCCTCCAGCGTTTCTAAGTGATAGGCTCCTTGTAGGTCATTCCTTATTACCTTAAATGGTCCCTCCCAATTTGGACCCAGCTTTCCATCTGATGGTTTTACTGCGCTACCAAGGACTTTTCTTAGGACGTAGTCCCCAACCTGGAATGCGCTTGGATTGACCTTCTTGTTATAGTGTTTCGCGAGATGTTGCTGATAACTTGCCAGCCTTACCAAGGCTAGCTCTCTGCGTTCGTCAGCTAAGTCAAGTTTAGCGAGTAACGCTGCATCATTTTGGCCTTGGTCGACAAGGGTGGTTCTCATGGTTGGAAGGCCAGCTTCCAAGGGAATGATTGCTTCCATTCCATACGTTAGTGAGAATGGGGTTTCCCCGGTTGCTCGCCATGGGGTGGTGCGGTAGGCCCCCAAAATTTGTGGCAGCTCACTTACCCACGCACCTTTGGCTCGCTTTTGTCATTTTTTCAGCCCATTGATCACTATTTTGTTGGAGGCTTTGGATTGACCGTTGCTCTGGAGGTAGGCTATAGAGCTGAAGTAGTGCCTGATCCCGTGTTCTTTGCAGAAGTTTTGGAAAGGGCCACTCTTGAACTGTGTTCCGTTATCGGTGATGATTGTTCTGGGGATTCCAAAATGGGTGATTATATTCTTCTATATGAACCTCATCATATCTGCATCTCGAATATTTGCCAGTGGTTCTGCCTTGATCCATTTAGTGAATTAATGTTTTGCAACCAACAGGTACTTGCGGTTACCAGTGGTGGTAGGAAGAGGGCGTACGATGTCCATCCCCCACTGGGAGAAAGGCTATGGGTTGTAAGTTATTTTAAGTCGCTGACATTTCTCGCATCGCGAGCATATACTACAGAATCTCTTTGCAAATATGGACACCAGTAGCCTTCCTTTACTGCTCGGAAAGCTAGTGACCTTCCTCCAATATGGCTTCCGCAGATTCCTTAGTGGAGCTCATGTAGAACTTGCTCGACGTCCTTCGGGTTAACTCATTAAAGGTAAGGGCCAGTGAAAGATTTTTTGTATAGTTTTCCCTCAGGAGATAAGTGAAAGAGAGCAGCTTTGACTCTTATCCGATGAGCGGCCTTCTTATCGTTTGAAAGTGCACCATCTTTCAAATAGTCCCTTAAAGGGTCCATCCAACTGGGTACTGACTAAATATGGAGCATATGATCCCTGTGTAGCAACTCGTCTCTCTGTTTGATGCTCGGATGGGTGAGGAAGTTGATTAGGATCGTCCTCTTCAAGTCAGAATCGATTGCCGAACTTAGGGCTGCTAGGACGTCGGCATGGTTGTTCTGTCCTTTGGGAAACTTTTGGACATTGACTTCCTCAAAGCTGTACATTAGCTCCCTTGCCAAGGCGAGGTAGGCTGTCGTTCTTTCGTCTCTTGCATTGAAGTCCCCACTTATATGGTTGGAGACCAATTGTGAGTCGTCGAACACCTGCAGCTGCTTTACCCCCAACGCCTATGCCTTCTGCAAGCTGACTATCAAAGCTTTGTATTCTGCCTCGTTGTTAGAGGCTTCCAATCCAAGCTTGATTCCTTGCTCGAGGATTGTATCTTCTGGAGTAATGAGCACAATGCCTACTCCCCCCCCCCCCCTTTGAGTTGGAGGATCCGTCAATGAACAGTCTCCAGACTCCTACTGATGGGTGATCTTAAATTTGCTTCATTGGTTGAAGCTGGTCTCAAGGCTTTTCGCTTGTAAATTCTTCGATGAAATCGACGAGGACCTGCCCCTTAATTGCATTCTTGGGTTAAAATTGGATGTCAAATCGTCTGAGCTCGACTGACCATTTTGATAGTTTGTCGGACAAGTCTGCTTTTCGCAGGAGAGCTTTAAGGGGGTGTGATGTGAGGATGACAATAGTATCAGCTTCGAAATAGTGCTTCAGTTTCCTCGAAGCTATCACTAGTGCAAAAGTGAGTTTCTCTAGTGGTAGGTAGCGCTGCTCGGCGTCCAATAAAGTCTTACTCGCATAGTAAACTGGGTGTTGTACCCCTGTTTTTTCTCATACTAGTGCTGAACTAATGGCGTGATTGGAGACGGTGAAATACAAGTATAGGGGATCATCTTCTTGACGTATAACGAGCAGAGGCGGTGAGCTAAGGTAAGCCTTGAGATCCTCCAGTGCTTGCGAGCAATTTTGATTCCATTCTACTGTTTTGTTTCCTTTCAAGAGCTGCAAGAACGACTTGCATTTCTCAGAGGACTTCGAGATGAAACGGTTCAAAGCAGCGAGCATGCTTGTGAGCTTCTGCACGTCTCGTATCATGCAAGGGGGTTGTACCCTGTTGATCACATCGATCTGGTCCGAGTTGGCCTCAATGCCTCTCTCACTAACCAAATATTCGAGAAACTTTCCTGACTGGACACCGAAGGAACACTTGCTTTCATTGAGCTTCATTCGGTATTTCCTGAGGATCTCGAGGGTATTTGATAGATCTGAGAGATGGTCTTCTTTTCGCTTTCTCTTGAAGAGCATATCATCGATGTAGACTTCCATGGTATCTAACATTTGGTCTTTGAATATTTTTGTGACCAGCCGCTGGTAGGTTGCTCCAGAATTCTTGAGCCTAAAGGGCATAACTTTGTAGGAGTATAATCAGACATTGGTGATGAATGTTGTCTCGTCTTGGTCTGGTGCATATAGGGGGATCTGATGATATCCCGAATATGCGTCCAAAAAACTCATTCTCAAGTAAGCTGCTGTGGCGTCCACCAATTGGTCGATCTTCGATAGAGGAAAACTATCCTTGGGACAGGCCCTGTTAAGGTTAGTGAAGTCTATACAGACTCTCCATTTCCCATTGCTCATTGGAACTACTACTGAATTGGATAGCCATTTAGGGAATTGAACTTCCTGTATGGATCCTGCATCCAGCAGCTTTTCAACTTCTTTCTCTACGTCCTTAGCCTTTTCGGGCGCGGTTCGCCGTGCTTTCTGCCCGATAGGCCTGAAAGTGGGGTCGATGTGTAACCGATAGCAAACCCCATTGGGATCAGTGCCAAGTAGCTCGTATGTTTCCCACGAGAAAATGTCTAGGTTGCTCCTTAGTAGTATCATTAATTCTTTCTTCTCTTGATCTGTAAGAGAAGTCCTGATCAAGAAACTCCTATATTTCTTGCTTCCACCGGTTGGTATTTCCTACAAGTTTTCAATGACCCGCTCAGAGGGGAGGATCTTGGTCTCCTCCACTCCGGGCCTTCCATATCTTAACTGCTATTTTGAAGGTATCAAACCTTCTTGAACCTTGAACTTATCAACCTTCTTCTCTCGTTTTGGGCGGATGGCTACTATGAAGCACCTTCTTGCCATCGCCTGATCTCCGTGAATCTCCATTAGTCCTCGCTCAGTCACGTACTTGAGTTTTTGATGGTAGGTCGAAGGGACTACCTTCATTGCATGTAGACACCCCCTACTGAGGATAGCTTTATATGGCGAGTCGATATCAACCACCAGAAACTCGATCATCTTGGAGACACTTCCTGCCCTTACCAGTAGCACGATCTTTCCCAATGGAATGATCACTTTTGCAGCGAATCCAACTAGAGGGACAGTGGCTTCCTTCAAGTCAGCAACACTTAACTTTAATTTCCTGAATAGGTCGAGATACATTACCTCAGATGAGCTCCCCTAGTCGACGAGAAACTTGTCGACGTCATAGTTAGTTATCCTGAGTGTGATGATCGAGGCGTCATGATATGGGGTCCTTACCCCCACCAGATCTTCATCTATGAATACGATATGTTAGCTATAGTCGACGCTCTCTGCTCACTGACACTTTCCTGATTGTGTCTTAGCTGGATCGATCTAAAAAGCTTTCATTACCGTAGTAAGCTTTTTTTATTCCATTCGAGCTGAATTCCCTTGAATCAGCTTCATGTCAGATGCCCCATGAATTACTGCAAATTCATGGCCATCGTCGTCCTTGAGTACATTATTGGGCATCGTATCTGCATTAGCAGTGAATTTTTCTCCTTCTTCTCCATAAACTCGTTTAGGTACCCTATCTGGGCCAGTTCTTCGAGGTGAGACTTAAGAGCCTTGCAATGCTCACTCTTGTGTCCTCCCTCCTTGTGAAAAGCGCATCTCGGCGCATTATTTTTCTTTAAGGGATCTCCTCCCATCTTTCGGGGCCACTTAACAAATGGCTCGTCTTTAATCTTTGCAAGGATCTTGTAAATTGGTTCTTTAAAGACAGTGTTCACTCCCTGAAATGCTTTCGAATCATCGTTCTTGCCTCCGTTCTTAGAGCCATTTTTACCCCCGTTCTTGCCTCTATTCTTCTGGTTTTCAATATTGTCATTTCCCTTGGCAGTGAGCCTAGTTCGACCGTTATCCCCTATGCTAAGGCGGGTCACATCCTCCACTTTGGAGTATTTCTCGATGCAAGCCATCAGATCATCGATGGTCGTGGCCTCCTTCTTCTTCAGGGATTGGTGCATAAGGAAAGAGCAGGGTAGGGAAATCTTAAAAGAGGCCACTTCTACCTGCTCTGAGAAGTCCTCGACCTCATTGAACAACTCCCAGTACCTCTTCGCGTAGTCCCGGAGGCTCTCTTGAGGCATTTTCTTCATTGTTAGTAAAGAATCCATCCTTTTCGAATGGGAGCTACTGGTAATGAAGTGAGCTATAAAGAGCTCGGCCAGGGACTCAAAACTCCTGATGGACTTATGAGGGAGTCTCTCAAACCATTTCTGGGCCACATCATGCAGACTCGAGGGAAAAATTCAACACATTAGAGCATCCTTATGGTTCTAGAGAGTCATGGCTTCCCGGTACTACCTAACGTGATCGATAGGGTCAGTCTTTCCATCATAGATCTTGAATCTCAGAATTGCAAATTTTTCAGGGGATTCTTCTTCCTCTATCTCCCTTGAGAAAGGGGATTTCATCTGGGTCTTGAGATCTCATCGATCAAGCTCCCTGGTTAATATGGAACCCCGATGTGCTGGGTGTTGGTCCATTTCTCTTTGGACCAAATTTCGTATATCCCCATCACCTCGAGTTGGGCTCCTGTAACGGCGAGCTGGTCGCTTTTGCTCGAGCAAGTCATCATCTGGATCGAGCTTCTCACTTCATTGGGATCCGCATCTGGGGATCCTTCCTCAGCTATGAGGCTTGCTCGCCTGAGGGCTAGGAGTGAGGTATGGACATTGCCTAATCCTGCGATGGAGTTCTTTCTCCATCCTCTCTAATTTCCTTTTGAGGCGAGCATTCTCAGCCTCTTTCTTGCGAGCGGCCTCCCTTTTCTCTTAGAGCCTTGCCTCATAGGCGTCAATCAATCTGGAGATTTGTGTGGACCTTGCCGGTCCCTAGCTCTCCTCTGAGGCTGGCCTCTCCAAGCGAGCCCTCTGATCTGAACGCCGAACTTCAGATATGATCCTGCGAGGGGAAAACTGTTCTTGGATATCCCCTGCCTGAGCGACGTTGATACTGTGACCGGACATTCTAGCTTCTTGGATGGTGAGGGATTTCATAAAGGAAGACAAACAGTTTCCCACAGATGGTGCCAATTGTGGTGACAATTATATTCAACACAAACTAATGAGAAAAGAGAATAGAGAATAAAAAATGCCAATCACATAACATAATTTGTACGTGGTTCAGCAAGAATGCCTACGTCCACGGTGGCGCTCTCAATATTATTTCTATCAACTCCGGGGAATGTTTTATAGAGAATATATTGCATGCCTTTTGCCCCAGTCTTAGGGTTGGTTATATACATCTTTGTTCTCGGGGAGTGGGGGTGTTGGACTCCCACACATCCACCTTCTACTCCTAGAATATCTTCTCACGAGATTTTAGGAGTAGATTAAGTCATAATCGAATTCAAAAAGATGCGAGGAGCCCAGACTTTGGGCCGTTCCTATTGGGCTACTCATCTGGGCCCGTGATGGAAAATCGAGGTACCCATAATATCATACACAAGGAAGTGGAAGTCTATATAGACAACATGATAACTTAATTCAAGGACCGCGAAGGACATGTTTTAACACTCCAAAAATTCTTTCAAAGGCTACCCCTGTTCAAAATAAGGATAAATCCTCATAAATGCATCTTGTGGTACTTGAATTCATTATCATCAAAGATAGAATCAAAGTAAACCCCGCTAAAGTCAAATCCACACATGAGGTTCAAATCCTAAAATGGACAAGGAAGTTAGAGGGTTCTTAGGTCAAATACAATTCATAAGTCGGTTCATTAATGAGCGTACCCCCATCTTCGAACTCATCTTACAAACACTTAAGAAAGGCTCGCCCAAATATTATAACTATCAATTCGAAGAAACATTCAAGAAGATATAATAGTACCTTACTCACTCATCTATATTTGTACCTCACCAACCAAGATAACCTCTCTTACTTTATACGACCATAACAGCATAACTAGGGGACGCCATGTTAGACCAATACATAGAAAATTACCAAAAGGAATGTGGTATCTACTATGCTTGTAAAAAATAGTACCCTATGAGCTCAAATATACCCCCTTAGAAAAGTATTGTGTATCTCCCATGTGGATCACTCATAAACTATGCCACTATATGTTTATTACGACTCATCTCCATGATGGATCCCCTAAAATACATGTTTGAGAAACCCTTTCTCTCTAAAAATATGGCTAATGGCTAATGATGTTATCCAAATTTTAAATAACTTACATCACGTAGAAGTCCACCAAATGGAGATCCATCTCCGACATTCGCTTTAGACAATAGAGAAACTTAAGAAGTCTATTTCGACGGGTGATCCAACAAAAGGGGATTAAGAATCAAAATCCTTTTGAAATCTCCTGATTCACGTTAATACCCCACGGCAATCAACCACGCCTATGAACACACCGAAAATATGGCCAAATAAGAAGCTTGTATCACAAGTCTCAAAATTGCATTGGAAATGGGAATCACCAAATTAAAATTCTAAGTAGACTCAAGCGTAGTGATCAACTGAATATTAGTAAAATAGAGAATCCGGTATGATAAATTGCAACCTTTCCATGCTTACATAGAAGAAGTATCTTTGCAATTCAATTGTCTCAAATTTTATTTTCTCCCCAGGTCAAAAACACTTTATAGATGCACTTGTTACCCTAGCCACTGCGATAGATATTTTGAAAGACATCACAGAGATCACATTTACTGTGACTAGTTGAAAAACCCCTTCCTGCTGCTTTGAGATCGAATCCATTAAGGAAACGATATCTTGATGCAGGATATAGTACTATGACACATGGAACTTACTAAACAAGTACAACTACCCACTAAACTCCTCTCTGAATGACTAATTCGCCTTAAGATAATTAGTGGTGCAATTTTTTATCTGTGGGGGGAACTCGACAGAGGAGGGTTTGACAGAGTACACTTAAGGTGAATCACAGAGGACAATACCTTTGAGATCCTACATAAAATCGATACCGATGAATGTGGTCTGCACATGAGCGGACACACCCTCTTTAGGAAAATCTTCTAGCAATCATACTATTAGACTAACATGCACGTGGATTGAAAGAACTACTCCAGGAGGTGCCTAAAGTGCCAAATTTATGCCCCGTGGCAACATCTACATCCATGAGATCTCTATTGCATTACTTCGTTGTGTCTTTTTTCACCTGGGTGATAGACATCATAGGGAAAGTAACTCCTAAAGCCTCCACGGATAATGATTTCATCATAATCGACATCGACTACTTCACCAAGTATCTCAAGACCGAATCTTAATTGGTTTTAAAACATAATAAGGTAGACAAATTCATACGTCCAAACATCATTTGTCGCTTCAGCGTACCCAATTGATCATTATTCGACAACTATTATCACTTTAAGAAATTGATATCAAACCTGCTACACAAATACGAGTTTACTCAATATAAGTCTTCCCCAAACACACCTCAACCCAATAGAGTGATTGAAGCCGCTAACAAAAATATTAATAATATGATCAGCAAAATGATAGAGATCGACAACAACTAGCCAGACAAACTCCCGTACACCTTTTGGGGTTATTGCACTACGGAGAGAAACTCGATTAGGGCATCTCCTACTCATTAGTTTATGTCATGGAGGCAGTCCTACTCATAAAACTCGATATACCTTAATTATTGGTCATTCTTATAAGCCAAGTGGCCGAAACCAACTAGGTCCAATCCCCCTACGATGAACTAGATCTCCTCGACAAGCTGAGGCCTAAATTTGCTTATTAATATTAGTTTTACCAACGGTGTATCATTTGAGTGTTCAAGAAGAGAGTCAAGAAGATAAACATATAAGGGGAATTAGTCTTAAAGGAAAATCTCAAACCCGCTTGGAATCTAAAAAAACCATTTCACCCAACAAGGGAGGACCTTACCTTGTCAATAAAATAAACTTCGGGGAGGTAGCTACCTTAGTGGATCTCGACAGAGTCACATTTTCTTAACCTTTTAATTTCGATCGATTGAAGAAATTCTTCCCTCGAACCTACTTGTGGTGAAAAGGGAGAAACCGACCTAATTCATAGCCCTACATCAAAATGCCCACTTAAGCCACCAACCACACATTTGAAGTCATCAAAAAACTTTGGGGACCCACCTTTTTCATTTGACAGAACTATGTAGACTTGATTAAGAGCTATATTATTATTATAGACATTCAAATATAGACAAACTGTTGTCTTTTAATAGAAGATACATAGGTAACTCGAGATATCAATTTGGTCCCGATCTAAACTAACACCAAAAAAACCATTGTTACAAGGAAAATCTTATTTATGGTCATTGTTCCCTAACTCCAAAAGATTCTGTGAGGTCTAAATAAGTTAAATGTTAAGTAATAAAATATTTCCCTAAGACATTTTTGAACTTCGTAAAGTTATGCCTATTTAAGAAACAATCCATAAAGGTTGAGAGTACAAAAAAAAAGAAATTAAAAGAAGCTGGATAGGGAAGATGCTACACCCCCATACCCTTCTTTTAAATAAATAAACACTAAAGAATACCCTTCTAAAAACACCCCTCATCCTGGTACAAAATCAGAAAACATACAGACTCACGAAGGGCTCCCCGCAAATGGCACACTATTTTGGATAAAGGATTACACTTTGGTTCCAAAGAAACCTCAAAAGGCTCTCAATAGTTCACAAAAGAAGAAAGGAAACTTCGTTTCCTCGCACTCAATGTCAATGAAACAAAAGGATTCGTCCATGAGCACATAAAGTCGCCTCTCTCCAAAAGAAAAATATAAAAAAAAGGGGTCACTTTTTATTTTTCATATATATACCCTCTCAAGCTTTGTATAAAATGTTCGTATATTGTTATTTTAGTAAAAGAGCTTAGGCTCACTTTGTCCATACATAATTTTTTCCTTACTCTAGTATATACATTTACTGTAAATAAGAGCAGAATAAAATGAGCAAGTACAAACAATTCATAAACAAATGAAAAGTGCATTTATTTATAAACACGATGTTTGGCAATAATCCCCTTACTCACAAAAAGTGTATCGGGGATTCCTCGTGTCCCTCTAAAAGGAATGTATTGCATTAATATAGACGGTAGCCCCCAGTCATCCTAAGATAACTGGAAAAAGGATTTTTGGGGAGAGTATAACAAATTCTCACCAAACACATACCCAAAAATAGCATCCTACCACTATTCAGATCCGCGACCTCTCCCTTGGATTACCTCCATCCCATATGGCATCGGAAGTTCTCAGACCCTCCATCTTGGGCTGCACACTAGATACATAACACTTGAAGAATGTGAAAACCTACCTATCCTCATAATCAATCCTCAGGATGAAACCAAATAGTCCATAGTTCAATCAATAACTACCTTTCGGTCTAGATAATGAAGGGTTAAATGAGCATAAGACCAATGTGTCAACACTTCATGCAACTAGTCGGTATCCTTAACAACTTGCTGAAAATATAGAAACACGACAAAAAAGCATTAATATCCTAATGAATTAAAAAAGTGGTCCAATATAATAATGAACAAGTTCCTAAAAAACTCAAATCATTTGAAAATAATATTAGGTCCAGTGACAGATCAAATATTCTTTCATTGATTGGCGCGATTGAGAAGAGAGAAAGTAAAAGTTAAGACAAAGAGGGAGAGGGAGAAGCATAGGTAGCCACGGGTAGCGCCATATTTAGTCGGACTCAAAGCTAGAGATCGACGATGGCTTCCATTGAAAAACCTCTCTCCATCCCCAATAACAACAAAAAGCCCTTCGATTTCTTCTCCAAAAATCCGCCCAAGCTCACTCCCTCTCTTGATCAACTCATCTACTACTATGAGGTTCTTAACTTTTTCTTGGACAAACACCTCAAAACTATTCGTCGATAATTATATACCTTAGAGTCCGATAGGATGTAAGCATTTGACTCAAAGCATAGATGCTCAATGGATCATGACAGTGTTAATGGTTGCAAAAATCGTTACATAGATGTTGTACCATTTGATGATAATAGGGTTGTTTTGAACCAATTCAAGGATTATAGACTTTTAGTAAGAAGATATATCAATACGAGCTTCATCATTATTTCTCAATAAAAAGTGTTTCTATATTCAAAGACACACAAGTCCATTACCACTCACTTTTGAAGATTTCTGGGAAATGGTACTCTAGTTTTATTGCCCATTAATTATGATGCTTACACAGTTGGTCGATAATTAGAATATGAAGAACTGTAGAGAGTATTTACAGGGTGAGAAAGGTCCAAGAGAATTTTGCAATATATGCATTTCTACTAAATGAATAACAAGAACTAACACTTCATCAGTGTTGTGCTAGTTGGAGTTGAATTACAAAGAGTCGAAAAAGCCACTGTTGTCTATTTTTCATATTCAATATCCTAATTGTCCCGATCATGGAGTTCTTAGTGACACCATTGCTATTCATGGTATTTTGAAAAGAACATATAATCTACCATCCAAACTTGGACCATTTATGGTGCACTGCAGTGCAAGTATTGTTAGAACTGGGACATATTGCACAATTCACAATACCATTCAGAGGGTTTTAGCTGGTGATATGTCTGCTTTGGATCTTATTAATACCGTAGAAATTTTTTGGTCGCAACGAATTAAAATGGTCAACGTTGGAGTAATTGTTTCTCTGCTACCAGGCCATTAGCCACGAATTTGAACATCTTATTTCATATTACAATAAGTAGATTGGTGTCTCCAATTTGAATAATTAATTTTTTTGGAAAAAAAAAAAATTACAGCTGAAAAAAGTATTTGTCGGTCAATTTTCATCAGTTTATCCACTATTGAGGATCTAAAATCTGTACGGGAGAGCTGAGATTTTCACATTCCTTCGATGTTTGTAATTTACCCTTAAGTTTCCAAGAAGACTAGATCTTGTAAGCCTATAGGCCCTTATTTTTAAAAGTAGGATGTTTCAAAGGACTTTGTTAATTCATGTTGCTAACCCTTGTATTATATTATTTCCATGGATAGAAGAAAAGTTCTTGATGTTTTGCAGATTGGTTTTATATTTTTAAGCTTTAGAAAAAATATCAATAGAAAAAAAGATATTGGGTCCGATAATAGTGCTACCATCCCGAAGGCATACCGTCGTTGGAGGATATGAATCAAATGGTCCTCTCCTTGGAGAACCATAATGCGAGCAGGAGCACGACAATGAGAAATGATCAATGCAACTCACCGGTGGTGAAGCCATGGGCCCCCAATTAACAAGGAAATAACCTCATCAATCCTAACTAAAATCAAGGCCATGGAAGACGAATCCCGTCCACCTACTGGTAGTGACCCCGACAACGGCAATACGAATGGAGTGTCCAAATTTTGAATATCACTCCAGTACCAATATCCATTTTGGTACAAATAAAAAAGGAGATAAGGATAACAATAAAATAATATCCTCGATTAAAAAATGAGAGCCCCTAAAACTATTGGATAGAACTTTCCAAAAAAGTAAAGCTCAAATTGCATTAAATAAGGTTCGAGCAGTAAAATCCATTAATCTGAACGGTTAAACGACCAAGCTTTTGGCACCACATTAACCAAAAGGCTAAACCCCCGAGTCATTTTTCAAAAATCCCATTTCCTCCAAGTTTTAATCAAATTCCCTTTTTCACCCATGTACAACTCATACTGAATTAAAAAAACCTATTTTATATCCCATTTTTAATGAAGTGTGTTCATACACGCACCCTATTAGTCGACCGCCTAAGTGTACAACCCAATGCTTAAGTAGGTATTGATGATGCTCGAAACATCACCACTAGATAAGGTGTGTACAAGCTCAAGAAAGTGATAACAATGGCTACACAGGAGAGTATATGTATATATATGTAGAAGGAGGTGATGAGAAGAGGATGAACACTTGAATATAAGTGGTTCAGCTAATCTGGCCTACGTCCACTATGAGTGTGTGTGAGTAATATCACTGAATGAAGGCACTAATGGCCATGGATACAATATCTCAAGATTTATCTCTCTACTGTGTAAAATGAAAGAGTTTAAGCTAGGGTTGTAATTCTGGATCCCTTTACAAGGTAGATGATGACCTCTATATATATCACTTAAGGGGTGTAATGTACCCCCCAAGCATGCAATAGGCATGTGCATGAAGATCCAACCAGTGCCAGGATGACACCTGGTTGATCTTAACTAAATAATTATGACCTCAATAGTCCCTCACATGGAGGGAATGATTCAGTTATAACAGATTTGTCCACGTGTTCCAAGCCATACATGAACTTGTAAATACCCGACTTTCTTTGATTGGTGCCAACCTCGGCCTGGATGAGTATGAGGTTGGTGAAGTCCGAATATTACTTTTACTGAGATCAATATTCATGTGGACCTCGGCCAGGTCGGTTGGCCGAGGTAGATGCAATGTCTTACAGGGCCGACCTATATCATGATGATGGAGCCTATATGGATCAACTGACTGGCTGATAAAATATAACGTCGGTCGAGGCCGATGTTGTTTATTGATGGACGCATGGACACATATACATCAGCTGAGGTTGATGTACAAGGTAGATGTAACGTCTGCCATGACCGACCCTATGAGAGACGATATTACTGAGTTATTATGAGCTTCTATCACCTCGGTCGTGAGTCAGGCCGAGGTTAGTGTCTCTGAGTAAGAAGGTGTACTTTGGGCATATCAATCACCCACTATCCCTTAGTTACCTATGTGAGTAGGTAATTGAGGTGTACTTCAAGGACGAGGCTAAGTTTTCTTGTGTGCCAGTAATCTCTTGACACATATCACTTGCTGAAGTGAGTGGCGTGTGTACCAAGTCATGATGGTTTGATTTGACTTTTGGGTTCCCAAGGCAATGATCGACCTTGGGATGCGTGACAAACTGATTTTGGGTTTAAAACCCTTTCTTCTCCATTCTTCTTCATTTCTTCCCGCCTTGGTTCTCTAGGATTCTCTCTCTCTTCAAGAACTCAGTTGCTGACGTGTTTGAGGGTTTCTTTATATCCCAACCTCTTATCCCTTATTTCATAATCAACCAGGTACCATTTTACTCCTCATCCTTCCATTTTTAGTCATTGCTTTTAAATTATGCAACTTCCGTTGAGGGTTTTGGTTTTTCGGTTAGGATTTTAGGGTTTTTCGGTGAGTTTTTGCATTTTCCGGTGAGCTTGTACTTAAGTGTTCTTGGTTTGAAAACCTTGCACCTTCTTTATTTGATCTTTAGTTTAGGTTAAGTTATGTAGTCAGCATGTTTATAGAGTCCAAGTGTAGTGTCATCCTCCTTATGCTCAGACCCCTGTATCAACTCATAGAAGAGTTCCCTTCACTTAGAGATAAGAACTTTGAAAAAATTAGGCAGATAGAGTTAGCCCAAGAGAAAGCTCATAGGGCTGAGGCCTTTCCTGTTAGAACCATCTTTCCTCCGCCTCTGAAGGTTATCTACCCTGAGCCAGCCGAGGCTGCTGAGCCAGTAGAGGTTCCAGAGTAACTAACACCCATGTCTGAGTCTGAGTCGTCTACCTCAGACCCCATGTCTATAGATTCTTTCCAAGAGGCTATGGATTTCTCCGTTAGGCAAGATCAGGTCCCTGATCAGGCTAAGGTCTCAAGTCGTGCCTCGTCTCACAACGGTGCTAGCACCTCATAGTCTTCTTCCAATGTTGAAATTATAGGGTCGAGTGTGTCCATTCCCCCACCTATTGATTCTATTCCCCTGTCGCCCGCTATCGGGGATGAGTTCGCTCAGAGGTTCCCTAATGGTCCCCTAATATTTGCCCAGGTCGATGTTGCTAGGGATGAAGATGATGGGCACGAGAGCGATATTGACACCTTTGAGCCAGCCGAGATTGAGAACTCATTAGTGAGTATGATCTTCTAGCTTTTAGGCACCTCTACGCAATAGGTCCTTTCATTAGTCTTAGGAGACCTCTGAGGGGTGAGAGAGCATTTGGTGGCCGAGATAGGGAGATCTGCGTCTATGAGCAGATGTTCAAGTTAGGTTTTCGTCTCCCTATCCATCCTTCAATCAGATCCATATTATCCCATATAAATTTGACGCCTTCACAACTATTTCCCAACGCTTGGAGGGTGATGATAGGGGCAGTCATCCTTTGGAAGGCAGTTCACCACTCAGACCTTCCTATTAGGGTTTTCACAGGCTGTTACATCCCCTCCTCTGCCAAAAACCATCCTAGCTACTATCACTTATTTAAAAGGAAGTCAGACAAAAAGATGTTATTGGTTACCCAGACTTCAAATCACAACTAGAAACCTCGGTATTTCTTTACCTCGGGGGCATGGGAGTTTGGTCCATACGCTTCCTCTTCAACGTCTGATCCGAGGATACCTCTGAAGTGGGGGAAGGTGTCTCTTGCTGCTAAAGACGACCCTGGAATTATCTAGGATATTATTCAAAAGGTTAAGGACCTTCAAGATCAGGGGGATCAGGGTCATCTGGTTAAATACAAACATCTGATGACCCCCTACTACCTCTCTCCGACAGGGCTAGGTGGAGTTTTTTTTAACAAGTTGTACCTCTTATTTTTCATGCCTCTGATTTACTGACTCAGAAATTCTTTTTTGCAGAGCGCCCTGAAGGTATTTCTGACGACCTATGGGAGATGTCTGCCCTAAGACTCGTGAAGTTGATGAAAAAGGCTGGGCATAATGTAGCCCCTCCTCCTCCCAAAAAGAACATCATCACGTCCAAGGCCGATGTTATGAAGAAAAGGTAGACCACAATGGACTCAGAGACTCAGAGGACAAGTAAAAATCAAAAGGGGGATCGTGTCATTCTGATCTCCTCAGACGATGCCCTTGTAGCTCATCGTTCTCAGCTAAAAATAAGTGATAGTTTGATTGGCCATAGTCTGAAGGCTATTGATGTCATCGGTTCCGTAATGACCGTGGAAGATAAGCGCTTCCTACGCTCTCTGGGTATCCCTTTGCTGGCTGAGTTTATCCTCCACAGATTAATCCATGTAATGATTTTTGCTATTTTGTTCTTCCAAATATAACCTCGGCTATCTTACATTAATGTGCTTATATATTTGACCTTCCACTGTAGGGTATGTTGTCCATGCATCATTTTGTGGACTAGACTCTGAAGAAAATGCCCTTGATCGAGAAGGGTCAAGAAGCTCTGAAAGTCCAAGCCTCTTTGAGTGTAAAGGTTGATCGTCTGAAGGAGGAGATGAAAGAGGTCAGCAAGCAAAAGGAGGAGGTCCAATAGAGGGACAGGGATATGGACAAGCTGAAGAAGGACCATGAAGCGGCTCTAAAATCGAAAGACGATGCTCTGCAGGCTAAGGTGGATGCTGCTGTTAAGGCTTCTTTGGAGGACGCCTCAAAGAAGATTATTACAGATTACAAGGTCTCTGATGAGTTCATCAGCTTTAGCTTTGAATATTGTGAGAGAGGTATTAAAGCAACTAGTAAATGGGAAGCCTCCAAGGAACAAGAGTCAGGGAGTTTTAGTGCCTCAGACTTTGTTAGTCTAGGCTTTGGTGACCCCCGTTTTACTCAGGCCTTGCAAGAGGTTGAGGACGATGGTGTTGGTCCTTCATAAATTGCTCCATTAGGCGCCATTGAGACTGAAGATGTTAATCCTCAGGACGATGGATCCTAGGTGACTAACGTCGGCCAAGAGGACACCACTCCAGCTACAGATACCTAGGTATTATCCTATGAAGCTTTAAGTTATAATGTTTGCTTCTTTTTGTCTGCAACTTTGTGAACTCTGGCAGTATATTTTGGCATACTTGATTTGTAACTGTTCTGTGATAAATATTAATACCGTATTCCTTAGACTATATAGCTTCTTTGCGTGTCTTCTCTTGCATGTTGTTTCGGTCTTAATATCTAAAGTGATGTTTACCTTAAATATCTGAGGTCTGAGGTCACCAAATAATGATGTTTCACCTCATAAATTCACGAAATTAATGATGTTTAAGGTCCGAGGTCACTATATAATGATGTTTCACCTCATAAATTCGCCAAATTAATGATGTTTAAGGTCTGAGGTCACAATATAACGATGTTTACCCTCATAAATTTCACCAAATTAATGATGTTTAAGGTCTGAGGTCACCATATAATGATGTTTCACCTCATAAATTTCACTAAATTAATGACGTTTAAGGTTTGAGGTCATCATAATATGATATTTACCCTCATAAATTTCATCAAATTAATGATGTTTAAGGTCTGAAGTCACTATATAATGATGTTTCACCTCATAAATTTCACCAAATTAATGATGTGTAAGGTCCGAGGTCACTAATTATGATGTTTCACCTCGTAATTTACCAAGTTAATGATGTTTAAGGTCTGAGGTCACCATAATATGATATTTCACCTCATAAATTTCACCAAATTAATGATGTGTAATGTCTGAGGTCACCAAATTATGATGTTTCACCTCGTAATTTACCAAGTTAATGATGTTTAAGGTCTGAGGTCACCATAATATGATTTTTACCCTCATAAATTTCACCAAATTAATGATGTTTAAGGTCTGAGGTCACCATATAATCATGTTTCACCTCATAAATTCACCAAATTAATGATGTTTAAGGTCTGAGGTCACCATATAATGATGTTTCACCTCATAAATTCACCAAATTAATGATGTTTAAGGTCTGAGGTCACCATATAATGATGTTTACGCTCATAAATTTCACCAAATTAATGATATTTAAGGTCTGAGGTCACCATATAATGATGTTTCACCTCATAAATTTCACCAAATTAATGATGTTTAAGGTCTGATGTCATCATAATATGATATTTACCCTCATAAATTTCATCAAATTAATGATGTTTAAGGTTTGAGGTCACCATATAATGATGTTTCACCTCATAAATTTCACCAAATTAATGATGTGTAACGTCTGAGGTCACCAATTTATGATGTTTCACCTCGTAATTTACCAAGTTAATGATGTTTAAGGTCTGAGGTCACCATAATATGATATTCACCTCATAAATTTCACCAAGTTAATGATGTGTAAGGTCGGAGGTCTCCAAATTATGATGTTTCACCTCGTAATTTACCAAGTTAATGATGTTTAAGGTCTGAGGTCACCATAATATGATTTTTACCCTCATAAATTTTACCAAATTATTGATGTTTAAGGTCTGAGGTCACCATATAATGATGTCTCACCTCATAAATTCACCAAATTAGTGATGTTTAAGGTATGAGGTCACCATAATATGATATTTACCCTCATAAATTTTACCAAATTAATGATGTTTAAGGTCTGAGGTCACCATATAATGATGTTTCACCTCACAAATTTCTCCAAACTAATGATGTGTAAGGTCTGAGGTCACCAATTTATGATGTTTAACCTCGTAATTTACCAAGTTAATGATGTTTAAGGTCTGAGGTCACCATAATGTGATGTTTCACCTCATAAATTTCACCAAATTAATGATGTGTAAGGTCTAAGATCACCAAACTATGATGTTTCACCTCGTAATTTACCAAGTTAATGATGTTTAAGGTCTGAGGTCACCATAATATGATGTTTATCCTCATAAATTTCACCAAATTAATGATGTTAAGGTCTGAGGTCACCATATAATGATGTTTTCCCTCATAAATTCACCAAATTGATGATGTTTAAGGTCTGAGGTGACCATATAATGATGTTTCACCTCATAAATTCACCAAATTAATGATGTTTAAGGTCTGAGATCACCATAGAATGATGTTTACCCTCATAAATTTTACCAAATTAATGATGTTTAAGGTCTGAGGTCACCATATAATGATGTTTCACCTCATAAATTCACCAAATTAATTATGTTTAAGGTCTGAGGTCACGATATAATGATGTTTCACCTCGTAATTTACCAAGTTAATGATGTTTAAGGTCTGAGGTCAACATATAATGATGTTCCACCTCATAAATTTCACCAAATTAATGATGTGTAAGGTCTGAGGTCACCATATAATGATGTTTCACCTTATAAATTTCACCAAATTAATGATGTTTAAGCATAATGTAACAGCATTGACGCAATAACTGCTCTTTTCATTATTACCCTCTTCATAAAATGATACATGTATTACAAAGAAAAACTGCAACATCATATGCAATATCTCTTCAAGTGGTCAGCATTCCAAGGGATGGAAAAAGGTTCCCCTTCGAGGTTTATTAGCCGGTAAGTACCAGGCACAACCTCATCGACCACTCTGTATGGACCATGCCAGGTTGGGTGGAGCTTGTTTGCCTTCTGCAACGTCTTCTTCAGCACTAGGTTTCCCACAGCTATAAGTCTTGATTTCACCCTTTGATTGTAGATTTTTGTTATTCTCTGCTGGTAGGCTGCCTGTCTGATCTCAGCATCTTCCCTTCTCTCTTCAACTAGATCCAAGTCAGGTCTTATTTCTTCCCCATTACTCTGAGGATCATAGGTCTGAACTCTGTGGGTGGGGAGTCCTACTTCTGTAGGGATGACAGCTTCTGAAACATGTGCTAGCATGAAAGGAGTCCCTCATGTTGGCGTTCTTACAGTCGTCATGTAGGCCCATAACACAGCATATACCTCTTCTGTCTATCTCCCTTTTGCCTCCTCCAACCGCTTCTTTATCCCGTCAAGGATTGTTTGGTTCGCGACCTCAGTCTTCCCATTTGCTTAGGGTTGGCCACGAGAGGAGTAGAACTTCTTGATTCCGACTCTTTCACAATATTTTTCTAAGGAAGAATTCTTAAACTGGGTTTCGTTATCTGAGATAAGGGTATTTGGAAGGCCATATCGGCATATGATGTTTTTCCAAATGAACTGGAAGGTCTTTTGTTCCGTAATCGTGATCATCAGCTCAGCCTCTACCCACTTAGATAAGTAATTAATTTCCACCACCAAAAATCGATAGTTTTTTGTAACTCTTGGCAAAGATCCTACTAAGTCAATCCCCTAAACTGCAAATGGCCAAGGTGAGCTAATTTATGTCATAGGATGATGAGGTTAGTGAGGCATGGTGTAGAATCTACGACACTTGTCGCATCTCTTCACATAAGCAACTGCATCTTTGGCCAAAGTCGGCCACCAAAACCCCTGAGTAATTATCCTCTTAGCTAGAGGCCTCCCTCCTATGTGACTTGGACAAGATCCCTCATATACATCTTTAAAGATCTGAGGAACCCCTGAAGGGTGTACACATCTAAGGAGAGGGAGTAGGAACCCCTTCTTATACAAGACGTCTCCTACAATTGAGAACTTAGCGGCCTTGAACCTCAGCTTTCTCTTTTCTAATTTTAATTCTGGCATCTATCCCTGTCTGATGTATCTAATGATTGGGTCCATCCATGAGGCTCCCATATTCATATTAAGGTAAGTTCTCGCAACCTCTTCTTCTTCGATGGTTAGTTGGGTAAGTATTTCAACTGGTACCGTTCTTCTTATATATGTCCTTATTGCTGAGGCCAACCTGGCGAGTGCATCGGCTCGACTGTTGTCTTGCCAAGGTATTCTCTTCATCTTCACCTCTTCGAAGCCTTCTAGCATCGTTCTTACCCTCTTTAGGTATTTGTCCATCCTTTCATCCTTGTCCTCATACACCCCAATAACTTGGTTGAAAACTAACCTCGAGTCACTGTGGACTAGGAGTCGACTTACACTAAGGGCTTTTGCCAAGGAGAGCCCCATTATCAATGCCTCATACTCTGACTCATTGTTTGAAGCCTTGAAGTTGAACCTTAGTGCACATTCAATTTTAGTACCATCCGGTGCGGACACTATCAACCCCGCTCCACTTCCACTTTCACAGGACGATCCGTCAACGAAGAGGTTACAAATGTCTTCATCTAAAGAGAAGTTCCCCTCTAATAGTGTCCCTTTCTTGAAGAGGTAACTGTCTTCCTCATTCTCGACTATTCCTTTTCTGGCTTTGCTTGACACAACCGCTTATGGATTTTGGAAGACGTTACTATCTGGTTCTTCTGCAACCTCTTGACTGATCTCAATTTTAGTCTCTTCCCATGTAAACTCAACAACAAAGTCTGCAAGTGCCTACCCTTTGATGGACACCCTCGGTTGATAAACGATGTCATATTCTCCCAACTCGATGGCCCAGGTCTTCATTCTGCCCGACTTCTCAGGCTTTTGGAGGACCTGTCTGAGAGGGGAATCAGTGAGGATGACCATAGAATGGGCTTGGAAGTATGGCTTTATCTTCCTAAAAGTGTGTATCAGGGAATATGCTAACTTTTCCATTAGAAGGTAGTTCTGTTCGGAGCCTTGAAGAGCTTTGCTATTGAAGTATACCGACCTCTGTACTCCATCATCTTCTCTTATTATGGCAGCACTAATGACTGATTTTGAAACAGCTAGATACACATATAACTTCTCCCCCAGGACGGGCCGAGATAGGAGCAGAGGAGACCCGAGGTAGGATTTTAGCTCTCTAAAAGCTTTATCCCATTCCTCATCCCATTCGAAGTCTTTCTAAGCACTTTAAAAAAAGTAAGACACGTTTCCATAGCTCTTGAGACAAACATGTTAAGTGCTGGAACTCTTTCGGTTAGCCTCTAAATGTCTTTGATAGTTTTAGGTGTATTCATTTCCAGTAGAGCCCTTATCTTCTCAGGATTGGCCTCTATTCCCCTTTGATTGACGATGAATCCAAGAAATTTTCCTGCTCCTACTCCGAAGACATACTTGGTAGTGTTGGGCTTTATCCTGTATAAATCCATGGTGTTAAAAGTCCTCTCCAGTTCGGCTACGTCAGTGTCTCCTTCAAGCTCTTCGTAAACATGTCATCGACATATACCTCCATGATCTTGCCAATCTGACTCTCGAACATCTTATTTACAAGACGTTGATAAGTGGCCCCTACATTCTTCAAGCCGAAGGGAATGATCTTATAGCAATAGGTCCCCTTGTCGGTTATGAACGTTGTCTTCTCTAAGTCTTCTGCGTCCATACAAATCTGGTTATACCCATAATAGGCATCCATGAAGCTCATGAGCTCATGCCCTGCTGTGGCATCCACCATCTGATCAATTCGTGACAGTGGGAAGATGTCTTTTGGACAAGACATGTTCAAATCAGTGAAATCTATGTACATCTTCCATTTCCCATTAGCTTTCGGCACGATGATGGCGTTAGATAACCACCCAGGGTATATGACTTCTTTGATGAACTTGGCCTCTTCAAGCTTTCTGACCTCTTCCCTCATGACATCATATTTTTCCCTTGAGTAAACCCTTCTTCTTTATTTGATGGGCTTAGCATCTTCTAAAACATTGAGTTTGTGGCACATAACTTTAGGGTCAATACCCGGCATATCCGCGTGGCTCCAGGCAAAGACACTCTGCCTCTTCCTCAGTAGCTTCACTAGCTCCTCCTTTATCTAAGGTCTTAGGGTTTTCCCAATTTGGACGGGTTTTTTTGGCTCGTCCTCATTGAGGACGATGGATTCTACCTCTTCCGCGACTTCTCCCTTCTTGAGCTTTGTCTCATCCCTTAGATCAAGTGTGTCGATGTTGTACGTGGTTATCGCCCTCTTATGAGCCTCTCTCTCTTCCGCAGAGTTGAAGTAACATCACATGCCAATGTTTGGTCACCCTGCACTTCCTCTACCCCATAGGTTGTCGATAATTTTAGCATTTGGTGAACGTTGATGGGACGACCTCAAATTCCTTAAGGGCTACTTTTCCTATGATGAGGTTGTAGGCCGAGAAGATGTTTTCATCCATCACAAAAATATTAATCTTTTAGGTCAACCTCTTAGGACACTCGTCCCCCATTCGTACATCCATCTCATACATGCCCAATGGATAGACCTTTTCATCGCTGAAGCCAATCAACGGATGATGATAGGGCACAAGCCTAGCTCTGCTGAGGCTTAGGCTCTTGAAACAAGTCCAAAACATTATGTCTGCTGAGCTTCCCCCATCAACGAGGATTCTCTGTACCTCATATCCATGCACCCTTATAGTGATTACCAAAGGGTCATCGTATGGATCTAGGATACCTTTGAAATCAAGTCAGGAGAATCCAACTATAAGAGTATCCATATCTACCTTTTTTCTCTTCTGTTTAGCCTCTGAAGACGCCAAATTCACAATCTCTACTTTGGTTACTAACTTAGCCTCTGCCACATGAGCTTTGCGATCGGCTACCTCTAAGCCACCTCTTTCTAGTCCTCCACAGATGGTGTTAATACCAAAGGAGATCATACCAACCCTCTTCACCGGACATTATCATCTTTTGGTGGGAGGTCAGGGTCATCCTCATCATCCTCATCTGAGTCCTCATCTTTTCTTGTTGGGGCATGTTCCCAACACTTGTCGTTTCTCTTTTTTTTCGGGTCTTTTTTCCCCCCTTAGAAGATCTACCATCGACATACTTCCTGAGCCTTCTGAACTTTTACATATTCTCAATCTCATCATTCAAGGTAAAGCACCTGTCAGTTAAATGACTGTGGTCTTAGTGGAACTCGCACCACAGATTCTTATTCCTCTTATAAGGAGGAGCCTTCAGCTCTCCGACCATCTAAGGGAACAGTCATTTTTTAGCTCATTGAGGATGTGCTCGCAGCTCAAAATTAGAGGATTATAGTGTGAAAACTTGTTGTCTACAGACCTCTTTTTTCCGTCTTTCTTCCTTGGAAATTTTCCGCTGCTACTTCTATTCTCATCCTTATACTTTGCGGGCATTGCCTCTTTAGCGTTCATGACCCTTCCTGCAGTTGCTAACATCTCTTGCAAGGACTTGGGAGGGTCTTCAGCAAGGTTCAACAGTAACTTCCCCTTCTGGAGTCCTCTAATCAGGGCTATCATAGCTATATTCTCTTCGTAATCTTCAACCTCTAATTTTTATTTGTTGAATCTAGCAATGTAATCTCTTAGGCTCTCGTTCTTGCCTTATTTGACGTACAGCAGATGAGTGGTCTTCTTTTGAGGTCTTACCCCAAAATAGAAATTGTGAATAAATCATTTAGCTAATCCCTTAAAGTTCTCAACAGAGTTCTTCGGAAGAGAGGTAAACCAAATATGTGCAGCTCCCGTTAAAATCCCAGAGAAGGTCCGACACCTCATCTCATCTGGGATTGAATAAATATATGTTGCAGATTGGTACATCTCAATATAATGCATAGGGTTGGTACTACCATCATACTTCGGAGACATCGTAGGTGGCTTGAATTTGGCAGGGGTTGGGAAGTTCACTATCATTGCCACAAATGGGGAGCCCTCTGAGAATCCTCTTTGTAGTGGGTCTCGACTTTTGATGAGGTTGCCTATCTTCTCCTCCAGACATTGGATGGAGTCATTCCACGGTTTAGCAATGTCAGCCTGGTCGAGGTTGTCCCTAGCCACCTCCAAAGGGTGGACTAAGGGTTCCCCAACTGTAGCGTAACATCGATTGTTGACCTCTTGGCCACAGCCTCGTCCATGTAGGGGTCGGTTATGTCGAGGTCTATGTTCACCATCTCCCCCTTAAGAGCCAGGTTCACTTCTCAACCTGGATAACCTCTACCTCAGATTAATGACTAGGCCGATACTTTTAAAGGCTGGCCCTCTACTCAGGCGATCAAAAGCTGATCCTCTTGGCTGGGCATCCCCAACCTAGGTCCTTCGAGATCCGCAACCTCGGTTCTGCTGCATAGGATGTACAGTGTTGTCTGAAACCTCATAGGGCTCCTAGCAGTCTGCTGGAGAATCTTCTACATCGATATCGTCATATCTGTCCTCAGGGCAAGAGTTTCCTTGCCTCCCCAAACCCAAACGTCTAGGGTCAGCAACGTCCATCCTCCATTGAGGTGTAGGTTGGTCTTTTTGCGGTGCCTGGGGTGGTCCCCTGGCCTCTGGATGTGGTTGAACAGCCGCCAGAGTAATCATTCCTGGTGATATTGCAGGTGGCCTCATCATATTTTGGCTTAGTTAGGAAAATTGTTCCTTTATTGCATGTTGCGTTGCAGCCAACGACTTCAAGGTTGCTGCCACCTCAGCCATCTCGGCCTGGGGTGTTGCCTGGCTGGAACTGGGTCCTCCAACACCAGATGGTGGAGGAGGTGGTGGTAACTCCAGTGCCATATGTTAGGGATAAAGAGCTTGTGATGATAATATGAGAGTTTAAAAACCTTAAAGGACCTCTTTCAATGGTGAAATAGCTTCACACGAAGGGTGAGGCCTGGTTCACCACCAGAGTCTCCAATGAGGTTAAGCTAGGAAGAGATGAATCTTCTCTTTCCAATAGACGGCACCAAAATGATGATGCTGGAAATAGCACCACCAGATAAGGTGTGGATAAGCTCAATCAAGTGATAACAATGGCTACACATGAGAGTATATGTACATATATGTAGAAGGAGGTGAGGAGAAGAGGATGAACACTGGAATATAAGTGGTTCAGCCAATCTGGCCTACGTCCACTATGAGTGTGTGTGAGTAATATCACTGAATGAAGGCACTAATGGCCATGGATACAATCTCTCAATCTTTCTCTCTCTACTGTGTAAAATGACAGAGTTTAAACTAGGGTTGTAATTCTATATCCCTTTACAAGGTAGATGATGGCCTCTATATATAGCACTTAAGGGGTGTAATGTACCCCCCAAGCATGCAATGGACATGTGCATGAAGATCCAACAAGTGCCAGGATGACACCTGGCTGATCTTAACTAAATAATGATGACCTCAATATTCCCTCACGTGGAGGGAATGATTCAGTTATAACAGATTTGTCCACGTGTTCCAAGCCATACATGTACTTGTAAATGCTCGGCTGTCTTTGATTGGTGCCAACCTCAGCCTAGATGAGTACGAGGTTGGTGAAGTCCAAATGTTCCTTTTCCCGAGATCATTATTCATGTGGACCTCGACTAGGTTGGCTGGCCCAGGTAGATGTAACGTCTTCCAGGGTCGACCCATGTCATGATGATGGATCCTATGAGGATCTATTAATGGATGCCTGAACACATATACATCAGCCGAGGTTGATGTATGAGGTAGGTGTAACGTCTGCCAGGGCCGACCCTATGAGAGACGATATTACTAAGTTATTATAATCTTCTGCCACCTTGGCTGTGAGTCAGGCCAAGGTTAGTGTCTCTGAGTAGGAAGATGTACTTTGGGCATATCAGGTATTTAGTCCTTCTCCCATTTACACTCTTGTTAAAAACCGAGGGCAAAAGTTTGAATCCCTAAAAACCTTAGCAAAAGGACAAGATACAACCATAGAGTTCCCTTTAACCAAACGATTCAAGGCTTATCATCTCATTTGACCAAATGGTCTAGGATCAAAAGGCAATCTTATAACATCTCTTTAACCAACCCTGAATCCTCACACATGTCCTTACCCCCCATATCGACCATACACGTGGAGAACTTAACTTAATGGTTGAAGGACACAATCAAACACTATAAATAGAGGTCCCCTCCAACCTTAAAAAGAACCCCAAAACCCACATTGATTCAATTTTCTAACTTTCATCAACCCAGATTATATATGAATATTGATTTTTGCAAGAAAAATCTTTAGTGAAGTTCGTACTTTGTAAAATTTTCTTCCTCTAAAATATAAAGGCAAACCTCTGAATGCACCCTATAAAAATTCTCTTTTATAATCGAAGTTTTGCCTAACTAAACAATGTAAATCAATGGTACGAGTAAATATAACATGAAAACATAATTTTCAAAACTCTTCTCTAGAAAGTATCTATGAGCTGAATTACTCCAAAATTTGACAAAATAAAAGTCTATAATCGGAATGAAGTCAACACTTCTTTATGTGAACAAAGCCCATCACAATGGTTGGCCCCTTGAATATGTGTTTTCATGGAATACTTATCAAACTCCCATCTCTAATTAACATATTTTTGACGTATGAATATAATGTTCCAACTCATAATGAAAATTCTAAATTAAGGACTGGTCTCTATAAATACCATGATGTTGTATATTTTATACCCGGTATCCCATTGCCTCTACCCATAAATATGTCTTGTTTGTTGGAACTATGTTGGATTTGATCCCAAGACCTCTTGGGTATATATGAGAAATAACGAGCCAAACTCGGGATCCTAAGCCATATAATACGTCTCGTGGACGGTTATCTATTAGGGGTGCCTTTTCTCTATTCTATGAAGTGATCATCTTTATCACTTAGGATCAGCTCGAGGCGTATAAAACCTTTGAAATTTTAGCCATATCGATAGAGGATACATAGATCTTGTTCAATGACTTTTGGTCCACTCCAGTACTAAATACTCCCCCTCCTCCTTCTACACCTCCATACTAGTCTGAAGGTTCAACAACACCTTCTGGTTAATGATCGCCTAACTGACATGAATATCTTTGTCAAAGACTTTTGGGTCCACTCCCATTATGAACCTCCACCTAAGTTACCATCTGGGTCATAGATATCTTCTCCGCCTCTGAAGCCATGTTCCAACAGTTCCACACACATCACATTCAAATACATGTACAACCGAACTATGCAGGCTTTGATCTCGTGGCTAATCGGGTACATAGACAAAATATAGATTCATTGTCTTAAGCATAAGCCTCAATAATATATATCTCGATATGTTTTCACAATATAGATGCACTCGTCTCTCATATTATTATTTAATCCCATATCACATCTCGAACGAGATATCAAACTATCTCAAGTCATGATCCCCTGCGCATACACACCTTTGACGACCTCCTGTTACCTACGTCGAGATTTCTCGTACACTTATATACATACTATAGGTCGTTCGTTGTACGCATACCATTCCACACTCAAGAACGTTTTTGTATTTACACCGATTAAGTGACATTCCTATATCTCTCACTGTTACCATTTTGTACCTAAACATATATTTACGTTTTAAGGGATTATCCATCTAAGATCTCTTAGCATGTTCTAAAATAAACTAAAAGTAATCATATAATATAAAGAGTGATAAAAAACATATAAATAAAGAAGCATAAAGAACAAATAGAGGTGTCTAATACCTTCCCTACTCATAACTCAGTTCTGAACCCACTACACGAATCTCTGGATCACTCACAGACCCAAAATTGCCTTAGGATTAGCCCGAAAGGGCTAACCATAACCTTTTTAATTATTTTTACATAAAAGAAACTAGCGACTCTGAATAACTTACGTCCCCTCGCACGGAACATTTAGGCTTAGGCCCAAACATGTGCGTGCAATAAAAACTGGATATGGTGTCGAAGAACTTCTAAGGGAAATCATCAATCACTGAACTGATAAACCCAACCTGAGGGAAAAACGACAGACTAAGAGACAGGCACTCTCATGTACCTGTAGGGATCAAATTACAATCGTAGAGACGTCACTTCTCGATACAAAAATTGGCCCTCCCGAGTCCCTTATGGGGCTTATAACACAACACCCTCTTCTTGAGCTTGGGCCAGTATAGACTTTATGTCTTCACGAGTCTTATATAGTAACTTCCCTATCTTACCTAAACTAGGAGGATTCGACCCCTTAACCCCAATGTAGTTCCCAAGGAATCCCACAAAATGTCCCAGAGACCTCCTCCCTTTGAACTGCCACATATCTCAAATATAGACCCCAATGGCACCCCTTAGCACACCTCCAAGTTCACTACATAATATCCCCATGAATGCACCACCCTCGTTACCACCTATGGGATAGTCCTTTTATGACCGTCCCTCTAATTCTTGTGAGTGTGGTTTTCTTAAATTATATGCCTATTTTTAAATTCAAAAGGGATGGTTCACACAATTATTCCAAAATTAAAAATTCTTTCAAAATTAACAATTAAGATCTTCAAATATTTAATTTCTTCAAAATTAACATATAGTAAACCAAACAAATATTTAAATTTTGCTTAAACAAAATTAATTAAATTCAAGTTCTAAATTAGATAAACATATATACCATGAAAATTGTCAAATTAAATTCTTTCACTTGAATTAAATTAAACTAAAATGACCCATATGAAATTTGCACCAAATTACACACAAATTGTGATTCAAAATAATTTTATACTGTTAACCCTAATCTTGCATCTAGGTGATTTTTGCAAGATAAATTAAAGACACAACCATAATGCCGCGATCTACAAGGAAAACCTATAACGGGAAAAACCTCGAGCGATCTAGCCACAAGTCCACTAAGTATGATTTTACAAAAGACACAATAAAAAGACTTACTCAACAACCTGACGTCCTCTCGATCCTTGACGCTTCTTCATTGCTTCACCTCTGCATAGTCAATAACTTAGGAGTCCACTTTCATCTCGGAATCCAGCGATGGGTAAAATCAATCATCAAACACATGAAGTCCTCCTCCGTATGCACACCACGAACAACATAATGGAGTCCTCTATAGGACACTATCTCTTTTGGGTAGAGAATGGTATCTAGTGCCAAACCAATGATATCAAAGCATAATATATGAAGAAACGTGGATCATGAATCTTTATGGGTGTAAACTTTGTGTTTTGTTGGAAATTAAACTATGAAAATCAACAATAAAAATGGGATTTTTGGATAAGTATTTCTTCTCTCAAAAGTGTAGCAAGATGTCTCTCAAACGTCTCTGCAAAAAAATTCCATTCCTGCACTAGTTAAAAGGGTGGTTAAAAAGATATTAGGAAGGTTTAAAAAAAATTGTCGAAAACCATCGGTTGTTCGAACGACTTTGTTATCTCATTCGAATAAGATTGCAGAAGAGAATATATTTCGAATGACAATATGGACGAAACTTTGAACGACAGAGAAAAAAAATAAAAAGTTTGAACCTTGTTCGAATGACCTGGGGAACTCGTTCGAACGAGACTGAAAAATCGTTCGAACGACATTGTAGAAAAAAATTATTTTTCTTCAAAAAGTGAAAAATCATTTTAAATTTAGTTCAATAAAAAATGACACACAATAAAAATTCCAAGTCTTTAAAAATATCATATGAATTCATACCTTTAGAGACCATGGAAAATTGAAAGGTTGATGATGTTAAACATGGCACGAAATTTGGCAATGATGATATTTTAAATTTATGCTTGGCTGCTACGAAATTTATGAATTCATAGTCTTGACGGTCATAAACTTCTTTCCTATAACTCAAATAGTTTTTTTCGGAATTAAGCCAACACTTACAAATTGACTCAATTGGAAATTTGTCCTTAAAATTCTCCAAAGCTTCATCCAAACCATCAACTCAATCACCCTCAATACCGTTATCCACCTCCTCGTCATCCTCCAAATTGACCACCTAATCTGGCATCCCAACATCCTCACTCGTACATCTTGTTCTCCTATCATCAGTTCTCGATCGCCCATAGGATCCTCCCCTAATCCCTTAGGCATGTCTACGGAGCCATTAAAACCTTCTGACCACTCACAAGAAAACCTTATGAATACCCTCTAAGAACCCCAACTCCCCTCACCAGCAAAACCAATCAGGGGCATAGTACATACGATCTTCATTAACCATCTTTACAAAAAAAACTAAGTAACCCAAGTTATCCTATAGGAAAAGCTTAAAAATACAACATCCAACAACATTTAAACATCCCCAATCAATAGCATCTCAATATCCCTTATATATAGGGGAGGAGGGGAGGGAACCCAAATCACCGTGTCCTATGAAAATTGTTGCATGACCCTCCCCCCAAGTAAACGATCAAACCGTAAGGGTCCTCTAGGAGAAACCAAAGTTTGGAATACTTTTAGGTGACTATGTCTAAAGGATGAGAGAGTAAGATCCCAAGGTACCCAAACAAAATACAAGTCAGTATCTCAAATTAAATCGAGATGGATAAAATGAAAAACTATATGAAAAGAAACTGTAAGAGAGTAGTCTAATTTGGGAAAATATCGGATTTTAGCACATGTTTGACTTGAGCAACTTCGATTGCGCCTACATATCTGTCTTAGTCGGAATCAAAGTCACCATAGTTCGTGGGTTTGTAGTATTCGCCGAAAAATTCATTATGGTGGAACTCGAGAGGTGAAAGGTGGAGAAACTCATCTCAAAACTCTTCTCCAAAACTCTTTTTCTAAAACTCTATCTAAAAACTCATAAGACAAGAAATCACTCTTCTCTCCCAAGAAGATCTCTCTAAAATGTATGGGGTGAGGCTTATTTATAGCAAAAACCAACACAAGTGGGTCGCCACATGTCAAATAACCCGTGGTGACACATGTCCTATTTTAAGTAGCACGTGTCACATAACATATATCAAAACCCTCAATACTAGAATATTATCTAGTTAATGCATTAATAATACACAAATACGTGTGATATGTTAGACGCTCATAATAATACCTCAGTCGCATAAACACATGGACTTTTGTCAATATTAATCATCTCTAATCTCATTTAATAATTTAATGAGAGGCTTATCATTAAGCCCCTCCTACATTTGTCCCCTCGTACATATAGTTGATATATTGATACATATCTGAAATATATCGACCGTGTTTACGAAAGAACTTTAGTCAGTTTTCATATATTCGATCGACCTGTGGATCGTGGGTAATAATCTCATATCTCATTTCATCTTGATGATGTACTTTAACCTCATATCTCACATTTTATGATATATTGCAATCTCATATTTCATATTTCAGTTACATTTTATACATCAATTTCATATCTCATATCTTAAATCTCATTTTTTAAGGCTTTGATCTCATAGGTTATTTGGAAGGACCTCGTTATCATTATTTTCATACGAGTAATATAATATGGGTGTTTCCCCCATTCCTACTTAAATGAACATGCATCCACAATTTTATTGTGATTGTTCGTAACTCTTCTTTGGTAAAAAGTATTATCATGGACACATAATAACTACTTCACCATTCTCTTTTATCATTCTCAACCAAGCTTGGTGTAAGTATTATTATGGTTTACATAATAACTACTTCGTCGTTCTCCAGTTCGATGGAAGTATTATTATGGTTTACATAATAACTACTTCATCGTTCTCTTTCATCATTCTCAACTAAGCTTGGTGAAAGTATTATTATGGTTTACATAATAACTATTTCGTTTTCCTCGATTAATCTTTTAGTGCATGTACATGTTTTTTGACTTGTTTTAATCACGATGAGGTTTCTTGTGCATGTATGTATTATTGAGTCGATCAAATTATCACTTTTTAATATTTTTCGCAAACTCACACCTACGAGGTGACATAATGATGAACACACACTTGTTAGGATTTTTTGTAAACTCCACCGTTAGAGGTGACTTAACAATAAAAACACACTTGTTAAGGTTTTTCGCAAACTCTACCGTTAGAGGTTTCTTAATAATGAAAACACACTTATTAAGTTTTTTTTCTTCCACCGTTAGAGTTGACTTAACAATGAAAACACACTTGTTAAGTTTTTTTGCAAACTCCACCGGTAACGGTGACTTAGTAATGAAAACCAGTTGTTAAGATTTTCGTAAAACTCCACCTATAATGGTGGCTTAACAATGAAAACACTTGTTAAGATTTTTCGTAAAACTCCACCTATAACGGTGACTTAACAATGAAAAAACTTGTTAATATTTTTGTAAAACTCCACCAATAATAATGACTTAACAATGAAAACACTTGTTAAGATTTTTTGTAAACTCAACCTATAATGGTGACTTAATAATTAAAACACTTGTTACGATTTTTGTAAAACTCCACCAATAACGGTGACACCCATAACGGTGACTTAACAATGATAATCACTTGTTAAGATTTTTCGTCAAAAGTCCACCAGTAACGGTGACTTAACAATGAAAACACTTATTTAAGATTTTTCATAAACTCATTCTTCTGTATCAATTTTTTGGGACAGGAGCCCATACCTGCCGAATGACAAACTGAGCGTGGTCCTTCGTCTGTTTCCATCAATGACCAACTTCTTCGGACGAGTCAAGTCATAACGATCGTGGTTCAGCTACCGACCAATTTGATAAAGTTTTTTGGAATATAATACACCTCTATAGAAGACTTATCTCAATACTCGTAAAGTTCTCATAATATGATGTCATATCTGAAGGATAACCGACTTTGTCAATTTCTGAGTGATAATTAATTAACTCGTTTGAACTCTTTGCGAAAGAAATGGAAGAAGCTGTTATAATGGCGTGCTTGGCCCATAATAAGTAATTGTTTATATTACCTCAGGGGCACTCTCCTTAACTGCAACGAAAGGCAGAAGGACTTCGTGCTGTGATGAAAATTGAGAAGGGGATAGGGGAGTTGTCTCTAGTTCAGAGGAGACGCCCCCAAATTCAATGGAACCTCCCCCCACAGAAGCGTCCTTCGTGCGGCGGGAATAAGTAAGCCTGATCATGGGGGAATGGGGAGGAGTAGTATCAGCTTGAGAGATACCAAAACGTCCCCCCCACGAAAGGGCTCACCGGGGGACTGGGGGGACTGGGTCTTCCTTCTTTAATTCCCTGCACCAAAGGTATCAAGAGACAAGAAGACACAGCTTGCCTTAAGAAAAATGCAAATAAGAACAAAAACATGCACACATACCTCAGATATGGAAGGAGAATCAGAAGATACAACCACCGACGAAGAAGGAGAGGAGGCAACAATAGAAGGAGCGGGCAAGAGATGTATCTCGGGAGTTCGTTTCTTTTGGGACTTGGTACCCAGAGTTTTCTTCCTCGTACCCGTTTCACCAGCACCTTGAGGAACCCTCAAAATTTTTTTACTCTTTACCGTTGGCTCAGTTGGATCAACTACGACCGTGGGAAAGGCAGCCGAAGGAGGAACGACGATAGCGCGTCATTGAAACTCAGCGTTTATTCGTTCTACCTCCACCCGAGCTTGCCTTCTCAACTCCTCGGCCTTTTCTGCAGGCATGACAGGAGGAACATAGGCAATGGGGAGTGCCACCAAAGGGGTTTCGGACTTGGATTTTAAGGATGCCCCACTTTTACCCTTCTTAGCTTTTTTGGCTGGTGGCTCAGAATGCCCTTTGCCAGTAGCAGCTTCGGTTGAAGGGGCAGGATGTTTGGAGATTACAATGGCCTTGGGATTGGGTGTGGCAGTGGGGATCATCGGGAAATAAGTTGGTGGCTCCCGGGGAGTTTTTTTAAGGGTTTTACTCCGAGGGAACTCAACTCCAAGAGCGGAGTTGCCCTTGAGACCCAGCTCGGAGGCTGAGAAAGAAAGGATTGGGGATATTGGGGAGGACTCTATATAAACTAGCGAATCCTGGTCAGTTGCATCAAACGGAATTTGGTGGCATAAGAGGTAGATACATCCCCCTTCCTAGTGGCACTTGGAAGGGTGACTCGCCCATCGATGGTAGAGGTCACACCAAGCACCGCTGCTGCAAGATAAAAGGTGAAAGTTTCAGCGAAAGTGTATGGTTTTGTTAAAACACAGGTCGAAGGTCCCCCTGATCAAACCGTAACTGCCTGTTGCATCTATCGAAGTTATAAGGTTTAGAGTTGTATCCTCATTCATTAAAGGAGGGAAGAAACCCAGGGGTAAATAGAAGCACCACGGCCTGCGAAGGATCTTCTACAACCGGGATGAATTTGACCGTTGAAGCTGTAGAAGGAAAAAAATCCCAAGAATGGGCAAAAGTAGATTCACTGTATGGCCTCATTATAAAGGAGTCAAAATGATCAAAAACTCCCATTATCTCCTTTCGACTCTGTTTTTTTATGGAAACATAAGAGGTGTAGGGGCTTAATACCTTGGCTCACGGGGAGAGAGATAGACTTGTCGGTAATGGCAGGAAAACGAGTGTAAAGGAATCTCTTCAAGATAATGGTGTTGGAAAAATTGGCTAAGTTATAACGACCCAGTGACCGTGCCATGCTGATATGAGTTCGATCCAACCACGTATAGAGGGACCCAAGGCAATAGTGGACAGAGGAAGGTTGAAACCCCTGGCCAAACGAATGGAAATATTTATGAGGTCCCTCATGGGCTGTTCATTGGGTTTCCCAGTCAGGAAGAAGCGTGAAAGAAATACAAGAATGTAGGCCGGTAATTCCAGAGATGTACCTCTACCTTGGCCCGTTGCAGCAGTGGCATCCTTTGGAGTTGGAGATTCAAAAAAATAACTGATGAGGGGAGTAAAAGTGACCTCGTTTGAAGACCCAGTGCAACTACGATAGATCCGATCAAGCTCAGCTCGATCGGAAGTCTCTTCGGCGTCTAAGGCCTCATCGTGGTATGAAAACTCACCCATGGGATCAAACCTAAGTAGCTCACAGACGTCCTCCAATGTGATGGTGAACTCTCCCCACGCAGTAAAGAACGTGTGAGTTGTAACATTCCATCTGGAAACTAGTACTTGCAGCGCAACGTTATGCTTAGAAAGTGTGAGCTTCCTATACCAGTAGGCTCAATGAAGACTAACCTTCACAATATCAACAGTATGAGAGCTTTACATATGTATGTGCCAAGCAGCGAAATGGGTTGGCGACCCCCCAGGTACCTTGAAATCGATCTGAGAATAGGGGAAGTCACCATGGTCCAACCTAAAGCGTAGAGTCCCCTCTGGGGGGAAGGTAGCCCCACTTCGACGAATCCTCATCTTCATCACCCAACATTAAAAGGTCATACTTGGCTGAGAAAAGGCAGGTCTTACATGCATCAGAGAATTCATCATCTTCACCAAAGATGGGAGACCGGCGGTAAAAGCGTAGTTACTCTTGACTAGCAGCATTCAGGGTAGTGGTGCTAGGGGTAGCATCGGCGCCAGAGGTGGCAAAAGGGGAGCTTGGCTGAGCAGTGGAGGTGACAACCTTTGCTGCAATTGAAGAAACCATAGTAAGTGGCGATAAGTGAAATAGCTTGGTAAGAAGGGCTAGGAACAAAGATGGAGGAGCACAACCACAGGTGGTGGCGTAAAAGATGAGAGAAGGAAGAAGATAGGTAAAGATATGGACAACAATGGAGTTTTTTGTGCAAAGTTCTCTCTCAAAAGAAGACGAGATCTTGAAGAAGATGAAGGAAAGATAAGGGTTTTAAAAAAAGAGAAGTTTGAAACCTTTTAAACCTGTCTATTGAGTTTCCCACCACTGCACGTGCAAGGCCGCCTATAATCATTTCAAATGAACACATGACACTTCGGAAGTGTTGTGACAACTGAAAAGACAGGGCCACATCATTTATGAAGTGATGCCTGGGGAATAGAAAGGGTTGCCTTGTTCAGCAAGTTTGAGTTTTGGCGCTAGAATTTTTATCACACATATCCAATAAACTCCCAATGAAAAAGGTGTCCCAACGGTTCAAAAAGCTACGATGTCCCCTCACCACAAGTCCAAACGTTGTTTAAATTGTGACTCGGCTATATTGGGGAGAATTTCTTCTTTTTCGAACAAAGCAAACCATTACAAGGGAGAATTTCACAAGTCCCAATGATAGTGGTAGTCCTAACGAAAAATCACTGCTCACAACTATACCCCACAACAGCATGAACGAGGGAATTTCACTTCCTCAGAGCAAAAATGAGTATTTGAGAAGGTTAGTAGGACTTTCGGGAGAATTTGAAGTTACAAAGATAGAACGGTTGAAGATCAGTGTAAGGAAAAAGTGGTGATGTCCCTTCACCAAAGCACTAATAAGACACACTACTACGGCTCAGGTACATCGGGGAGAATTTTACTTTTTTTTTGGAGGTTCTAACTTAGTACTATAACGAAGGAAAGGATGCCAAACTTTTTACACACAGAGAAGATTCATCGGATTGAGAAGTTTTTATGCAGACATTTCTTGTTCTCACAATAAATCTCTCCACAAAGGGGTAAATGTTGAGGGGCTTGAAGGTAATCCTGAGATTAGGGATAATCCCCCTATTAACAACATTTTTTGGGATTAAGGAAGCTCAAGAGTGGCAACTCACATGAGGTAGTTCAGCGTGGAAGCTCAAGCGAGGCAGCTTGGCATTACAACTCATACTTTAGTCCTGTTGGTTAATTTAGTCTTGTTGTATCTTTTTTATACTGATTTTGAGCTATAATGATTGTAAAGATGTAATGAGTATGATAAGTTTGTGTGAGGTCGAACGGCACTCGCGAGAGATCGGGCTTGGCAGGGCCTGCGAGAGTTTCCATGCTCTATCGAATGACTTCGCCGTGGGAACTTCAGAGGGACTTGGTTTAGAGGATTGAGAAGTGAGGAACCGTTAGGGCTTATCCTGACCATCTTAGATACACCCGATAAAACACCGAAGGACCCTGACCGTGGAACCTCGAGGGGAGCAGCCTTGAGTTCCATCAGGCGTTGAGTTGTAAGCCAAATAACCCTCTACTTAATGTCACATCCACTTTATCTAATGTCACTAACCAGCTAGGCAATGTCAGACCTGCACTTGAGTAAACCACTGTGGTATTTGGGGATGTCAGATAGTTGGTGAGCCACCTCTGTGACAACAGCCCCCTGACACACAGTGGTTAGGTAAAAGGTTAATGTTCATGATGTGGAGACAACTAGTGCATCAAGTATTTAATGTTTGTGACATAAATTATGAGGGATGTCTTTTACAGGCATTAATGGTGGAGTTGCCTCGGGGGTGGTGTGGGAGGCTATTTGAGGACCCAAACCACCTTTGAGGAGAACATGATCTTTTTAAGAGTTCAGAAGTTATTACTAGAGATAGTATACATTAGAGAGAGAGAGTTATTACAAAAACCCAGAGAGTTTACTCACCCACCAATGTCATTTATTACGAAGATTTTAATACTTGACAGAGATTCTTGAGGGTGGTAGGTGTGTTTGGCTGCCTCCCAAGGTGTATCTAGGATGCTTACTTCTCTCTCCCTCTAGTTAAGTTACTTTTAAGTTCATTACTACCTTCTGAGTTATACACGAGAGATTTGTGAGTTCAAACTGAGTCTATCTTTATTGAGTTATACACGAGAGATAGTGTTGCTATTTAACCTATCATTATTGTACTCAAAAAGGGGTTACACCTCCATCTTATCTAAACTACCCTCTTACAAAAAACATACGAGGTTTTCCTGCATAGACATGAAAGCCACGGGATCTCTTCCAAAACATAAAAGCCTCGGGTCATAAATTTTCTTGAATATACCTCGACAAAATAGGATAATCCCCCTATATTAGTTATAGAATTCACGGTCATCCAATGGATGAATTAATGAAGTCAAAGAACCGAAACTATAAAGAAATCAAAGGGAATTCCTTCACTACGTAGTTAAGACCTAAATAAATTAAAATGGAAAAGTGTTAAATAAACTAGGAAACATACCACTCATAATTACTAGAAAACCATTACTATTAAAAACCATCCGAGAAAACAAACATATTCATATATATCTCCACCAAGCCTACCCTACCTCAAGAAAACTGTACAATTTTGGTAAAATATATAAAAAGGTCAACCACCACAGATGTATACCTCCATACTACCAAATTCTAGTATCGCCCCCACCGCTATAAGAAAAATACACCTCGGCATATATATGAGAAGCCAATGGATCAAGCTCAGGATCAACCATCCATTTCAAGTAAATGATTTAGTGCAATAAAGGAAACTCGAGTACACCAAATAAATCATATGCATTAATAGTTAGATAATTGCCCACCACTATAGGAGTAACCCCAAAAGGTAGTCCCATAAAATCTATAAAATCCATTGGATTCATCGTTGTCACACCAAATAGAAGGTGAAAAGTGTTGGTGGTATCCCACCAATGCTCTCTAAGGGATGCCAAAACATTCAATGCCCGACGAAACTTACCTCGAGGCAAACTCTCCAACAAATGCCCAAAACTAACCACGAGAATGTACGCCGGCACAAAATCGGGGGCCTTATCCCATGCCTTCCTCACTAAATAAATATATCCCCTAATCCTACAGGAGACTAGGGACTATAAAAAACTAGAGTAATGCGAATAAGTAAAACACTAATTTATCTTACTTAACTATATTTATTTATTCTTTACAAATAAAAGTAAAAAAGTTGGCATGAAATGAGTTTTAGCTTCCTTTTCTATTGAAAAAGGCTTCCTACCATTATTAAACTTGGCTTTATCTTACTTAAACTTCTCCATATTAGTCCTTACTAATTCAAGTATGAAAGTGAGCATAAAAGTATCTTTATCTTCCTTTTAAAAAAAAGACAAAAAAGACTTCCTACCATTTTCAAACTTAGTTTTATCATCCTTACATTTATTCATATTAGTGCTTAGTAATTAAAGTATGAAAGTGGGCGTCAAATGAGTTTTTCCCTCATTTTCTAAAATTAAAAGGCTTCCTACCATTTTTAAACTTATTTTTATCCTAATTACACCTCTTTATAGTAGTCCTTACTAATTAAATTGCGAAAGTTAGCATAAATGAGTTTTACCCTCCTTTTTTTAAAAAAGGGGAATCCTTCCCTTATCCTACATAAACTTCTTTATATTAGTCCTTATTAATTAAAGTATAAAAGCGGGGATAAAAGGAATTTGTACACTCGTTTTTCTTAAAAGAGAGTTTTACCTCCCTTTTATAAAAATGGAGTTTTGCCTTTGTTCTTTTAAACACCATTTTATCTTACTCGACCTTCCTTATTTAGTTTTGCTAACTAAAGAACCAAAGTATGTATAAAAGGTCATTTACTCTTTAATGCCTTTGCTTTTTCTACTGTTTCACTCAAATTTTCTATGTTTACTCCTTACTAAATAAAGTTTCAAAAAACAACATAAAATATAATTATAAAAAGGGACCCGTATTATTTTAATTATTATCACCTCATAAACTTAATTCATGACTCACTGTCTATAAACTATGAAAGTTAGCATACATTAAACTTTTATAGGTAAATAAAAGCACCACCTTCTTATTTATTATTTTTACCTATCCTACGAAAAATATTTTGAAGGATTTAATGAAAATATCGGATTAAACCAAAGAGAAAGAGAAGTTTTTTGGAATGCCAACCTTGACATCGAGATGCTTCGCCATAACCCGATGGTTGGCGCACTCCCTCAATAGCTCGTCCTTGTGACCCTCCACTGGTGGGGGACTCTCATCGACTGAACGCTCTCCCATAATAACTCCCTTGCCTCTCCATGCGATGCCCGTCTAGTCGTTAACATGGGGCAGAATACTAATGCTCCATATAATCCCCGGCATGATCACAAAAACATCTAGCCATGGAACCCCTTCATTCCACCCTTCGGCACACCAACCTCACCACCAACAACAACAACCCTGGCCCCAAGTCGAGGTTTAAGTCAAAATATTTATTGTGAAAACCCTCCCTGTTTCCTCTAAAGGTGTGTTTGGCTCTATGATTTCAATAAGAATAATGCAAAAAGAGAGGTAGAACACTAAAATAACAAGGTAAAACTTCTGAAGGTTTAAACCTTTTGGCTTCAAATGATTAACTATTCAGTCAAGTGTTTTTTAACCGATCTATTAATGTAAGCTCACAAATTTTCAATTGAGTTTTATGTAGTGTTGGCTCAATTCCAAACAAAACCATTTGAGTCATATAATAGAAGTTTTCCTTATCAAGCCTATGACGTGGTTGAGGAGTTCAAGACGTAACAGTCCAGATTTTAAAACTTCATCATTGCCGATTTTCGTGGCAAGTTTCACGTCATCAACATGAGGATTCATATGTCTCCTAAAGGTATGAATGCATATATATATAGGACCTTGGAAATTTAATTTGGGAATCAGTATTTTTTTGTTAAATTTTGTTTGTATTCATAGTTCTAAAGATTTTGTTCTCGGACACCTTTCCGTAGAAAAATCATATCAAATTCAAAAAAAATAAAAATAAAATACAAAGTTGGCCGCCATGCGTTCATATCAAAATTATCTACAATCAAGGCCTAAAATATCAGTAGAAACGTTATTCGAACTACCTCGTTCGAATGACCATCAAATGAGATTTCAGAATTTTTTTCTATTTTCTCATTAGAAGTATCGTTCGAACTATTCGTAATTTAAACTAGTTTAATTCAAGTCCGCACAGTTTAATTTGATAAAATTTGGTTTAACCTATATCAAAAATGAATTAATTATTATTAGGATAATTTTAGGACTTGTGTTGAATTAATTGTGTGCAAGTGATAATTAATGTTTGAGTAGTTTTATTTCACTTCTAGTTTAGTTTAATCGTAATTTGGAAGAAATTAAAATTTGAAGTTTGTTTTGAATTGAATTTTAGTTGGAAATTGAATTGAACCATCTTGTTTATTTTAAAGAATTTTAAAATTGGGGGCCTCGAGTTCCAACAAGTGGTATCAGAGCTAGAAGCGTTAAGTTATTGCGTTAAGATCCTTAATTTTGTTTTGTTTAAAAAATCGATTTTTTTTCGTTCTCAAAATTTCCAGTTTTTTATGGTTCTAATTACGCGTACTGGAAAACGCGTATGAAATCAACACTAAAGTCCATAGATGAGAGGGTTTGGATGTCTGTCGTTACTAGGTGGTTTCCACCTACATGTTTAGTAGAAAATGAACGTGTCCCCAAACCCGTAGAGAGATGGACTGAGATGAACAGAAATTAGCAAAGGATTGAATTCTTTGTTTAGTGCGGTCACACAAGATGAATTGCGACGTATCATGATGTGTGAAACCACTAAAGAAGTTTGGGATATTTTTCAACTCACCCACGAGAGAACTAGTGTCGTAAGAGCATCGAAACTCCAAAACCTCACCACTCAATTCAAGACCATAAAAATGCTTGAAAATGAAAATTTTGATGAATTTTATGCTAGACTTTCTGACATTGTTAATTCATCATTTAATTTGGGAGAAACGATACCAGACAATCGAGTAGTAAAGAGAATTTTAAGGTCCCTACCCAATAGATTTATTCCTAAAGTGATCGTGTTGAATTATTTACCCACTTTAGCCTCTACGAAACTAGAAGAGCTCGTAGGTGATTTATAAACATATGAACTTGATATGTTTTCCTCTAAGATCGAAAAGAAAAAAGATAAGGGCATCACTTTGAAAGCCTGAAAAGAGGAAAAACAAGTTTCAGATGATGAGAGTGATTTTGACTTGGAAGATATGGCTATGTTTACTAAAAAAATTAGAAAATTTCTTAAGTTTAAAAAAGCCAAAAAAATTCACTAAAAGACAAAATGAAGATCTAAATAAGGACGAGTCAAATCGGTGTTTTAGTTGTGAAGGGTATGGCCATAGGCCTTTTTAATCTTCCTATTAAACTAAGGAGAGAGGGCAAGCAACCAATTTCATACAGTGCTACCCTTAGTGATAGTGATAAGGAAGAGGGATCTGATTTCAACATTGAGTGCAATTTTATCGCGTTCATGGAAAGTCATGTGAGTGATAGTGAGAGCTCGTCCAATGATAACACTAAAATACATGACACTTCTGAGTAAAAAGTTTATGATTCCCTTGTTTTTTTTATGATTATGAGAGTGAAGAGAGAGAGAGTGAAAGTGAAGAAGAGGTTGATGAGAGTGAACTTCAAATTGCCTTTGGAGAGTTATATGAAGAATCAATTAAATTAAAAAGGTCTAATTTGAAGTTAGAAGCTAATTTGAGAGAGCGTGCTAAGGTCATTGATGAGAGAGCTTTAGTGTAAGGCCTTAGTACACGTGAGAGATCTCTTTAAGAAAAGCTTGAGTATGTTGAAGGCGAGAGAGATAGCCTTAGAGGTTTAATGGAAATAACGAAGAAAGAGCTTCTCATGTTTGAAGAGAGGAAGGTTGTGCTAGAGTTTAGGGTCTTAGAATTAGAAGACAAATTGATAGACTCTAGTAAGGTCAAATTTGACTTGGAATGTAGGTCCCAAAAACTAGATAAAATCTTAGGCAGGGTCCAAATCAAAAATGACACTTGTGGTATAGGCTTCGATTCTTATAATGCTTCCGCTAATAAATCCAAAACCACTATTTTGAGAGAATAACCTAGGTACACTTCCAAAGATCAATACTTAGGTTCTACCTTTTGTCGAGTCTTTACTCGCTCACATTGTGGTCGAAAAGGTCATCTTAGGAAATCCTGTTTTGATCTAAAAAGGGATCCTAGGAAATCCAAGGGTAGAGTCACCACGGTTCCTAAATCCTGAGAGCGTCAAGTTTCACTAGTTTGGGTTAGGAAACCCGATTTGGCGGCCTTACAAGATAGGATTTACGATTCTCATTTGCTATCATGTGAAACCTCCCATGCTAAATCGAAAGGTTAAATGCGTTAGTTTTATTTTCATACTCTAGCTTACGTGCATCATGATATATTCGTTTGCTAGTTGTATGTTTTGTTTGTCATTTTCTAGTATATACTCCATACTTAATCGCATGCTAGAATTATGATGTGTGTATATGTTTTGTATTTAGTTTATTGTTTGTGTCTTATTGAGACAATACAAAAAGATGTTTTTCCTTGTTTTTCTTTTGAGTTGAATTTTTGTTTGTTGAAATTTTTTTGAAAAACTTAAAAAGATTTGTTTGTGTATTTTAGTTTGACACACTTTATGTGGCATATACTTGTGCTTGAATCCGTTTCCTTTTCTCTTCCATGTGGCTAGAACTTTTAGCTAAGATTTTTAATCCTTAAAGTGTTCTTTGTCATGCATGCATGGAGTAGTCTGATTTTGTGTTGCTTAATGGATTCTATATTTATATGCCTCTATTCACACATGCATGAGCTCATTTGAAATTTAAAATTCGCATGTTTATTTGAGTTAAGTGAGATGTTCTCCTATCAATTTAGTCATCTACATTTTTCTATGACTATGGAGGATTTCTTCATGTAATAATCGTTTCCCGGATTTAAAAAATAGAAAAATATGTTTATCCGGTGTAGTTATTTATCAATGGAATCGGGCTGCGAAAGATAAAATTACTTTGCGTGAAAAGACACCATTGAATATTAGGCCTTAAAAAATGTGACATTAAAAAGAATATTTGCCAAGGCCAAAAACAGTTTAGTTAATATGTTCAAAAGTAAAAGAAAACGAAAAATTATGAGGAATTTGGTTTGATGTATTAACGGGTTTGCATAATGACTTTGTATCCTAGTTATGATTTTATTATCATGACTCTATTGATTTGTAGAATCATCTAAATTCTAAGCTTATGTGCATTGTGTATGTTTATTCATTGAGTTCAATTTATATTTTCATATGAGGCTATATCTAAATGTGATAAAGTTTTGCAACCAAATGAGATTTCCAAAGATTTTAAAAGCAAAAATACTCCCAACAAATGTTCATGTTTATGTGTCCTTCATTAATGACTTAATCAATTTTAAAACACATTTTCACACCAAAATTTTGTTTAAATCCAAGTTCTTTCATATATATAATTTTCTTTTAGTGTTTGTTTGGCACTGGGTTTTCTCTATACCAACAAGAAGAGAAGTTTGGGTTCATTCTCTACTCACAAAGGAGAAGAAGTTTGTGTTGTGGTTTTCTCACTTGGTGAAAGGCACCAGGTGTCGTTAACGGTGGGTTGTGCCTCCATTAGTGGACTTCAAGATTGTGATGGACTTCGTGGTTATCAACTAGATAGAGGTATTTGCAAGAAGAAGTGGCGGGGCTTGAAGGGAGTCAAGTCGAGTGTTATAAGTCTTTTTATCTTGTAATTGTAAAACCGTATCTAATGGATTTGTTAGGCCTGGGCCATCCGAGGTTTTTTTCATTGTAGGTTTCCCTTGTACATCTCCTCGTAGTGAGATTGTTTCCTTTATTTTGTTTAACTCACCTAGAACGCATGCTTAGGTTAAAAAGATAAAATCTAGTTTAATTTGCAATTTTTCTTGTTTTGGTGTTAAAATATATTTAGGTGAATTTAAATTAATTTAATTCAAGTCGGCACAATTTAATTTTATAAAATTTTGTTTAACCTATATAAAAAATGAATTAATTGTTGTTAGGCATATTTTAGGACTTGTGTTGAATTAATTGTGTGCAAGTGAAAATTAATGTTTGAGTAGTTTTATTTCACTTCTAGTTTAGTTTAATCTTAATTTGGAAGAAATTAAAATTTGAAGTTTGTTTTGAATTAAAATTTGAATTTAATTTCAGTTGGAAATTTAATTGAACCATTTCGTTTATTTTATAGAAGTTTAAAATTGGGGGCCTCGTGTTCTAACTGTTAATCATTCGACCAATTATATAATGAAATTTCACCTTGATACCTTAATCAATTGAATGGTGGAAACCAGACGTCACCTCATATATCAAACCATATAAACAATCAATGCCACCTTCATCCGATCAATTGAAGGGTTCCCCCAAAAAGGCGATGGTTGGTGGATCAAGGAATTCAATTGATCGATTAAACATCACAGCCAACTAATCAGTTAAATGATCAATCAAAATGTTATCACTTAAAAGTGAATATTTTCATGATAATATCCCTAACATATACCCTTATACATGAACTTAAACTACTATAATGCCTCCTAGACATCCATATTTTGACAAAGAGTATCTGTAAGACCACACTCCTCATCGACTGCCTTTATAGATAGACACCTTAAAGTTCGACAACACACCGCTTTTAAACAGCACGTTCAACCAACCCAAACAACATTCGATCTCCCAGAACACTTGGGATAAAGTCATAAAAATCCTCGAGAAACACCCAGGGATCAAACATAAATCCCTTAAAATTTCCAGACCGTCGGGTGTGTATTTTGCACTAAATTCTAGTACGCACGGCCAACCCGCACAACATTTTCTCTCCTGAAACACTTATGAAAAACTCCTAAAAATCCTCAAAAAATACCCGAGGAATGAAATTAAATCCCCGAAGTTTTCCAAACCTTTTGGTATTTATTTTGTACTTGATGTTTATACGCGCAACTAACCCAGACAACACTCGATCTTGTAGAACATGTAGGGAAAACTCCTAATAATCATCGACAAACCCGGTATGAACACACATATATACCCTAGGATTTCTAAACTATAATGTATTCATTCGGCACCTGGTTTTTGTATTAACATGCTTGACTTGTGCTTCCTCCGATATCTCAAAATTCTTAGGACAAACTCCTAAAAATCCTCAGGAAAAAACCAAGGTCCGCCCATAAATTCATCATCAATTTCGCCCGTCTTTTTAAAAATGGTCTTTATCTTATTATCACACTAATGCCGGAGCTAATCATTACACAGTCCCTCGAATAAGCTAGGGACTCTCCCTAAAATTCCTCAGGAAACACTCATGGATCCTTCTCCTTGAATCTCATTCCGAGTTCTTGGGGTGAAGTGTTGGTCTTTCGAAGCTATCTTTTAAATCTCAAGAAAGAAAAAAATCATGGGTCAAAACTCCTGCCCAAAGAAGTACAACCCAACTCTCCGAAGTAAGAATCCACGTCGAAGACCTATCTATGCTCTAAGGGTAAAGATTCTAAAATGTTTGTCTTGAAGTCTAAAAAAATGTTAGGATATAAGGATACCCTAAATATGTACAACACTATACTCTGACTCCACCAAAAGAACAAAGGTCACATCCCAAATTTTTGCACACATACGTGGTAACGCAAACATAAAGATAATTCTAAGTCCATAACAATTTTTTAAAGATTTTGAGTAGTTGAAGAATCAATTAAATGTACTTGTATATAATTGTAATGGAAATGAAATTTGATGTAACAATAACCTAAATGATGCAATTGTAAATAAAGAAATATGATGATTTAATCTAATATAGCAATATCAAGTCCGAATGGGTAAAGGTGCGGATAATTCTAAAACAAGATAACCCATAATTGTCCAATTATAGAGGCTTAACGTAGATAGAAATACAAGATAACAACGACTAAATATAAAATTTGAGATAAAGTAACAGTATCCAAAGTAACATTGTTGAGCCCAAACTCCGAGTGGCATCTATATGGCTAGCAAAACTAGGCACTCAATACCGTGAGTCCTATAGGCCAAATAACACTGTCACGGGTAGAACATTAGCTTATTCCCTTGTTATAATGTATTTTATTAAAGGGTTTAATGAAATAAGATTTAAATTGAAATTATCGGTTAAAAAACAACATAGATTTTTAAAATCGAATCAAATTTAACGTATTGTGAATTGCATAAATGAGAATAAGATTTCTTGGGATATCACAAAGTGATATGAACAATTGACAAAAACAAGGTAATTGCATGAAATAATACAAAAAATAGAAGTTACGTACTTGGATGGGGGGATTAGTTTTAAATTGAATCTCCTTGTAAAATTTATGGACCGGGATTTCTATAGTAAAATGAATTAAGTAAGATCTCCTTTTCTGAAAAATCTAGTAACGTACGATAATTAGGGTGTAAAAGAAATAAGCTTTAGGGTTTAATTTGAAAATTCCTGTTGGTTTAAATTTGCTAGGGTTATAGGAATAGTCTATATTAGGTGTAAGAAATTTTTATTTTCCTTATGTGCTTAGAAACCTATATATGAAAATTAGTGGCTAAATTTCTAGGTTAAAAAAGTTCAGGGGTTTATGTGCTAAGTACAATTTTTATTTTTAATTCCCTTTCTAAGGGATCTATGAAAAAGGTTCTGGTAATCCAAACAAGGTGCTATAATTTACCATTTTGACCAAAAAATAAAATAAAAGTTTAAAAAAATCAGAATTGTTTGATTGGACACACGCCCTCATGCACTCTGTCAAACCTCCCACACGCCCTGGTTGACCTTACTCCCGTGCATGGAAACCCACTTCATCTCCTACCTTCATCATTTAACTTTAGGGTTTCGAAACTTTGATTGAGGATTATGTTCAGTAAAGAATACCATTTTTTTCATTCAAAAACCATTCTTCCAAATTTTTCACAAGCATTCCGAATATATAACTTTTATGGATTGAGGTTGATTGTAGAAGTGTAACTAGTTTCTATAAAAATTTGCAAAGTTTGACTAAACATTTATGAGTTTGTTGTTAAATTTGAGCTATGGCGTGGTTAGGGTGATGTTCCCGGATAAAATAAGAGAGAATCATTCTGGTTTCAGGTTAAAATTCACACTTTCCAGAGATAATTTTTCCTCTGAAAATTTATGGGTCGTAAAATACAAATCGAGATTAGGGGTAACAAAAAGGATTAATACGCAAATTAACCATTCAACCTAGGTTCCTATGAACCAGAGTTTGAGTTTTCCCAGTTTGAAACTAGTTCAAAGTCAAGAATACAGAATCCACTATTGAATCTTAAGCTTCAATAGTGTTTTCTAATATTCGAACACGTTTAGTGGTAAAATTATGTAAAGATTAACATGTAACTATTGAAAATGAATTTAGGCTAGTGCAGAAACTCAATCAAATTGAAAGAACTCAATTTAACACATAAAATGATAGAATACTAGATTTCTCTAAAACTAAGCTTTAAATTGGAGTTGTGAAAATGCACATTTTTACTGTGGTAACTGAGGAAATATATATGGATGATGGAGGAAAGCTTGTTATTAAGTTTATAGGTGGATTTCAAATTGGTTTCATTTGAGTTTTGATGTAAGGGATGTGATGAGTTATAGTTTGCATGTGCCAAGAAGCTTACTAGGCTGCCTAGGTGACTTCCACCTCAGCAGGGGTCTTAGTGAAGTTATTCGAGTTTAAGTATTTGGTCCCTAGGTTTTTTGGTCTTTTATATTTATGTTTATCCATTTATTTTTAAAAGTTTTAGGGGATAATGTGTATTTTTATAAATTTTAAGAGCAGATCCAGCTAATTATAGTAATTTCAAGTGATGTAGGTTATTTATGTAACTAAGTTTGGGGTTGGGGTTTTATTATGAAGTTTAAATAAAGTTTTGAATCTTTCTAGTGTCATTTTTAGAAATTTGTAACTTTAGGGTCATTTAGGTAATTTTTATATTTCTTTGGTATTTAGTTTTAACAAATCCATTAGTTTTTATAAGGTCGTATACCCGTATAGGTTATCAATATATTTATATTGTTTAGTAGTCAGATTTTCGTATGTGAGTACGATTGTAATAAGAATAGAGGCAACACATTGAATCTGAATGTAAGGGTTGTTACACCAAACCTGCATGATAGGAGTTCTGATTTCTTTAAAGCCTGGTCCTCATCTAGTATTTAGCTTAATCCTTGTATAGAAATTATGATTTTAGAGGTGGCGGGGGAGAGCTTATTCGTCGGTTTAGAGGTTGATTTCAAATTATTTTCATGGGAGTTTTGGTGTAAAGGATGGTAGAGACCTATGGTTTTTATGTGGGTTCATGTGCCAGAAAGCTTACTAGGCTGCCTAGGTGTCTTCCACCTCCGCGGGGAGCTTAGTGAAGTTATTTGGGTTTAAGTATATGGTCCTAGGCATTTTAGGCTTTTATATTTAGGATTTTCCATATAGTTTTAAAATTTTTAGGTGCTAATGTGTAAATTTAGAAACTTATAAGAGAAGGTCTTAGTAATTATAGTAATTTTAAGAGTTGTAGGTCATTTATGTAAATAAGTTTTGGGATTGGGGTTTGTTTATGAAGTTTAAATAAAGTTTTGAATTTTTCTAAGGTCATTTAGATAATTTTATTTTTCTTTGGTATTTAGTTGGATACTTAACAAGTCCATTAGTTTCTATAAGGTCGTATACCGGTATAGGATATCTATATATTTATATCATTTGGTAGTCACATTTTTGGATGCGAGTATCATTATAATACAAATATAGGTATCATAGTGTATCCGAACGTACAGGTATAGTCTTCCGACCAAGAAAAAAATCAACCTTGAAATTAGCCTTATAAAGTTTAGGATAGCATTTTTCATTGTGTCATTAGTTTCGCATGTGGCCTCTTCTACTCCATGATGCTACCATGGAGCATTTACAAACAAAATGGTTTTGTGGAAAAGAATCTTATCTTAAGAGTCTAAAATCCTAGGAGGTTTCTTCTCAAACTCGTGATTGGGTGGCACAAGTATCCCTTTTCCATTTGGTAATAGGTTTGGATCAGGAATATATTTCCTTAATTATGATACATGAAACACATTGTGTATTTTTTATAAGTCTGTGGCTAGATTTAAATTATATGCTATTGGTCGTATTCGTTCTATGATTTCAAAAGGTCCAATATATCATGGTGTTAGTTTCCCTTTCCTTCTGAATCGTATGATTCCTTTCTTTGGAGATATTTTTTTAAATACCCTATCCTTTACCTAAAATTCCCAGGGTTTTCTCATATGGTTTGCGTAACGTTTTTGTCGATTTTGAGCTTCCTATAATATTTCTTTAACCAAACGTATCTTTTCGATTGTTTACTCTATTATTTCAGGTCCAAAGATATTGTTTTCTCCTAATTCATTCCTATATAATGGGAACGACATGGTATCCCATAAAGTACTTCATAAGTGTCGGTCTAGATGCTGGCTTGGTAACTATTATTGTAGGAGAATTCAATTAGTTCCAAATAATCACTCCAACTTCCTACTAAATCTAAAGCACATGCTCTCAACATATCTTCCATTGTTTGTATTAGACTCTATAATTGTTCATCAGTTTGAGGATGGAATGTTGTACCTAAATGTAGTTTGGTGCTCATAGCGTGTGGTAATGCTTGCCAAAAATGTCCCACAAATCGATAATCAAGGTAAGATATTATGGATAGCGATACTCCATGGAGTCTAATGATCTCTTAAATGTATAGTTGTCTGAGTCGTTTGACGAAGTCAACATCTTTAACTAAAAGAAAATGTGTGGATTTGGTTAAGGGATCTATAATTACCCAAATTAAGTTATAACCCTGAGAACCACTAATAAAATCCATTATAATATGATCCCATTTTCATTCTTGGATATGGAGGGGTTGTAATACTCCGTCGGGATGTTGATGTTCAATTTTGACTTGCTAACAGGTCAACTATTTTTCTACAAACTTATTGACATCTTGCTCTATACCTTGCCACAAGTATTATGTTTTATAACCGTGATACGTCTTCGTGTTTCCTGGATATGTGATGAACTTTGAGTGGTGAGCTTCTTGTAACATTTATTCTCTTAGAGCGGGGTGGGAAGGTACGCATATCCATTTTCTAAATCTTAGTCCTCCTTACTATATATAAGTCCAATCTTTCATTCTTTCTCCACTTTCCACATTTTATTATTAGGCTTTAAGGAAATTGTCAGCTAGTTATTGCTCTATGACCTTTTTAGAAAGAGTTAAATATGCACTAGTATTTTGAATAATAATTGGAACGTATGCGTTTGTTCGATGTATATTATACTCTCCCATTGTAGTTATAACTCCATAAGAAAACATTCTTCTTAACCTTTTTCTTATTTTTTGACTCTATACATCTGCTACTACATTACCTTTTCCGAAATGATATTATAACGAAATTTGTAATCGTCTAAAAATTCAATACTTCATCATTGTCAAAGATTTAAGTCCTCCTGGCTAAAAATATACTTAAGTCTTTTGTTATCAGAGATACTTGAAACTCTTATCCGTATAAATAACATATCCAATTTTTTAATGTGAACACTATCGTGGCAAGTTCTTAGTCATGAACTGGATAGTTACTTTCATAAATCTTTAAGACAAGATCTGTAATCTTTTACCTTTCCTAGTTGCATAAGTACACACCTTAATCTATGTAAAGAGGCATTGGTGTATAATTCGTGACCAATATCACTATAAGGTATAATAAGTACAAATGTGGTTATTAATTTCTCTTCCAAGGTCTTAAACGCTTATTTGTGTTCCTCTGTCCACTCGAATATTGTATCTTTGGGAGTTAACTTAATTAATGGTAATGCAATTTTTGATAATCTTTCCACAAGACATTTGTAAGAACCTGCAAGTCATAAGAAACTTTGAATCTCTATAACAGTATAAGGTTGCTGCCACTCAACTATTGTCATGGTTTTTGCTTGATCAACTTGTATCCCTAACTAAGTGATTACATGACCTAAGAACTTTACTTCCCTCATTAAAAAATCACATTTACTCTTCTTTTCTTAGAGATGGTGTTGCTGTAAAGTGTCTAGTTCAATTTATAAGTGTTTCTCATAGTCTTCCTTAGTTTTGGAATATAATAGAGTGACGTCTATAAATATGATTACGAATTGATCTAAAAAATGTCAGAATAGCCGATATATTTTGTCCATAAAAGCTGTAGGTACATTTGTTAGAATAAATGACATAACCAGAAATTTAAAATGTTCGTATCGAGTTCTAAATGGAGTTTTTTGTATGTCTTCTTCTGTCACTCGTGATTGATGATATCCGGGACTTAAATTTATTTTTGAAAACATCTTATCTCCTCCTAGTTAATCAAACAAATCCGTTATTCTTGGTAATCGATATTTATTCTTGATTGTTACCTAATTTAATTTGCAATAATCAATGCATAAACGAGATATTCCATCTTTCTTTTTGGTGAATAACACTAGGGCTCCCCAAGGGATTGTACTTGAACGATAAGACTTTTTTCTATGTGATCCCATTATTCTAATGGAGCCAGTCTATATGAAGGTGTAGAGATAGGAAAGGTATTTGGTAATAGAATGATTAAAAACTCTATCTCTATTAGACGGGGCATACAAGGTAATTTTTCTGAGAAAACATCCTCGTACTTGTCTAAAGTTGAAAGAAAATACGATGACATATCGCATATAAATCCAGAGTGTTATCCCAGAAAATAGAATTTTAGTTTGAGGGTTCCTAAAAGTCACTTTTCTTATGGCAGTTGATATGATCAAAATTTGTTGACAGGATGTCCATTTTAATAATAATGTCAAATCCCTTAATATCTAATACTACCAAATCGATGGTGAGAACACTAGTTCCTATTTCTATCCTTCATTCATTACAAACTTTATTGGAAAGTACTATGTTTTCTGTTAGCATTCCTATAGATAGGGGAAATCTAAAGGACGGGGAATTAATTTCAATTATTCCACAAAGTTAATACTAATGAATGAGTACAAGGATCCAAAATCAATTAATATATGTGTCGAAAGATTTTGAAAAGAGATATTACCTTCGAAAAAATCGTGATTATTCGAGTTCGGTGTTGGTAAAATTGTAAAAGTCTCACCCTGTATCTTCTTGCTTAGTTTTGGTTTCCTTCTATACATGAATCCTGATGGTTTTGGATGAGTAACTTTTTCTCTAATGGCTGGGAACCTTTCTTTGGAAACTGGGAATGGGGGTTTCTGAAAGTTGGAAGTTATAATCAGTTTTTCTGGGGAAAATTGAGACATATTGGTGTTAGGTTTATGGAATCTCGAGTACTGGGGCCTGATGTTACCGGGTCTATTACATTCATGACAATGAATAGTTTCGCTATCATCTTTATGGGGTATCTAATTGAACATTCTACCATCTTAGGTTTGAAAAAAGACGGTCACTGACCTGATTATTATGCTTTCGATTGATGTAACTATTTCTTGAGATTGGAGCTGGATTCCAAGAAATCTCACTTGATGTTGGATTTCGTTCAATGAGGGTATCTATTTCTATGATTTTCCTAAAATGTTTAATTCTTAAAGGTATAAGAGAGTTTTAATGCTAGTTTTAAGTCCCCTCTCAAAGTACTTTCATTTCTTTGCATCCATGTTCACATATTCTGGCATGAATCAGGATAATTTTGTGAATCGCACCTCATACTGAGTGTTGATGTATAAAAATGGACTAACTCCAAGTTTATAAACACAAATAAAAATAATATAAGTAACTCAAACCACAAACACAAAAGATCGAATTTTTAGAGTGGTTCAGTTGTAAAATAGCCTACATCCATTGTTGGTTGTTATTCAATACGATTTACAAAAGCTTAGTATGGTGTGCATATGAGTGATTCGAGCTGTCCCTTGATATAAGGGAGTAGTTTGTATTTATAGGGGTCTAAAACCCTAGATATGGAGCGCCTTTATTTTGATAGGCATTTACATCTATGTACAATAAATTAAACTCTTATAATTCAATATTGGTTGGCATCCCATCCGAGTAATTATTGGTATTCTTGTTAGTTGGACTTTTGGGGTTAGTCAATCTTGTAGCCGACTAATTATCTCTGAAGACGATCAAGTAGGTTGGTCGATCATATAGGAGTCTAGGTGTATATTCTTCAATGGTCCACATAGGAGAGTAATTTTTACATACAACAAAAGCCCCCAATGCTCCATGCTTGATTCAAGGTATGGAGTATTTATCCCATGAAGTTACTCGGTGTATTGTTTTGAGTGTTTAGTAGGCATCCGACCTCACAAACTTGTAAAAAATTTCATAGGCACTGTTTGATAATGACATTTTTATAAATAATTCCAATATTTTTGAACCGCCAGAGGACATAGTCGTCTTTTGATGCTTCGAGAAGCGTGTAGCCAGCAGTAACTATAAGGTTCATTCAATTAATCATTTCATTTCCATTTATCATGGCAACCTATAAATAGGTATGAAATTTCCCTTATTTCTTCTTACCACAAACCTTTTGAACTTTTAGCACTTTCTTTGCCTTCAAGTTTTTCCTATGTAATTGTTTGCTGTCATTTTCTCTTCAGTTTTTGCAATCGTCTTTGATCCCCCTATTAGCCTTCTTTTCCATTTTCTTAGTTTTATCATCTTTTTATCTATTTCCACCATGGTTCACAGGAAAATCGTAGATTTAGAGATACCCAGGGGTCCTACAGATGTTTTGTTTATAGCTGAGTGTAGCATCTCCTTTCCACCAGACCCCTTTTTCTCCAATTTTCCTAATATTTTGATGTAGTTGATGCCAGAGTAGCACCCAATACTTGAAGGGTTGTGAATGGGGTATATAAGTTGAATGAGCTTTATAGGACCCATATTAGGGTTTTAGAGTTGATGTTATGTTATAAGTTGAAATTTATAGGACCCATATTAGGGTTTTATAGTAGGAGAGAACCCATACTATTTAAATACTAGGCAAGAAAATAGGGGCTTAGTGGTGAACTTACCAGATTCCAATAAAGATTATTGGGAGTATGGTGTAGTGGTCAAGAATCGGCAACATGCTCCCCTCCCTATTGGAGTGGATTATACTGGTCCCATATGTCCTCAGTCGGGACATGGCATAGGTTGTAATTTTATTAATGTTTTTTCCTCTTTCGTTAGGCATTTCTGATGTTCGTCGACTAACTTTGCTATTTCATTTCGATGCACAGGAAAGTAAGAAGAGGTTCCCTAAGGAAGGGGACATCAATATTAACGATCTTAAATTCTTGTGGGGATTAAATCATAAGATTAGAGAGTAACATACCCGATCATATTTTTTATTATTGGAGTATAAAATCTCTACCATTTCCTTTGTTGCCCAACCAACACTTGTGCGTCTCCAAATTACAATCAGCTTGGAAGAAGACCATGTACTTACTTCCTCAGCCGCTAAATCTGTCGGTACTGAATTCATCTAGGGAGGAACTTCTTCCACATTTAAGTCCTTGGACATATCTAGATTCCCCTTTCTCCTTCTCCAGACATGACTAAGAGAAAATTGCCAACTTGATGGGTAGACCCTTATCTCTTTCCCCCAAGAAAGCTGCTAATACTGGTAAGAAGCCAGATGAAAAGAAGTCTCAAGCGAGTGATAAGAGTCCTATTAGTGCTGATGAGACTCTCGCTGTTGAGCCTCGCCTAAATAGGTTGAGGAGAGGTTTGTGTGATCCTAAAAAATAGGTTTAGAAGACACCAACTGAGCAGCAGGCATTAGCTACCAAGATGACCACCGATCAACAAGAGTTAGTGAGAAAAATTTAGGTTAACGTGGACATTGGGTCAACTTAAGTAGTTATTTTCCCCGAATTGTCCAGGGATTTGATTAAATCCGGGACACTTCCTACTGATCGAGCTGCATCAGCCCCCATGTCTAGGTCCATGTTGGCTGAAAAAGCTTGACATAACTTAGCGCTGGTAATTTTCTCACTTTTCTTTTTTTTCTCCATGTTGATAAACTCTTTCTGATATCTGATATTTTTCCCTCCTTGTAGTTCCTGGTTGACTTTAACCAGATGATGGATAAGGATGACCAACTATGTTCTTAGCAGGAAGAAGTGGAAGACACCTATGAAGGTCTAAAGAATTCTTTGGAAGATTATCGACGAGCCTTAGAGGCAAAGCATAAATACTGAGAGGATGATTTAAAGGCTGTTAATGACTAGGCAACTAAGGTTGAGGGTCAAATAAACTCTATCGAGGAGAGGGCCAAAGTTTTCGACCAAGAGTTGAATGAGGATGAAGTAAGGGCTAAGGTTGTCGAGGAGAAGTTTTCACATGCCACATCTCGAGCTCAAGTTGTTGAAGGAAATGTGACTTCTTTGAATGCCAAAGGCAAAGTTGCCTTTGATTAGGGTTGGGACAGGACTATTTGTGCCGCCTCTACTCAGATTGAGAGTGCTAAAAAATGGTCCTTCAAGACTGAGGCCCTGAAGTTGGTCGGTACAGAAGAAAATTCTGAACTTTTCCAAAGGCATGACCCTGGTACTCCTCCCAATCTGATGAGGAGTTTGATGATGAGGAAGGGTTTGGAAAATATTCTGTGGTGCCTCTTGAGTTTTCATTGATTCCCAATGCTAGTGCTGACTAACTTGGTGCGAGTCAGGACCAGGCTATGGACAAGGAGAAGGTCTATCTCCTTTTCAATAAGTTTACTTTTTATCTTTTCTTTCTTAATGATGTATCAAATCTTATACTTCAACGATTAATCATTAAAAGAACAAATTTTCTTTTGTTCACACTTTATGCCTTTGAATGGTCTAAGTCTTATTATTTTTTGTCTGCTCTACTCATCTAGATTTGCCCTGTAAACTCATATATTTGTAACTTTTCAGTTTGATGCTAGGAAGAGGGACATAATTTTGTTGGATTTGACTTGCTCAGGCAGAGTAGAAACCTTCTAGCGACTAGATATATTCCTATGTCTAAGGAAAATTTACCAGGGTTACTTGGCCTAGATGTTTATAACCAAGTAAAGGAGTCACATATCCATCTTAATTGATTATTAGATAGGGTTGTTGCTAATAACACTACACATTATGAATTCATTGAGCAACTTTAAAAAGATCATAAACTATCCCTGGATTTACTTTACTCTAATTATGAGGCTAAGCCTTAAGTGAAGGCTAGGGTTTTGACAAGAAGTTAAAGGACATTACTTCTTCTCTGAACAAGAAGGAACTATCTTTAAAACAAATTTAGAGAATGCCAGATCAATTGCTGCAATGCTGGAGAAAGACAATAATACCCTGAGGAATGAACTTAATAGCCTAAATAGATTAACTACTTCGGGTTAAGATGAAGATGCTTCCTTTTTAGAGACTACAAATGCAAGACTGTTGGAAGAGCTAGAATCATTGAAAAGAAAAATACCAAATTGGGGCAAACTTCTAGACATGGTATAGTTGTTCGTCCAACCATCAAGGAAGAGAGGACTAAGAAAACTATTATCGACCAAGCTTTCCAATTAAAGGCCAAAGATATTTTCCTTAAGAAAATTCATCGTCAAGTTGATAGACTAACATTCCATTTTCACAAACTACCTAGGGAAGTTTTTATGGAGGGTTACAATGATACCTTAGCCCACATGGATGATCATCTTGCTCAAACCAATCTTAAAGGCTATAAATGAGGATGGACCAACTTACTAATTTTGTTTAAGTATGATCAAAAAAGTTACTTGTGGCAGTAGAATGACCTAGTTCTCTTGGATTGTGACAAGCCTCCTTTCAAATTAGTCACAAAATGGATTCCTCCCAATTCCATTCCCCAATGATAATAATTAAGTATTTAGGGGATTACATCCTTCATGACGAGTGTGAGATAGTTTGTCCTCTTATTTACTTGATATGTCGAGCAACAGTAATAGGCAGATGCTAAGAGATTTCAACATAATAAATTCTATATACACCCTTGATGATCCGCCTACTGGGATGGATAAGGCATAAAGAAAGCATCCTGTAGAATAAATTTATACTACTTATACTGTATTTTGATCAATCATTGCTATTGTAACACATTTTTATCAATAAAATTAAGTTATTTTTTATTGAGTTCTCTTTATTTAAGCTTATGTTTGATATTAATCTTTTTATCGACTAGGTAACCTGCGTAATGACTAGTTAATCAACTTATAGACTAAATAACCTGGTCAAATGTTTAATAATTGATTCATGTTTTAATCATTTATACAACCTTAGATTCAACTAATGCATTTAGATAAAACTGTAAATAGCTTTATTGTATTAAGTTGTAGTATTAGTTATCCTTGGCAACCAAGTGTATAAGGATTGTATAATTATTCTAGTGTTTTAACCTGATCGGGTAAAATCTCTAATTAAGAAATTTTACTAACTTCTTGTTCGTAACTTGTCGAGGAAAAATCATACATGAAGCTTAATGTTTCTAAAGTTGGAAAAGTTTGGAAAAGTTTAAACCATGCACTTTTTTGAAGTGAAAATTTGGTGAGGAACTTTTTGGAAACTTTTCTGAAGTTGGAAAAGTTTGAACCATGCTCTTTTTTGGCGAGGAACTTTTTGAAAACTATTCTGAAGTTGAAAAAAGTTTGGAAAAGTTTAAACCATGCTATTTTTCGGCGAGGAAATTTTTGAAAAATTTTATGAGTTGGAAAAGTTTGAATGAAATTTTTTCGCTAATTCTGGTTAAGGTGTAGCCACCATACTCCAAAAAATAAAACAAAAAAAGGATGTATAATGGAGTAAAAACCTGAAATTTCATTAACGTGGATAACTAATTACATAAAAGACATAGTTTTTCTTTATAAACTGAATTGCTGATAATACTTGTGCAAATGGTCTGCGTTCCAGGGATTCTTGAATTCCTCCCCTTCCAAAGTTTCCAAACAATAAGTTCTTGGTCGAATAACCACCGAGATACGGTATGGACCATGCCAGTTAGGTTTCAGATTGTCACTCTTCTATATTACCTTCTTAAGTACCGGATCTCCTTAATTCAGTTTTATCGGCTTGACTCTTCATTTATTAAACCCTACAGTTCTTTATTGGTAGGCAGTCATCTGAATATAATCATCTTCTAGGACTTATTCTATTATGTCTAGATCTAGTCGCTCCATGAGGTCACTCTTGGGTGAATCAAAGTTCAGTACCCTTTGAGTCAGCAAACCAATTTCCACTAGTACTATTGCCTCTGTGCCAAAAGCTAGCATGTATGAGGTTTCTCCTATCACTATTCTGGAAGTAGTCTTATATGCCCAAAGGACACTGTGGGGATTATTGATACAGTTGCCTTTATCTTCGTCTAACCTTTTCTTCAACCCATCTAGAAAGGTTTTACTGGTGATCTTTGTTTGTCCATTACATTGAGGATGCCCAGGTGCTGAATGAAGTTTCTAGATGCCTGACCGAATACATTACTCTTTAAATTCTTCATTATCAAATTGAGCTCCATGGTTGATAATGAAGGCATAGGGCATTCCATACCTGTAACTGATTTGCTTCTATATGAACTGGAAAACCCTCTGATAAGGCATGTCAACAAAAGGGTTTAGCCTCTACCCATTTGGTGAAATAATCAACAGTTATAACTAGGTACTTGAATCTTCCTTTAGTGGTCGGCAGTGGTCCGACTAGGTCAATTCCCTATGCAGTGAAACATCACGGAAAAGTGATGGGTGTTAGTATTGGTCCTAGTTTTTTGTGGATGGTAGAAAACTTTTGTGGATGCTTGCATTGCTATTCGTTGTCTTAGAGACCTCCCAGCTGCATGATCTCCATATGAGCCTTCATGCACCTCTTTAATCAAATCATTCACCTTGTTTGGATGAACATAACGAAGTAGATAAACAGTATATCCTCATATATACAAAACACATTTCTATAACACGTAATTAGCTACTTTGTACCTTATTTTTTTAGTTTCTTTATAGTCAGATGGTAGTGTTCCTCTTTCAATGTATTCCCTGATTAGATCCATATATGAAGGACGTAACTCCATAGAGATGAATGCTTCTATGGGAAATAATCTCCACTGGGATTGTTCGCCTTAGTTCTATTTTAGTTACTGATGCTAGCCGAGTAAGAGCATCTGCTCGGGCATTTTCTATTCTGGAAATCCTCACCCTCGTGACTGAAGTGAACAGAGAAATAACCTCCATGGATTTGATATGATATCTTATCATAGTTTCCCCTTTGACACCATAAATTTGCTGAATTTGATTAACAATCAGTTGAGAATCGCTATATACTAATACCTGGTCGGTGCCTAGTGATGAAGCCATTCCATTCCTATAATCAATACCTCGTACTCTTCCTCATTGTTAGAAGCCTTGAATTGGAATATCAGAGCATATTCCACATCCAAGTTATGTGGAGTACTGATAATGAAACCTGCTCCACTTTTAATAGCACATGAGGATCCATCTACAAATAACTACCAAATTGGAATGTCATCAGAGAACTCTTCTTGTGTTTGTACTCCATTCTTGAACATCTTCTTACTTTGTTGAATTCTTTCTTGAGAAACCGACTAATTAAGTTTATCGGCCCTAGTCTCCATTTGATTTTAAGCTAAGCGCTCTTTCATAGAAGTCTGCTCGGTACGTAGAAGTGGACTAGGTTGATCCTCTGCATACGTGAATTCAATAATTAAGTCTGCCACTCCTTGGCCTTTTATTACGACTTTAGGTTCATAAACAATTTCATACTCTCCCAATTCAACTACCCAATACATTAATTTTCCAAACTTTTCTGGTTTATGCAGTGCTTGTCGCAAAGGCAAATTTGTGTAGACAACAATGGTGTGGGCTTGGAAGTATAGCCTCATCCTCCTAAGGGTTTCAATAAGACATAGGGATAAATTCTCCAGGTGTGGATATCTTATTTTCTCTCCACTAAATGCCTTGAGAGTATAATAAACTGTACTTTCAAGCCCTCCATCTAGTTGGATCAAAGATAAATTGACAACTAGCTCTAAAACAGCTAAGAATAAATATAGTTTTTTTCCCAGAACTAGTCGGGAAAGGAATGAAGGAGATCCCAAATAGTTCTTCACCTCTAGGAAGGCCTTATCACATTATTTATTCCACTCAAAGGTCTTTATAAGTATCTTAAAGAATGGAAGACATTTATCAATTCCTTGGGAGACAAAACGGTTCAGTACTCTTCCTGCCAGTTTTTGAAATTTTTTCTTCTTGGTTTGGGACTGAATTTCAAGTAAGGATTTAATCTTAAGAGGGTTTGCTTCTATCCCCCTTTGATTGATAATGTACCCCAGGACATTCTCTCATGTACTCCGAAGATACATTTGATTGGATTGTGCTTCATCTGGAGCTTCTTCACTTGATCAAAGGTCTGAGCCAAGTCCACAATATGGTCGACAATATATTTTCTCTTCGTGACCATATCATCTATGTATACCTCCATGTTTCTACTAATTTAGTCTTCAAAAACCTTGTTCACCAGTATTTCATATGTAGGTCCAGCGTTTTTCAATAAAAAGGGCAAGACATTATAATTGTACGTTCCTCAGTTGGTAATAAATTAAGTGTTTTTCTTATCTTCAGGTTTCATCTTAAGCATGCATAAATGTAAGTGACTCATGGCTTATTGTAGAATCTACCAATTGATCAATCCTTAGTAAAAGGAAATGATCTTTTAGACATGCCTTATTAAGATATATGAAATCTACACACATGTGTCATTTGTTATTATTTTTCTTAGCCATAACCACGTTAGCTGTCCAATTTGGATACTTGGCATCTTCAAAGAACCGGGCTCGCTGTAATTTTTCCACTTCCTATTTAATTGCCATATTCTTCTCGGGTCTGAAGATTCTTATCTTTTTCTTATTCGTCTTGGCATCAGGGTATATATTAAGCTCATGGAAAAGGAAGTTTGGATCAATCCCCAATATGTCTTCATGGCTCCAGGCGAACACCTTTTCTCTCTCTCTGAGGAATGCAATTAATTCCTATTTGAGAGTGGGAGACAATCTTGAATAGATTTGGGTACTTATTTCTAGATTCTCGTCGTCTAATACATAAACATCTATTTCTTTCATAACCTGGCCATTTATCAGCTTCTCTTCTTCCCGAGGAGCTAGAATGTCGATGTGGAAAGTGGTTGGAGCCTTCATTAATATTTCCTATTGGTCGACCGAGGTGTAATAATATTCCTAACTTCTTTCTGATTGCCATTCACTATGCCGACTCCATAATTTATTGGAAATTTCATGCATTGATTCAATGTGGATGATATAAACTCTAATTGCTTTATTACCACTCTTCCTAGGATAATATTATAAGCTGGCGGAATTTTTTATCCAACACAAAGAATCAAAATATTTCTCTCATGCTCGCCGACCAGGTGCTAACCAAGACTTCAAGATTGATGGTTCCCAGTGGGTATACTTTCTCTCCTGCAAATCCAATGAGAGGTCTATAGTATGGTTATAGCTTTAATGTCCTTCAGTCCTAAACTTTCAAAACAGTTGTAGAACATTCATCAGTTTAACTCCTATTACCAATCAATATCCTTGTAACCCTTCCATGATGAACTCTGCATGTCATAACCAAGAGATCGTCGTGAGGATAAAGGACCCCACTCGGATCATTTTTGGAGAATTCGATCAGTAGCCTATCTCTATTGACTTTCCTTAGCCTACTATCACTGGATTTAGACATATCAATTTGTCTGACTATTGGATAAGCCTTAGCTTCATTTAAATAAGCTTATGTTCCTACAATTATATCTCCTCCTCTAGTGTCTCCTCCTATGATGAAGTGGCATCCAAATGATATCATGTCGATCTCTACCTATGGCACCTAAGGTTTCTTCGACAAGCCTGGATCTTCTTTAAAATCATTATTTCTTACCCTTTTGTTGTCTTCCCTTGCTCGGGCAGGAGATCCGGACATCCTCCTATCATTACGATTTCCATTCTGATCAATAAACTTGCTCAATTTTCCCCATTAAATAAGACTTTCAATTTAATTCTTTAGTGCAATGCAGCTATTGGTGTTGTCCCCATGATCCCTATGGAAATCATAGTACCTTGACTTATCCCTCTTATCTAGGGGTGTCTTCAACTTTCCAAGCCAATTCCAGTCCCTGTTCCCTTTAATATCCTCCAAGATATGGTGAACACCCTTGTTAAGCAGCATATATTCATCATATTTGTTTATTCGATCAAATTTCTTATCTTTTTTATCCTTCTTGAAGGAATTAGAATTGTTTTTTCTGGCCTTAACCCTTGGTCTTAGGAGCTTCCTTGGCTCCCATAGCTTCCTCGGCCTACATTATTTTTCCATCTTTAGCTGTTAATTCCATCATGGTTTTGGGTGGACTTTTTGCTAAAGCATAGTAGAGATCTTTAGCGAGCAAGCCATTCATAAGTGTTGAAATGGCTATTTTCTCCTCATAATCCACTACATCTAGTTTTTCATAGTTAAAAATAAGTAATATATTCTCTAGTGCTTTCTCTCGGCTTTTATCGCACGGTCAAGAGATGATTAACACTCTCAATCGACTTATCCCCGAAATAAAAGTTATCAATAAATAATTCTGCTAACTGATGAAAACTAGAGATTTTACATCTGGGGAGATTATTATACCAGATTTGGGCTGGTCCAGTTCTGGAATTGGATAAAGTTCTTCATCCCATTTCATTGGCCATTGAGTAGATGTCGACAGCAGCTTGATATTGCCCTAAGTGAAGTACTGGATCAGTTTTCTCGTCATATTTAGGAGTGACCACTGGTGGCTTAAACTTTGAAGGTGAGGGGTATACTATAATTGCTTGGATGAAAGGTGATCCTTTGACAAAACTCCTTTGCAATGGATTTTTGGTCTTAGACATTTCACCTAGACGATCTTCCAAGTATTGCATTGATCCCTTTAAGGAATGTCCTTCTAGCTTATACTTGGCTAAGGTAGATCTAGAGGCTTTACTATATCTATGTGATGAACTCTCCTCCTGAGAGGTTAGTATGCACAGAGCCCCTTATACTTGACCTAGATCTTGTGGACCCTTCCTTGTATTTGCTATAGTGCTCCTACTCCATATGATGTCCTCTAGTTACTCGGGGGTCAAAGCGATCAAAAGCAGACTCCTTGCCTAGCCTTTCCAGGATACTTTGTATTTTTTTGGAAAAAGATCCTCCATCATAGTAATTCATTGATCGGAATGAAGAAGTTGTCCTAGGACGGTACGACCTATCATGAGAAGATCGAGACTGATGACTACTTTCATTTCTAGCTGGTGGCATATCCCTTTTAGAATTGGAAGATCGAGCTTGATAGTGTGGGCCAATTACTTGATAGACTCTTGCATGGCTTCTTGTGCTATAGCTAGGTTGAGAATAATTCCCTATAAGTTTGTCTCACTAGGAGGAGCATATGGAATGACGACATTACCTTTATTTTGAGCTTTATTTCCAGGATCAATCATTTCTTCAAAGAAACGAAACAAATGGTAGAGAACGATGATAGAAAAACGTTCCCACGGACGACGCCAATCTATCGATGTCTAAAAATAGACTGACTCCAAATTTATAATCACGGATAAAAATAATATAATAACTCAAACAACACACATAAGAGACTGGACTTTTAGAGTGGTTCAGCTATAAAATAACCTACATCCACTGTTGATTTTTATTTAGTAGGGTTTAAAAAAGCTCAGTATGAGGTGCATATGAGTGATTCGAGTTGTCCCTTCAACTAAGGGAGTAGTTTGTATTTATAGGGGTCTAAAACCTTAGAGATGGAGCGCTTTTATATTGATAGGAATTTACATCCATGTACAATAAATAAAACTCTTTGGAATTAAATGTTGGTTAGCATCTCATCTGAGTAACTATTGGTATTCTTGTTGGTTGGCCTTCTGGGGATGGACGGGCTTCTAGCCAACTAAGTATATCTGAATCCGATCGAGTAGGTTGGTCGTCCATGTAGGCAAACAGGTGTACATTATTCACTGGTCCACATAGGTGAGTTATTTGTACATACAACACTGAGCTATTGTCATTTATTGTTTCTGTAATCCCATAATTTAACTTTCAGTTGATCTCTCGTTGATTATGAAAAATACTTTTTGAAAGATATTTCTTTGAATTATTCCCAAGTCAATCCTTAAATATTTTGAATATTCCCTACCAAATGCCATTAGTGATCTACTTCAATCTCAAAAAGATAAGTTTTTAAACCTTCCCTAAGTTTGGGTAGTATTCCTACTTCATTTAATACTTTTAGTGTCTTCTTAAACCAGTGTTGTTCCTCATGTGCTCTTGGTTTTTCGTAGAATGCTGGGGGTCTTTATCAGAGAAATTCTTTTAGTGCATTCATCCTTTGTACTTCAATAGATACTTCGATACCAAATGGGTGAAGAGGTGGTACATTTTATCACAGTCAGTTCAATGCAATTAATTCTTGCAAAAATTGCATTTTGTTTCAGTAATAGTAAGAGGAGTTGGTAAAACATGCTCAACCTATTGTGTTCCTTAACCTGGTGCTTTTGTGGTTTGTGTTTTCACCTTCCTATATGATAAACAACTAAAAATGATATGCCAATATGAGACCTCATCTCGTCTCAAGCTAGGCTCGGCTCAAGCTGATTCTCTAAAGCAAGTTCTTATGAGCCATCTAGTACAACAGACTCGTTCCATCTCGTCCAGTGCATATCGTCTCAGTCTTAAGTCGGGACCACATATAAATTTGGCTATCCTAATGTCTCTCCTCATCTACATCGAGAGGCTGAGACCTCTTAAATTAACCCAGACTCTCGTCTCAGCCTGTCTCCAGTCAGTCAAGACTACACATGGAAATTATTAACATTCAATCCAGCGGTGCAATGGTGGTCTCATACTCGGTCTGGCCGATACCTCAACCCAATCAGAGACATTTGGCATGTGATAGGGCACGTGGAATGGGGACGCGTGAGAGAGTGCACGTAGGTTGCGAACCCCATGTGGATAAAATCGTTATAATAGCATCATTGGCTACTTAGTGTTATAATAGCACAGTATCATTGGCCACTTGGTGTTGTGTATGCGTCATGCATTCATGGGGTGCGTAGAACACCACCCCGGCCATATAAATATTTGTCTTCTACATCATTGTAAAGGATCAATCATTGTAAACCCTAGCTAAAACTCTGTCAAAATCACATGAGAGAGAGAGAGAGAGAGAGAGAAGGATCTTGAGTGTTCTGTATCCCAAGGACATTAGTGCCCATTCTTAGTGGATTTCACATACACTCACACAATAGAGTAGACCTAGATAAGTTGAACCACTTATTTTATGTGTTATCTCCCCCTTTGCCTCGTCTCCTTCTATATTTTTGTACATGTTCATACTCCATTGATACACTAGTTTGAGCTTGTTTATCACATTGATTTGGCGATACCATTTCTGGTATTATCAATATTGCCTTGTATATGGCAACAAATTACATCTTATTCCTCATCTTAGCTTAGTTTTTACTCACCAGATTCTCTCATGGTGATCCATCTCCGCTCAGGTGGGCCTGTATCACCATTGAAAGAGCTCCTGTTGAGGCTCTCCAGCTTTTCTTTAAATTTCAAGCTCTTTTAGCTCACTGGAGTATGGCCTCCGATTTGCCTCTAGGCTTTGGCCCAAGTTCTAGTTAGGCCCCATCTCACTCAGAAATAGCTGAGGTGGCGGCGGCGCTACGCTTCTTCGCAAACAGCTAGCAGCAGATTCAAGCAACTCTTGATGTATTTAACTAGAACGTGGTGGTTAGACCTATCAGAGTCGGAGATGAGATGATAACTTAGGCTGCCAGGTAAGGTGACCCAAATCCAATGGCTAAGGGACCACTCATGCCCCACACAAAGATCTTCCTCCTAAACAATCTTCCTCCTAAACAAAGGCACAGAGACATGGTTGACCCTAGGCGTTTGTGCCTAGGGTGGTCGAGTTAAGAATTCCCTGATGATGATGATGGACAGTATGATGATGAGGACGATAGATAATGTTAGAGCCTTATCAAATTTCTAGAGGTATCGTTTGACCAATTCAAACTTGTAGGGGATGCAGCGATAAGTCGAGCCAAGAATATAGACCAAGGGCACCAGCTTTGGACAAAGTAAGTATAGGGTCGACCTTTGATAGGATTAAACCGGTAGCAGATGATTTAAGGAATCGCCTCTCCAGATCTCGAAGTATCGTTGGTTCTAGAAGGAATGATAGATTTAATGACCTTCAACCTCGTCGAGTACGAGACAAGGAATATCAAGAGGTGGATAGCTGACAAAGGATAGTTTCTAGAGAGCCTTCAATTTGTCTAACCAATAGGGAAGGGGCTGGGGATAATGTTGCTCAGGTCGAGGTTATAGCTGCGGCCAAGAGACCCTATAATGATTCCATACATATATTGGAGGATAAGATAGGGGCATACTGAAGAGACGAGACCCCTTGCAGAGGGGCTACACTAAAGGCTCCCCTTTTGTGGTAAAGACCATGAGTTATCCAACCCCGACAAAATTCAAGCTGCTGGTGGTTACACCTAAATATGATGACAGCACTAATCCCATCCATTATGTGGAGATGTATAAATTTGTCATTGATATATACTCAGTCTTGGACAAGATGAGGTGTCGGGACTTCTTCGATACACTAATCGGTGCTTTTCATGTCTAGTTAACCTCTCTCCTTAAAAATTTAATAGATAATTTTAAGCACTTAGCTGAGAGGTTCATACATAATTTTTACTTCGGAGTGAGGCCCCAAAAGAAGATGATACACCTATTATACGTGAATCAGGGAAAGAACGAAAGTCTGAGGGAGTACATAGCTCGCTTCAAAAAAGAGAAATTAGAGGTTGAATATTACGAAGAGAGTATTGCTATGAAATCCTTGGTGGGAGGGATGCAAAAAGTAAAGCTCCTTTAGAAGCTTTCCTAAGATCCTCCAAAGTCCATGGTCGAACTCCTGGCTATGGTCGGGAAGGTTATGAATGCGGAGGAGGCAATGGAAGCCAAGGGTGAAGATGAGAAAGGGCACAAGCAGTGGAAGTAAGTTCCAATAAAAGAATAAGGATGGAAAAAATAGGTCGACAGACGATAAGTTCGCTGCTATACCCCTCTAATAGTCAGTTGTGAGCACATCCTGAATGAGATAAATAATGTTCGGTCTCTGAGATGTTCTAAAAAGTTAAGAGCTCCTCCTCACAAGAAGAACAAAAACCTCTGGTGTGAATTTCACCGAGATCATGGCCATACGATCGACATATGTTTCGCTCTCAAGGATGAAATTGAGAAAATGCTGAAAGCTGGTAAGTTAAGAAAATATGCGAACAAGAACAGTTTAAAGGGTGTCCGAGATGACACCCGAAAGAGGAGGAATGATAAGTGCAAGACTGATGCTCCAGCTGACAGACAACGATGACTCGTATGGGGATGATGGAGCAGACCCTGACCTACCACCTCCAATCATCGACCCTAAGGGTTGGTTGAACATGATTTTTATCAGAGTCAAAATTATTTGTGGAGGAATTTCCAGAGGGGGAAAGGAAATCGTTGACATAAAGGCTCATGTGGTAGAGCCAAAGATCTCCATCCGAAATCAAAAGAAGTAAACTCGGTATCGATTGAATCGAATAAGGTAAATAGAACAAAGTTTGATATGAATACCCTGATTAATTGTTTCTCTAGGTTGGATTTTAAAGGGATATTATCCCCATATGATGACCCTTTGGTCATCACCACCTTAGTGCATGGGTATGAGGTTCTCCGAATATTTGTCGATGGTGGCAGCTCTACCGATGTGATGTTTTAGGACTGCTACAAGGGTCCAGGTTGAGCAAGAAAAGGCTCATCTCGTATCATTAACCTCTCATAGAGTTTAGTCGAGAGAAAGTGAAACCTATGGGAATCTATGAGATGGAAGTTATAATGGGGAACAGTTTGCCAAAGGCCTCACAAAGAAGATCAACTTCTTTGTTATGGACGAGAATGTCTACTCAACCTACAACATAATCCGGGGAGGAGTATCCCTCAAGGAGTTTGAGGTCATGCCCTCAACAGTTAACCAGATGATTAAATACTTGACTCCATATGGAGTAGGAGAAGTTCAGGGTGAGCAAGTTGAGGCACGCGAATGCTATTTCAACTCGGTTGAGGAGAAGAAGGAATAACTATAACTTATAACATTGATACTCTTGACCCCATAGATGAAACAGAACTAAAGAAGGGTGGAGCTACTGAATAGGTAGAATCCATCAGCCTCATTGAGGATAAGCCAAAAAAAATTGTCCAAATCGGTAAGGCCCTAAAGAAGGAGATTATAGAGGAGCTGATAAAATTTTTAAAGAAAAGGCAAAACATTTTTTCTTGGAGCCATGAGGATATGCTTGGAATTGATCTGAAGGTCCTCTTCCATAAGCTCAATGAGGTTGAAGACGCAAAGTCGATCAGATAGAGAAGGAGAGTGTACTCCAGAGAGAAATATGATGTCATCAGAGAAGAGGTGAAGAAGTTGGAAAAAGTTAACTTTATCAGGGAAGTCATCTACCCTGAATGGCTTACAAATATCATCTTTGTCCCCAAGGCTGACGACAAGTCGAGGATATAAATGATTTTGTAGACCTGAATAAGGCCTACCCTAAGGATATCTTTCCCTTATCGAGGATACACTATAGGGTTGCTGATAATGCCATCCATGAATTAATGAGTTTTATAGATGCCTACTCAGGCTACAATCAGATATTCATGGATTTGAACGATGGTGAGAATACATCTTTTATAACTGATAAGGGGACCTATTATTATAAAGTCATCCCTTTCGGACTAAAGAACGTCGGGGCAACATATCAGAGATTGGTAAATAAGATGTTCGAAGAGAAGATTGAGAAGATAATGGAGGTGTATGTCGATGAAATATTGATAAAGAGTCTCAAGGCCGACACTTATGTGAATGACCTTGAGCGGGCTTTTGATACTTTGGATGAGTATAGGATGAAACTTAACCCATCCAAGTGTGTCTTCAGCATAGGGGTAGGTAAGTTCTTGGGCTTTATTATGAACCAAGGGGGTATTGAGGCCAACCCCGAGAAGATCAAAGCTTTGATGGATATGAAGACTCCAATGACTATAAAAGAGGTGCAGAGGTTAACTAGACGGGTGGAAGCATTGAACAGGTTTATGTCCAAAGCTACTGATAAGTGCCTTCCCTTATTCAAGGTGATCATGAAAGCTTTTGAGTGGAATGAGGAGTGTGATAAGGCCTTTTATGAATTGAAGACCTACCTCGGAACTCCACTCCTATTGTCCAAACCAGATCAGGGAGAAAAGTTGTATTTATATTTGGCCCTGTCGAAATCAGCCATCAGCGTTACTATCGTCAGAAATGAAGATGGTGTGTAGAAGCTAGTGTACTTCAACAGTAAGGCCCTTCAGGGTCCAAGCAGAGATATCCCAAGATGGAGAAGTTGTCCTATGCTTTAATTCATACCTCAAGGAAAATAAAGTCGTACTTCTAAACACATACTATAGTCGTCCTCACTGACTCTCCTCTCAGACAGGTCATCTATAAACCTGAGAAATTAGGTAGGTTAATGGCGTGGGAAATTGAGGTTGGAGAGTTTGATATCATCTACTAGCCAATCATGTCATTGATTTCGTAGCCGAGTTCACGTGGGATGAACCAAACGCAGAAGAGGTTGAGACTCCAGCTTCTGAGCCAAAATAAAGAATATGTCTTCCCCGAGTACAATAAGGAGTAAGGTGGCTGAGAATGAGGAAGAGAGATACCTCTTCAAAAGTAGGACCCTGGAAGAGGGTAATTTTTCTAAAGATGGTACTATGTGGAACTTATTTGTCGATGGCCCTTCATATGAGGCTGGAAGTGGAACAGGTTTGATTGTGTCGGTCCAATATGGGACTGATATTGAATATGCTCTGAGGTTCAACTTCAAATCCTCCAATAACGAGTCAGGGTATGAAGCCCTTCTGGGAAGACTCTCCCTTGCTAGGGCATTGAATGTCGGTCAGCTCTTGGTTCGTATTGACTCCAGGTTAGTTATGAATCAAATTTTGGTAGTATATGAGGCTAAGGACGAAAGAATGGACAAATACCTTGGAAGGCTAAAAGTAGCACTGGAGAATTTTAGAGAGGTGAAGCTGAAGAAGATACCTCGGCTAGACAACAGTCGAGTTGATGCTTTGGCAAGACTAGCTTTCGCCATAAGAACAAAAATCAGAAGGTCGGAGCAGGTAGCGATCTTACATCGGCCAACTATTAAAGAGGAAGATAGCACTGTGGAATTTTTCTTGAACTCTAATATGGGATATTCTTGTATGTATCCTATCATCTGATATATCAAGGATGGGGAATTTCTCGATTCAAATGTTGAGAAGAAGAAACTGAGGTATAAAGCGGTAAAGTTCTCCATCATAGGAGACATCCTGTACAAGAAAGGAATTATACTCCCTCTACTCAGATGTGTCCATCCGTCTGAGGTAGATTATATTTTGAAGGATGTTCATGAGGGACATTGTTCTAGTCATATAGGTGGAAGATAAAAAGTGAAGAGAATCATCACTCAGGGATATTGGTGGTTGACAATGGCCAAGGATGAAGTTGCATATGTGAAGAGGTGTGACAAGTGCCAATGGTTTGCCACCATTCCCCATCAACCTTGTCAGGCTCTCACTTTTATCACTTCCCCCTGACATTTGAAGTCTGGGGGATTGACTTAGTAGGACCATTGCTGAGGGCTGTGAATAATTATTGGTATCCGATTATAGCTATTGATTAATTTTTGAAGTGGTTGGAGGCTGAGGTGATGATCATGATAACATAGAAAAAAGACTTCCAATTTATTTGGAAAAATATTATCTGCAGGAACGACCTGCCAAACACTTTGATTTAAAATAATGGGAAGCAATATAAGAATATTTCCCTAAATAAGTACTGTGAGAGGGTCGACATCAAATAGTTATTTTCAACTCCGGGTCGACGCCAGGCCAACAGGCAGATAGAGGTAACTAATAGAACAATTCTTTATGGAATCAAGAAAAATATGGAATACGCCAAGGGAAGGTGGACTGAATTCACATCGTCTTATGGGCCTATAAGACGACGAAGAGGACAGCAATAGGGGAAACCCCATTCATGCTAGCCTATAGCTCAGAGGTTGCGGTGCCAACGGAGATTGGTCTCCTAACCCACAGGGTCCAGACATATAACCCGGAGGAAAATATTACAAAACTCATATTAGATCTGGACTAGTAGAAGAGAGAAGGGATGACGGGGAGGTTAGGCAAGCCGCCTATCAACAAAGGACAACAAATTTCCATAATAAGAGAGTAAAGGCCCAGCCACTAGCAGTAGGAGAACTAGTCCCAAAAAAAACTTGGCAAAATACCAACAAGCTTCATCCTAACTGGCATGGCCCCTATCGAGTGGTTAAAGAAGTGGTTCTAGGAACGTATCGGCTGGAGAACTTAGATGGAGAGACATTATCCATTCCATGGAATGCTCATCATCTATAAAAATACTATTAATAGGAGTTTATGTTAATTTTATATTTTTATGTATATGAGAAGAAAATTATGAATGAGAAATGTTCTCTCTTATTCTATTGTTTGAATAATTTTAGGTCATTTGTATCAACTCATCTTAAGCTATAGAATATCATTTATGGTGAAATAGATTTAATTTACTCTCGATGATATGACAATTCAGATGGGGTCGACCTCATCCATTGACTCTCCATAACACCCATATGGGGGGAAATCACTTAGTTGTGGTTCATGTTAAACATCATTAATTTGGTGAGAAATTTTCTCAACCAAGACGACAGTGCATGGACGAGATTGCTCTCGTCCATACACTCTCAAAACAATGAGAGGGGACTTGTGATGCAAACACCATAATTTAGTGAATTCAAATTTAAAAAATCATTTAGTTGTGGTTCATGTTAAACATCATTAATTCGGTGTAAGAACTCTCTCGATCGAGACAATAGCGTATGGACGAGATTGCTCTCGTCCATACACTCTCAAAACGACGAGAGGGGACTTGTATAATTTGGTGGCGAATTCAAAATTCATGATTAAACATCATTATATTTATCTCGTCTTAGAATTAGACGATGCTCATATCATAAAATTTGTTACTTATACTCGTCTTATCTAAAGATGGGACGATGTGTGCATTATTTCATTAGTTGGTGATATCAAGATTATAAGCCATTTATTATGATTACTTTAATAAAACATCATAAGGAACCGTACATATAAGTAAATATGGACAAATCATAAATATAGGAAGGAATACTATCCATCCAGTCGGAGTATAGAAATAAATGATCAGAGCATTTTTCATTCAAAATATGAGATGATAAGTGTTCAAAGAAGATTTATGATATTGCCACAAATTAAAAAAAAACATATCAAGTGTTTAAAATATTTACTATTAGGAGGGGCATTAGGCCACGGGTGACTACCCATAAATAGAGAAACTAAAAAGATCTAAGCTTGGGGGTTCGTCCCTTTAGTGTTCAGGTTCTCGGTTTCCTCAGGAGCCAACACATCCCTAGATGCAATGCAATCGGCTTAGCCATCATCGAATGGATCTGTCTTGTCCACAATATTTGTAATCTGAGTTGTAGGCTCCTTGTCCGTCAACCCCTCAACCTAACTTAGGTCTACCATTACCAATAAGTCATCCAAAATGAAGGTCTTGAGCTGCTCAGATAGATGGGCAATCTTAAAAACCTTCATTGTTTCCCAGAAGCAACGAGTGTAAGCTCCTATTTTAAGGTACTGCACACTATAGCCTAAGAACTCTTCAAAAGATTTGAAGACCTCCTCTATATCCTACTTTTGGGCCTCCGAGATCTTGCCATCGACAGCTTCCTTTACCTGCCCAACAATCTCAATTATATGCATATTGTTCAGATACTTGATAGCTTTATTATGACTATTGTTCGAGTTGGCCATGGCCTCAGAGTGTTTTATCTCTAGGTTTTCAACCTCAATCTACAGTTATGCAATACGACTCCTTTGAGCCTCATCATTTTTAGTGTCTAGCTGAGCCTGACAAATCTCAGGGAACTTTTTCCCAATCCACTGGTGGAGTTTCTGAAGGCAGATAGTTGTTCGCATAGGACAAAATATGTCAATATGAGATGACCTTACAGTTATGACAAAATATGAAAAGAACAATAACTTACTTGGACAACCCTGTGAAGAACAAAGTCATTCATTAGGGAGATGTTAGTTACCTCTAAAAACCGGATGTTAGACTCTGAGGTGTTAGAGGCTAACTCAATTGCTCTGTCCTTACTCCCCAGGATAGAGTCGAGGCTGATCTTCAGATTTTTTAGTCGTGAAGTAAGTGTATCCTCTGAGGAAATTGGGATTGCCTGACTCGGCCTAGTCTTAGATGGGGCCTCCATGATTTTCTTGACCCAATGGGTTGTGGGGAGATTTTCCTAACCCTCTTTCCTTTTTCTGACCACTCGACCTGGCTGGGGTTGGTAGTAGTGGATTTTATGGTTTGAGGTGTAGGGGTCGACTTCTTTCCAACATGTTTGAGAAAATTAGCTAGGCTTGGAGTTTCCATGTTCCACACAGCTTTCGGAGTATTTGGTGGTCGATATGCAATGAAGAGACCAAGATCAGACAGATGAAATAAGACATAAAAGTAGGAGGAAATAATGTTAACAACACTTATATAACTTAGATAGGGGGTCCACCCCTTACCCATATGCTCTAAGAAATAGGGAGTCATCAATTGCTCGAACTATATAAAACCCCCTTTCTTTGATTGACTCCTAATCTTCTCAAGTTTTTTGGTGGCTTAAACACCTAAGCCCGGATCAGCTTTTGCTGACATTGGAGCCTTGGCCCATCGTTGGGGAACTCGGGGCTCAGAGGCAGTGCAAGGGACAATAGGGATGAATTCCCAAGCTCTCGAAATAAAAAAAAAGTAGCGAGGTTTCCAATTATGATTAAAAGTCTGGGTAACCATCAGGGCTTTCTTTTCAGACTTCTTGGCTACGAGATGATAGCATCTAGGTTGAGTCTTAGGAGAACAGACAGTGTAGCATCCCCTGAAGACACTAACTATAAAGTCTGTGTGAAAAACTACCTTCCACAAGGCGACAAATCCAAGGATTACTCTCCATGTGTTCGGCGACAACTGGGCAGGGCTAAGACTGTCTAAAATAGCTCGTATGGCCGGATGTACAAGTAGCCTAAAGCCGACCTTAAACATCTGTTCATATACACAAATTTCACCCTTTCAGCCTTGAAATGATCTTTCATCGATTAAAGGTGCTCTCATATTGATGGAAGGTCCAATGCCATAGAGATGTCTCTATAGTAGGAGGTCGACTTTAGTAACTGTACTGACATAGGATTCAGCACAGGAAGTGTTAAGTGTGCCCTTGGCTGCATCTTCATCGTCGTCTTGGTCTGCAGCCGAGATGACACCAGGGGGACGACTCCTTGGGCATGAGATGTTCCTAAAAAGTGTTACCCGGAATAGAAGTGAGAGGGATAGCATCTATAGGGGTGGAATTGCAACACCCACTATTGTCTACTCGTGAGACGAAAGGATTTGTATTGAAGAATCTGACCCCTGAGAAGGCTCGGATTGATTTAATAAAGACTCGACCTGGTCTAATGACTCGACCTGATTGGATGGCTTGGCTTGGTTTGAGGATGAGGCTCTTAAAGAACCTTCAGCCTCCTCAGACCCATCATGAGGGAACTCCATGGCCAACTTGAAAGAATCGACACTCTCGGCAATCGACTCAGACATGGTGTAACTCAGCTCTACGACAGGAGTATGAACGGTTGTGATAGGTATGGGATACATAGGACGAAGAGGAAAGGCTTCTACCTTGAGCTTGGAAGCTTCCTCAACCTTGTACTTTCTGATATCCCAAAAGCAACTCTCTATGAGAGTAAAGAAATCTTCAGCTAGCTCATACCACTTCTTTAACATTCAAGGGACGACCTTTAACTTGGTGGAAATAATGAAGTGGGAAAATAATGAAAGTGTTGACTGGGGTGTAACTAAAAGATCAAAGGCTTGGAAAGTGAACAGTTAAATATAAGAACACTCAAGTACATTTTGAATGCTTCATCGGAGAGGGTGACCGGTGATTCACCGGAGTAGCCCAGTGAGGGTAAACATAGTGGGGAAACCCTAAAACTATCTACAAACCGTAGGGCAACCTCTCTCAACCTTTAAACCAACTCCTTCAACCCTAAAGCCACCTTACAACCGCCTAATACAGTCGTCGAAAAAATTATCCAAACAACTAAAAAAACAAAACAAGTATATAAATAGCTAGAAAACTAAGGAAATTTAACAAGGGGAGAAGAAGGGGAATACCTGGAAGGTTTGACAGGGATGAAAACCATCGAGGAATTAGAAAAGTCATCAAAAAATGCTTGGATAGTGGAAGAAAAAAAAAGAGCTCTAAAACTGAAGGGCTTAGAGAGAGAAACAAGCGCGTGTAAGTGTGGAGAGAGAAGAAGAAGTTTTTAAATTTAACATTTTTAAACCACCACAATGATGGGGTTCAACTTTCAGGGTTCCCATTATTAGGGAACAACTACCAAAGCATACACATGCTTCCACCACTACTTGGGGAATAAGCTAGGCCTAGGACCAGATGACAAGTGTCACTCTCTCGTACACATCAATGCATCTGCATCTGACAAGTCATAGACATACCTTCATCAATGAAACTTGACATTTTTATCCCTCAGTCTTCTATCTACACAGAAGACTAAGGTCTAGGGGGTGATTAATATTCCAAGATGAGACCTCGTCTCGGCTCAATCCAAGCGCGGCTTAAGCCGACTCTCCAAAGTAGGCTCTCATGAGACATCCTATACAATTGAATCGTTCCGTCTTTGCGAGTGAATTTCATCTCGGTCTTAAGACGAGACCACATATAACCTTGGCTAGCCTAATCTCTCATCTCGTCTATATTGAGAGGCCGAGACCTCTTAAGTTAGCCTATACTCTTGTCTCGTCTCATCCTGTCACCGGTCAGTCGAGACTACACTTGGTAATTACCAACATGTAATCCAGTGGTGAAATGGTGGTCTCATACTCGGCCGGGATGAAATCTCAAGCCAGTTGGAGACGTTTGGCATCTGATAGGGAACGTGGAATGGAGGATGCATGAGAGAGTGAACGTGGGTTGCGATCCCCACGTGGACAAAACCTTTACAACATCATCATCCCCACATGTGGAGAATATCTCTTAATCATTACTTACATGCATAAGAGACAGATGACACTGTATCATTGGCCACTTGGTGTTGTGCATGACTCATGCATGCCTAGGGTGAGTATGACACCACCCCAACCATATAAATATTTATCTTCTATATCATTTATAAAGGATCGATCATTGTAAAACCTAGCTAAAACTCTGTCAAAATCACAATAGAGAGAGAAAGCTTGAGTGTTCTATATCCCAAGGACATTAGTTTCCATTCTTAGTGGATTTCACACACACGGACACATTGGAATAGGCCTATATTATGTGTTATCTCCCTCTTTGCCTCGTTTCTTTCTATATTCTTATGCCTGTTCATACTCCATCGATACATTGGTTTGAGCTTGTTTATCACATTGATTTGGCGATAACATTTCGGGTATCATCAAGAAATAAAATAACTAAAAGTATTAAATACGAATAGGGGTGTCAATTCGGGTCAATGGATCGTGTTTCGGGCCGACACGGCACGATAAGGTTTTTTCGAACACGAACACGACACGACACGAATTCGTGTTTTTTTTAGTTGATACGAACACGACCCGAATAAAAAATAACACGGCACGACACAACACGAATACCAAAATTTCTTAAATTTCATGCTTAAAATACATGATAACACGACATGACACGACTCATAATTTAGACACGAGTACCGTTTGACCTCGCACTAAAACTTCTTATTATTCTCGTTACATCATTACAACCGTTATAGCTTACAATCAACATAAACAAAAATACAATATGACTAATACAACAAGCTAAAGTATGAGTTGCCACGCCAAGCTGCCAAGCTGAGTTGCCACGCTTGAGCTACTTCGGTTGCTTAATCTCAAACACTTGCCAATTAAGGAATTATCCCTAATCTCAGGATTACCTTCAAGCCCCCTCTACAATATATATATATATATATATATATATATATATATATATATATATATATATATATATATATATATATACACAACATGATTTTGCCTTCTTTGTTAACAACTACCCATGCGTACTTAACTGATAGGAACTTTTCAGGTAACGGTGATAAAAAGTACACGGGGTCGAGGGGTATTTCACCTTCCTCAAGCTCGTTGTCCATCTGGAAGGGGAAAGAATAGGCAAAAAAATTCCGAGTAGATAATTCTAACTCTATAAAAAATTATAAAGAGTTTGAGTAGTAATATAATCAATTGAATGTACTTATATATAACTGTAAAGGACACTACACCAAAATGGGTGATTTGTGAGTGTTGTTAGCAGTCACAAATGACTTTTATAATTGCTATTTACCGTCATAATTTAGGGGGTGACATAAGAAATATTCTAACTCCTAATAGGAGTCACAAATTTTTATAACCCCTATGGGGGTTATGACTGGTGACCCTAATTTGTAACTGCTGTCAACAGTTACAAATATAATATTTGTAACTGCTATTAGCAATTACGAATCTAATATTTATAAATGCTAACAGAAGTTACGAATCTTATATTTGTAACTGCTATTAGCGCTTACAAAATTAACATTAGTGACAAATTTATGACTGCTATTAGCAGTTACAAAAGTTGAATATGTTAAATGTGGCAAGAGTTGTTACAAATATCTTTAGATTTTCACAAAATGATGAAATAACGAGAGTAGAATAAATATTATGAACATGTAACAAGTCTAAAACATTTTATAATATTTCATTTATATTTCTGATATTCCAAATATCCGGTACACATAAAACTTGTTTAAACTTAATTTAACATCAAACAACCACTTCTTGGGCGTCAAGTACAAAATGAACATAGAATAAAAAATAAACTAAAAAAATTAACATAGCACTTCGATGACATGAAATTTCATGAACATGTAACAAATCATTCTAAACCTAGACCAGGGGTCACCATGCGGTGAATACGCTTCGTGAAGTCTAGGTACATCAACAATGAGGGTTATTGATGCGGTGACATCCTCCCTCGTGTACTCGGAGTATGCCTACTGAGCAAGTTCAATGAACTCAAATTTTTTGAATATGGCGCCTCGATAACCATTGACTTATGTTTGTGTTGCTTGCCACGAAGTGTAAACACCTAGATTTAGGCCTTTGAATACTACGTATGCCAGGTATGCCAGGTATGCCATGTGTAAAAATCTATAAACAATAAAATATAATTGGATTCAGAATTGTTGTATTAAACATCTTTAAAGACAGAGGTGTAATTAAAAATAAACACGGTTTCATGAACTACCCTAGTTTACTCAAGCAATATTTTGTGCGGTACACTAACTTGTCTTTTCTATATTAGTAATTGTCAAAAAAATAAGGAGCGAATGCTAGACACCACCAATGCATAAAATATATTGGAATTTTATAACGAAGTAAGGTTACTTATTCTTTAAGCACACAAAAATACATCATTGTTATAACATTTATGTAACATAACTATTATATAACATAAGTACTATATAATTATGTTATATAACAGTTATATAACATAATTGTTAACAGTTATGTTATATAATGGTTATATAACATAACAATTATGTTATATAACATAACTACTTTTAGTAGTTAAATCATCTTTGGATAACAATTATTTAATCAACAACTGAGGAAAAAAGCAATTATGACTTGAGAAGTGAAAATTGAAAATTATTTTATATCAAAAAGATATAATCAAGCTAAGTTCGAACACAAGAAATAATTTAAAGAACAAATTTGCACAAATTCGTAATTCCCTTGATGTACGAGCCATTTAACAATGCAACCTCCATGGTAAAGATGTGAACAAGGCAGACGTGTAGCTTCACAATCAACTTTTAACCCTTGAAAACATATCACACACTTCTTCATTATAGTCTAAATCTACTAGTACAGCAATAGAGACAACTATGGGCTTCGTCCATTAAAATTATCAAAGATATCTTCATCCGGATTATTTTCAACGATCCTATTCATAATTTTCGGATGGAGAGATAATTCTTATTTAAAAATATGAGCAACCTAGTCCCAAAGTTTTTGGAGTTGAATCTCCCTCGATTTGAAATCCAGTTGGAAACTATAGTCCTTATATAACATAACAGTTTTGATATATAAGTTATATAACATAATTGTTATATAACTTATATAACATTTTTTTCAACTGAAATAACTATTCATATCATATTTATCAATACATATCTAAACCGATTTAACTTAAAGATGAAACCAGATGAATTTGACATTACAAACTTGACTTAAACCAAGGGGAAAATTTACAACAACCTTTTACAGCACATTATTATGTTTCTGATATTATTTTTCCATGAAAATTTGTACATGGGTCGGTCAATGCACATTTGCTCTCTGAAGAACAAAATCGACGTCTTTGTGACTATTTAAGAGGACATTATATATCAAATCCATCCAATTGAGCTTCACCATTGAAGAACCACCTGCTTATAATTAATCGCATCGGTTACCTCAGTTGAAAGGGGGTAGAATTAGTTATATAACATAACTGTTATATAAAAGTTATGTAATCTAACATAATTATGTTATATAACATAACATAAACAACAATCATCAAATAAACAAGCGGAACTCATCCGTAACCAAGAACCTAAACTTCAAGCCAAAATAATATTGAGCACGAATAGAGTCAAATTTCGAGAACCTAAATTGCATGCCAAATTTGCCTCACCAAAAGGACAGTGAGTACGGATAGAGTCACCACAGGATCATTCTTAACACCATAAATTCAAAAATATGAATTAGTATAGGGTCACCAATTAACTTTGATAGATAATACGATAATTATAAATCTTAGAATACTCATAATTCCCTTTATAATAAAGTATCACACATTATCCTCTCCTAACACGTATAATGGGGAAATGCAAGTCTTGGAAGTAGGGGTCAGATGCACATAAACGTACAATTGATAAACATACAAACACTAAATAATTTTATAGACTTAAGAGATTAATGATGATTTATGAGAACATATTCGAACAATTCAGAAGATAATTTAAGACAAGTGATGAGAAGCTTACATGTCATGGGAGAACCATTGATGTTGATGCTGGTTTGGGAATAAGAGGCATGGCTCGAAATGTACAGATCAATATCTCCATCATGTGCCTCTGGTTCTATCTTTACTTCAATTTTAGCCTCCTTAGATGAAATTAACCCCCATGTATCATTATCTATTATGAATTTGTAATACATATAATTACCTTCCTCGACCACTCCGGATTGACTTCCCAAATAGTATAGGTCTCAATACATGCTGGTTTGTTCTCTCTAGAGATGAATCAGGACCCGCAATGTCAACCTCGATATCCATTTCTAGGATAGATATACTTAAGGAGGGTGTGAGCTCGAGAATGCATAAATGGTATTTAGTTGACCATGGTCGACTCTGAGCACATTGTCTTGAGAGAGAGTTGCATGCTGGCGAAGGCTTGTCTTGAGGATGGCCTTATGATTGGGTATATCCGAAAGCCAAATTCTTTTGGCAATATTTTGGCCTAAGTTTTTTTTGGTAGCTAAACATAACGCACTTCAATCAAGGTAGGATTTGGAGGGTTTAAGAGGAGTAAGTTACTGCATATATGAGGCATCCCAATAGAACCTTATCCAGTGGTGAATTCAAGGACCCAACCATGTGTTATACCACGATGTTGTTTAGCCAACATTGAGTCTGAAGGAACCTCCTCTTGATGAATTGCTAACGAGTGGAAGTGCAAAGGTACTTTGTCAAAAGCACCTTGATCACACAATTTTGTGAAGCATGAAGGTGGTAATTTGATATTCTCTCCATTACCCGGGTAAGGTACAACTTCTAATACACAGTAAAAGATGAATCCTCTCCCAGTAAGGACATTTTCTTCAAGTTTCTGATAGACGGCAGAGGAGAAGCAGCATTGTAAAAATTCATTACATCTTTCATACCCTTAAATGAATTTTGGACCTTTAATTTCTCTTGTTCGAGGCGACACTTCTCTTGATCCATCATCACCCTTCGCTCCTTTAAACATATGTAATCATCCAATATTACCCCCAAACTCAACAAGATCTTGGGTGTCTCATGAATAGGGGATTTAGAGATAAAGTGAGATGCTTCAGATCTGAAGGTATATGCTTTCACACATACCTGTTACATGGGGATATGTGTGCAGGAATATTTAAGTGTCTCTTTTCATATCTGGATGAAGAAAGAAAACATAAAGATTAAAATAAAAATTTTATGATTCCCACTCAAAGTTGAAGTAAAGTATCCATTCACAACTAGTGCCGAATCATGCATTTGATACTTCTTAACATAGTGAAGGTAGTTGCGTCAGATAATAATGGTACTCACCATTTTGGCACTGTGGCATGTGCCAGCTATGATGTGACCCCTGATGGAAACATTTTTAGTGAAGGGGCATTTCTTATCAATATAAGTTCATGTAACCAAACATTCCAGTGTAGCCCCTTCATCTTTTTATCATCACAAGTGTGAACTAAAAAAATATGTTTGTGCAAAATGACAGTAAAATCAGCCACGGTAAATCAATAATATGCCTGAGCAAAATGATATTAAAATCAACAATGGTAAATCAATGATAATGTATATTATAGTCACACGATGGTTGATGGAGGTCATTGATGATGATATTTATGCAAATGATGGTTGTGGCATGAAGGTTCTATAATATGAAAGATTTAAGATTTTTAATTTAGTCATTGACAAAGAATACCCAACCAAAATTGTTCATCATAACACTGTAACAATTGTCAGAGGTATAAATTGTTTTCATTTTCATATATTGCACTTGGACTGCCCCCTCTTTTGACACTTTTCTAAATGCTTTTACTTTGAAAAAAACTATAAACCTTGTAGATACTATTAGTCTAGCTTGTGGTAAAAAGAAAAAGGAGAAGAAAAAAACAATATATCAAACATTATTAGAATACTATTCTAGTTCATGGTGAAGATATAACTTTTGGAAGACATGAAAAAAAGGAACATATAACTTCAGGTATGTGTTTTCACACATACCTGTCATTGAAATACAAGTCGGATACGTATCGAACTATATCAAAACATGACTAACATGTATAGCGAACACCATGATACCACTAGTTCATTAAGAGTACTAAGATTTAGCCATTACACCACTCGTGTTCTTTCAAAAACATACTAGACCAATATCATCCTACTTAAGTTTCAGAAAATGCCAATGTACCAACATTCAAAAGCATTAATAGTCTAAATAGATATAATAGAACAAAAACAAACAAGCCACGCTAGTATTCTTAATTTGAGACCGGGGAATGAGGGAGTGTAATAATGGTAGTGACTGTTTGGAGTCCTTTTTTTGCCCATACTCGCATTCCCCTTTTACCCATTGTACCTATTACACACATCGAACACCCTAAGCCAACTCGTTTCCTATACTTCGACCCAATTCCCATAACCCAGATTTGCTCCTTTATAAAACAATATTACTTGGGCACAAGCGTATACAATTAGCATCAATAGTCCTGTACACCACTCTATTAGCATATAACTTAATTAAAAAAGTCATCAAAACAACTAGTCATCAACAAAAATTAAAGGGAAATAAGGAATTATTATAGGTATGGAGACAACTTATAATTATCAATGTATGTCATACGTTTTAAACTTTGAAAAGCACCAGGGTCAAGTTGATTTCTTGAATTCTTAGTTGTGAATTCAATTAAGTTCACGTCAATATGTAAAGTTGACAATTAAATATAAATAAGAATCATATATATAGAAAAATTAATATGCCCAAACGACATCAAATTAAGACTCAGTGTAAATCATGATCTTACACTTAATTTTTTTTTTAAAACAAATGCAACATTCAGATCAACACCCCACAAACATTTACATAAAATAAAACCTCCAAACATTTACATTAAAAACCACAAAAAATTGTTAGAAAATAATTTCTTACTAACTTGAGGAACAATAACAACCGATTAAGCAGTTGAATATTTACATAAAAAAACTCTAAACATTTAATCATATGGATACACTTTGATCATGTGATGAATCAGTCAGTAGTTAGTTTAAACGACACGATATTTTTCCCAAGCATACAGTCAAATTTTTCTTTTAAATAAATAAAACTGAGTAAAAAAGAAAAAAATATATTTACAACTACATATGGTCATGTTAAAAAAATATATCACAAAACCCTCGAAACATTTACATCACAAAACACCAAAATGTAAAATGAAAATTAACCTAGAGAAGTAACAAATTAAACCTAAGACAAGTTTTGTGGCTATGAAACCTAAGACAAATTAAATTCGATTAGGGTCAGACTCGGATTGGTCAGAGTAGGTCACATTCGGGTTAACTATTTTCTCTTTAAAATTAAAAATTAAATAAATCTCCAACAACACCAAACTAAAAACTTTCAAAAAAATTCTTAAAAAATCCTCAAAGATATTCAGGTATCTTGTTCAAAAAAGCAACATACTGAAATCCTAAAACAGATCTACAGAATTTATATCGCAATCCCATTAAAACCATACACAAAAATACAATAGTTGAATAATGAATTGAGAAATCAAATGGTTCCAAAAACTATTTTTCTTTGGTAGATTCTCCACAACTAAAATGGGTGAATAATGGGATCGAGAGAGAGAAACTTACAACAGTTGAATAATGATTTCCAAAGTGAAGAGGGATGGAGAGACACGAGTCCAAAATAAAGAGGATCGAGAGACACCAAGTGAAGTTGATTTCCAAAGTGAAGAAAGAGGAGAGAGGAGAGAGGAGCGGCAGTTGAAGAGAAGAGAGAAGAGGGAAATTATTTTAGGCCAAATTTTCTGTGACCCCAAAGTGCACTGACAAATTAAGTTTCTGACCAAAATTTATGACTGCTACGAGCAGTTACAAATTTGTAACAGCTCTTGGTCGTCATAAATTAAGTCTTAGGCCAAAATTTGTGAATGCTCATAGCGATTATAATTTTGAGACTACTCGTAAGAGTCATAACTTAATCCTACAGATAAATTTATGACTGCTCCCAGGAGTAATAAGTTTGTCATCCCAATTAGCAGTCACAAAACGAAAGTAAAAAAATTAGCATTTTGGTGTAGTGGGAAATGACATTTGAAGTAATAACAACGTGAATGAAGCAGTTGTGAATAAAATAGCATGATTATATAATCTAGATATAGCAATATCAAGTTAAAAGGGGTAAAGGTGAGTGTAATTCTAAAATAAGATAACCCATAATTATCCAGTTACAGATGCTTATGGTTGATAACAATACGAGATAACAATAATCAAATATAAAATTTAAGATAAAGTTACAGTAGCCACGGTAACATTGTTGCGCCCAAACTCCAAATAGAGGCATCCATATGGTTAGCAAAATTAGTCACTCAATACCCTCAGTTCTATAGGCCAAATAACACTCCTATGGGTAAAACAATATCTTAATCCCTGGTTGAAATCATCGGTTAAAACAACATAGGTTTTTAAAATTGAATCAAGTTTAACTTACTGTGAACTACACAAATGAGTTCATAAATGAGAATAGGATTTCTGGGGCTATCACAAAGTAAATGAACAATTGACGAAAATAAGGTAATAGTGTGAAATAATACCGAAATAGAAGTTACCTACTTGGATAGGGGGTTTAGTTTTAAATTGAAACTTCTCGTGAAAGTTGTGGACCGTGGTTTTTCACAATGAAATAAATTAAGTAAGATCTACATTTATGAAAAATATAGTACTGTAAGGTAATTAAGGTATAAAAGAAATAAACTATAGGGTTTAATTTGAACATTCTTATTGGTTTTAATTAGCTATGGTTATAGGCATAAATGATATTAGGTGTAGGAGACATTTATGCTCCTTATGTGCTTAGAAACATATATATGAAAATTGGGAGATAAATTCCAAGATTCGAAAAGCTCAAGGGTTTATGTGAAAAGTACCATTTATATTTTTAATCCCCTTTCTTAGGTTTCTATGAAAATGGGTCCTGGTTATGAAAATAAGGTGCTATAATATACCATTTTGACCCGAAAAATAAACAAATTTAAAAAAAAAATAGAATTTTCTGATTGGGCACGCGCCCGCACGCACTTAGTCAAACCTCCCATGCGCCCAGGTAGACCTTACTTTCGCGTGTGAACCCCACTTCATCTCCTGCCTTCATCGTTTTGACTTTAGGATTTTGAAACTTTGACTGAGGATTATGGCTAATATAGAATACCATTTTTTTCTTCAAAAGCCATTCTTCCTAATTTTTCACGAGGATTCCGAATATATAATTTTTACGAATTGAGGCTTCCTATAGAAGTGTAACCAATTTTTGTAAAAATGCGCAAATATTGACTGAACATTCATGAGTTTGTGGTTAAGTTCAAGCTACGACATGGTTAGGGTAATGTTGTTGGATAAATATAGGACAAAATTATTTTATTTTTAGGTTAAAATTCATACTTTACAGAGAGAATTTCACATCTGAAAATTTATGGGCCGTAAATACAAATGGATATTCGAGGTGTCAAAATGGATTAGTACATAAATTAAGCATTACATCTAGGTTCTTAAGAACCATAGATCGAGTTTTTCCACTTTTAAATTTGTTCAAAGTCACGAATACATAGTCCACCATTAAAGCTCAAGCTTCAATGGTATTTTATGATATTCATACATATTCAGCTCTAAATATGAGTAAAAATTAACATGAAACTAATGAAATGAATATAGTTTAGTGCATAAACTCAACGAAATTTAAAGAACTCATTTTAACATATAAAATGATAGAATACTAGATTTTTCTAAAACTAAGCTTAAAATTAAAGCTGTGAAAATGTATGTTTTTAGCGTGGTAACTGAGGGGTTTTATAGAGGTGACGCAAGAAAGATTATTATTGGGTTTAGAGGTGGATTTAAATTTGGTTTCATTTTAGTTTTGGTGTAAGGGGTGGTGGTGATCTGTGATTTTCATGTGGGTTCATCTGTTAAGAAACTTACTAGGCTGCCTAGGTGGCTTCCACCTTAGCAGTGGTCTTAGTGAAGTTTTTTGAGCTCAAGTATTTGGTCCTTAGGTATTTTAGGCTTTTATATTCTGGCTTTTCCATGTAGTTTGGAAAGTTTTAGGGGCTAATATATAATTTTACAAATTTTAAGAGAATATCCTGGCAATTATAGTAATTTTAAGTGTTTTAGGTTATTTATGTAAATAAGTTTTGGAGTTGGGGTTTTATTATGAAGTTTAAAACAAGTTTTGAATCTTTCTAATGTCATTTTTGAAATTTGTAACTTTAGGGTCATTTAGGTAATTTATATTTTTCTTTGGTATTTAGTTTTAACAAATCCATTAGTTTTTTTTTATAAGCAAATGATACCATATAACAACCCGCCTAAGGGGGCAAAATCCCGTATACAGGAAGTATACCAAGCAAAAAAAAATTAAAACTAAGGGCCGGAGCCCAGAACAAACAAGCCTACCACCTAAAATTCCTCCAAAAAGTCAAGAAAATGAGCAAGCGACGAGTCATGCCTTTTCCTAAACCATGTAAGAAGAAGGCTCAGAAAGATGTACCGAACTCAAGAGGAATCAATTTCGACCCCCTCGAAGCATCTCCTATTCCTCTCCTGCCAGACAGTCCAAAAAATACAATGAGGAACCATCCTCCACATCACCTGCGGGACATTCCAACCTCTAGGTCTCCTCCAAGCCTCCATCACCTCACAAGCCGAATGAGGCATAACCCAATGAATCTGACAAAGCATGAAGAACAAGTCCCAAAGGCCCCTAGTCACCTGATAGTGGAGAAGGAGGTGATTGGACATCTACTCCTCCTTCTTACACAACCAACACATGTTGTTCAACCTCCTCCCTCTCTTCTAAAGCCCCTCAATAGTCAAGATAGTCTGTCTGGCAGCGATCCACACAAAGAAGCAAACCTTCAAAGGCGTATGACTCTTCCAAATGGCCTTCCAGGGTAAACAGGCTCCCCCATAACCCCTCAACCCATGATAATATCTCTTAACGGAAAACAGGACATCTTGAGACCTCGACCACCTCAACCCATCTGGTCCAGAGGACGGGATATGTGCCAAATTCATCCACTCAAAGAACTCCTCCACCTCCTCCAATTTCGAATCCCGAAAATCCCTCCTAAACTTCGGATCCCACACGGCCCGATCCCCTATCCTCCGCCAATGACCCTCAACTGACCCCTCACTGTCTCTCCCAATTCGGAACATCCCCGAGAATAGAACCTACAAAGATCCCCCCTCACCCCAATTATCCTTCCAAAACCTTATACGATCCCCATTCCCGATCTAGTAAGAGGTGAACCCAGAGAACTTCCCCCACCCCATCGCAATGTACCTCCACCATCCCATTCCATGAGCACCGCTCCCCACAGTAGGACCCCACCCAAAAGGGCCAGTCCCATACCTAGCTACCACCACTTTCCTCCAAAGTCTTTCGTCTTCTTTATTAAACCATCACAACCACTTGCCCAGTAAAGCCGTATTAAAATCTGTTAAACTCCTCACCCCAGCCGCACCCGCCTGCAGTGGCTTGTACACCCCATCCCAACTAACCAAACAGTACTTAAACTGATCATCATGCCCTTTCCACGTAAAATCCCTCATCAACTTATCGAGCCTCTTACCAACGGATTCAGGAAGAGGGAGCACAGACATAAAATAAGTCGGAAGGCTCGATAACACACTTTTGATCAACGCCAACCGACCTCTTTTGGAAAGGTAACTATCCTTCCAACCATCTAATCACCTTTGGACCCTCTCAAGAACTGGAGCCCACATTATAGTAGACTTAAACTTAGCTCCTAAAGGGAGGCCAAGATAAGTAGAAGGGAGCTAACCAACCCTACAGCCAAGGACACTAGCCAAGAAACCCACGTTCCCCACCCCTCCAACGGTAATCATCTCACTCTTGCTAACGTTGATACGCAACCCCGACACAGCCTCAAAACACACCAGTAATAACCTCACTGTCCTCACCTCATCCACCGATGCCCCACAAAAGATAATAGTGTCATCTACGAATAAAAGGTGAGAGATATCAACCTGATGGGGACCCACACTTCCTAATAGAAAACCTGAGACCAAACCACCCTCCATCGTACGACTCATCATCCGAGATTACGCCTCCATAACCAAAATAAAGAGGAAAGGTGACAGGGAGTCACCCTGCCGAAGACCACAAGAACTCGGGAAGAAACCTTCTGGAACCCCATTCACAAGGATAAAGAGTTTGACAGAGGAGATACACCTATATATCCACCTGCACCACCTCTCCCCAAACCCCATCCTCCTCAACAGATACAAAAGGAAGTCCCAACTCACATGATCATAAGCCTTCTCAATATCCAACTTGGAGATAATCCCCGGATCACCACCTCTCAACCTGGATTCGATGCACTCATTCTCCACCAAAGTTTCATCGAGGATCTGCCGACCACCCATAAACGCGCTCTGGGCATCCAAAATAAGAGGATCAATCACTTTTCTCAGTCTAACCAATAAGACCTTAGACATGAGCTTATAGACGCTACCCACCAGACTAATGGGCCTAAAGTCTCTCACAGTAGTCGCCCCACCTTTCTTAGGAACCAAAGTAATGAACATGGCGTTCAAACTCCTCAAGAAGTACCCCCTTATCACGGAACTCACTGAACACTTTCATCACATCTGCCCTGAGAACCGCCCAACATTGCTAGAAAAAGGCCATAGTAAACCCGTACGGCCCAGGCGCCTTATCACCGTACATCGACCCTAAAACCTGAACCACCTCCTCCTCTGTGAACACCCTTTCCAACTGGTTTGCCTCGTCCCCCGAAATGCTTGCCAAAGGAATCCCATCAATCTTGGGATGCCAGGTCTCCTCCTCCATATAAAGTCTCACATAATACTTCCTGATCTCCCTACAAATCTCACTATCCTCAGTAAACTCCTTCTCCCCTGCTACCACCTTCCCGATATGGTTAAAGCGGCGGTGGGAGTTAGCCTCTTTATGAAAATGTACGTTTTTACTGTGGTAACTGAGGAAATATATATGGATGATGGAGGAAAGCTTATTATTGAGTTTATAGACGGATTTCAAATTGGTTTCATTTGAGTTTTGATGTAAGGGATGTGATGAGCTATAGTTTTCATGTGCCAAGAAGCTTACTAGGCTGCCTAGGTGACTTCCACCTCAGCAGGGGTCTTAGTGAAGTTATTCGAGTTTAAGTATTTGGTCCCTAGGTATTTTGGTCTTTTATATTTATGCGTATCCATTTATTTTTAAAAGTTTTAGGGGATAATGTGTATTTTTATAAATTTTAAGAGAAGATCCTACTAATTATAGCAATTTCAAGTGTTGTAGGTTATTTATGTAACTAAGTTTGGGGTTGGGGTTTTATTATGAAGTTTAAATAAAGTTTTGAATCTCTCTAGTGTCATTTTTGGAATTTTGTAACTTTAGGGTCATTTAGGTAATTTGTATATTTCTTTGGTATTTAGTTTTAACAAATCCATTAGTTTTTATAGGGTCGTAACTGGTATAGGATATCAACATGTTTATATAGTTTAGTACTCACGTTTTCCAATGTGAGTATGATTATAATACGAATAGAGGTAAGATGGTGTGTCTGAACGTACGGGTTGTTACACTAAACATGCATGTTACGAGTTCTGATTTCTTTAAAGCCAAATCCTCATCTGGTATTTAGCCTAGTCCTTATCTAGGAATTATGATTTGAACTTGTTATTATGTCAATAAACTAGTAATAGTTAACCAAGTCACGTACTAAGAAATATAATTTGAAAATGCACTCTTCATATAAATAACCGATTTTTGGATAGAGCCCGTTTATCGAATTATCCTGGACTATTTGATACACTTAAAGTCCGAAGTTTGAATAATCCACACCTCTTACCCGAGTAGACATCTCATGCTCTAAAAGATGACATAACCAAAATCATATTTGCAAGGAATATGTATCGAAGCCTCATTGATCATTTCTTATAAAAACCCGTAGATCATAATATAAATGTTATCTAAATGAACTAAACTCCGAAAGTATTAGGACTGTGTGTCACTCATATCAGATAACCCACGCAATGAATTACGTAGGCTTTAATACCATAGCTCCATGGGTACATCAGTGTAATACTCAGTCCCACTTCTGATCACAAGCCTCTGTAATATGTCCTTTGGCGTATTGCCCATAGAGATATTCTTGTATCTCTCCACCTCCATCCATCCTCATAACTCTACCTCTTTAAGTCTGTAAGTCCACCATACGAACTATGTAGACTTTGAACCCGCATACAAATGGGAACATGGGCGCAATAACATGGCCCACTCATAAGCACAAGCCCTTGTAGTATACTCAAGATATATCACCCCGTGTTATGCACCAATAATGTATTACAGTCCAAGATATCCAAAGTATCTCCTCGTGACATCCAATCGTCCACACAGAGGTACACAACACATCAAATTATGGCTTCCTGCATTCACCCCACGAGATATCACAATACCTCCCAATTACACAATACAAATGAACATGTTGGCACACCCACTGTATGAACTACATAGTCTTTGATCATTCACATAAACGGGTACATAGGAGCAATAGTGTGGCCCACGCATGTGCACAGTTCGTTATGATATATTTTAGATATGTCATCTTGCGATATGGTCCAATAACATACTGCATCTTGAGTTATCCTAAATATCGCTTTACTTCATACAACTATCCACCCATAATATATCAAGCCATGGCTTCTTGTATTCACCCTACTTACTCCAAGAGCCGCATAGCTTCTCGGTAAAAAAATGTCTTGTAAATGGTATATAGATACATGTCTCCAACTTACATGGTTTACAAGTGGCTTACGAACTATAAAACATGACGTCCTTTTCATAAAAAGATAATGTCAAGCCATTAATCATGTAAGCATCCACGGGATACTCTAAGATATCCCCTGCATCAAATCATGAATCCTAAAATTTTCAAATGCATTCTACATATCAAGCCTCACACTTTCACGCACCCACGCCTAAAATATGTTATATGCGGCAAACCACGTATCAAACTATGTTGTCTTTGATCCCATTAATAAATGGGTACGTAGGCGTAATATTGATCTCTTACTCGTGATCCCAAGCTAATTCATTTGCACACACACGCGTCCTCAAGGAGAATAAGCACAAGAGGAAAAAAAAACATCACATAAGTGATACCCTAATATCCACTCACAAATAGAACCATGTTGTCCACCTCTAAGCGGAAATTGTCTCAACCTCTTAAAGCCAAACATTCTTTGGGATTAAATAAAGTGTTGAAATTTAATTGGGTTCTAACTATTAAGATGCCTTAAAAAGTTCATATACTACATCCGAGAAGTAACTTATCAGCATAAAAACAAACAAACATTTAAAGCAGATAAAAAAGAATTGGTGTGCCAAAAATCTACTCCACTTGTTACCCAATCCCTAAACCATACCACAAATTTCTAGAATAGCAACAAGTGACAAGATTCTTACTGTAAGAGCAAATTTAAAACTGTTCATTTTTATTTTGATTATCACGTTACACCCCACTGCACCTTTATGACTACTTCCACGTATCAAGAGAAAAAGTTGATGACATTTGAAAGATTGAGGATAGTTCATCACAATATCATTCGAAAGAGTTATGAGTTTTTTTAGTAAAGACTTTAATAATCCATTGGTTATTATAAAAAGAGTTTTCATTAAAAAATGTTCAAAATATTTTTAAATGATTTTTAAAAGAGTTTTTAAAATTTCGCTAACTCATTAGAACGAGATGGATATGTAGTTCGAATAATATTTCGCATGTCGTTAGAACGAGTTCCCCTGTTCGAACAAGATCTGATACGTCGTCTTTTTGGTGAGCTCTAGAATGCTTTTTGAAGTTTCACTGGAAACACGATCGAACGAGATGGGCGCTTCATTCGAATGAGGTACACGTTTGTTCGAACAAGTATGCGTGTTTTTGTTTTTTAAAACATATCTTTCCAAATATTAAAATCCCTGTCTGTTTACAACAACTTTCCTATAAATAGAGATGAGGGATTAGACTTTTCTCCAAGCCTTTTTAGAGTTCTTTTTGTGATCAAACTCTATTCCTTTTTCATCCAAACCCCTTGGATCCTTGAAGATCATTTTGTTTAAAATCAAGAAGAACAAATTAAAAATAGTTCCCACTTTCGAACAAGATTTGGAATGTCATTCAAAGTTTCGTTAGCAACACGATCGAACGAGATTAAGTATTTTTTTAACGAGGTACCAGTTCATTCGAACGTGTCGCATCCGCGAATATTATGTTTTAATGGTAAATAAGAATAAAATTGAATACAAAATCATTTTAGTGCAGTGGAATTTAAAAGCCTTTTACTATGGGGATGGCTAGCATCCTATTACACATTGGAGTCCGAAAATAAAAGAAAATACAATATTATTCGTTTATTCCATACATTTTATAAAAATTCTTAGAAACACTCAAGATTCATAAGAGCTGATAAGTTGCAGCGTAGATGTTCCAACGGGGCCTACACGTACGTAACTGCGAATATTTCTGGGGGTAGGAGAAAATAAAAATTCAGATTCACTGGTGGTAACTTGTCTTCTTCAGGTTTGTCGTCCATCTGGAATAAAAACAATTAAGCAGACATGCCGTAGATAATCTTTGATAAACCTTCGAATTGATAATCTGAAATTTTCAGGGCTGAAAACCTTCAACCAGTATTTTGAGGTATCAAATGCAACACCACGTGATTTTTTAGCCATAAAAATCTTTGTTAAACTAAAAATTTTGAAAAAATAATTTTTGAAATCTATTTGATTTTGGTTTGTAAAAATGTGTGTTTTTATATATAAAAATAAGTTTTTAAGTGGAATATAAATTGGGATTAAAATTTGGAAATTATAACTTTTATATAAAAATCGGGGAGGATCCGACCTAAGGAGGCTCAAGAATTTAAAATTCACCGACCACGAAAATGTGATGCAAATGACCTTAACGATATTCGATCGAGTTGATTTTTCTTACGCGACTTTGTCTCACCTTCAGCTAAAATATTTCCAAAATTCAAGGAAATTTAAGGGTCCAAACTCATAAATATGATGCAGACGACCTTAACGACGTTTGATCGAGCTGACTTTGGAAAACAACTTTGGCTCGCCTTCAACTGCAACGTATCAAAATTTTAGCGAATTTCGACGGGCCAATCATTTGAAAGGTATTTTTATGTGTTTGTGTTTGATTGGGACTCTTTGTTTAAATTCTTTATATAATGGACGGGATTAGACTTCTTAAAACACTTTTAACCCTTCTCAAAAAGTAGTAACCTCCCAAATTATTATGTCCATTAATTAAAACTTTCAACCCAAGTTTTGAAGATTTAAATCAAATTTTCTCAAGAACAACTAAGAGGGTGTATTTGCTATTTTCGCGAGAGGACGCAACCGTATAATCAGATTTTCAAGACGACTTCTTTACAGACATGAATACTTCTATTATTCCCCTTAAGTGTTATGCATTTTTGATATTGCCCAAACTTTAATAAATGGTGATTTTCTTAAAATAACTTAGAAAGACTAATTTAGTAAAAGTGAAAATAATTCTAAAACTATTTTTATTCAAATCTAAAAATGTATTTAAGACTTGAAATAATCGCATGCTTAGATCGAAATTTGGAATTACGATAGAGTTGTGGGATGTTTCGCATTTTAATATTAAAAATGTAAATTAGTAATAATATTTCGACTTGAAAAATCACAATTCTTATGCGTAGATTGTAGAAGCAATTTATTATTGCGTAATAGGTATATATGCATGTTAAAAATGGAATCTTATGCTAACCGAAAAAATATCACTCGTATAGAAATTATGAACTTTGATAACTTATGTGACGATTAGTAAGACTTGTTTAATTATATAATCAAAAGGGCATAATTTGGATAACATTGAGATTGGAGAATTAATTTTAAGAATTGTAGCAATAAATGGAAAACATGTTTTAATTGAATGTTGCTTGTGTTAATATTTCGACACTGCGAGAACGTTGGGATTTTTGGATAGTTATGCTTTTACTCTTATTTTTAGGTTGCTTGCTTAGTACGGGACTAGTAGGTATGCTTTTGTTGTAGTTAACCCTTTCTAGGTATGGAACTAGTGAGTGAAGATTTTACTAATGGCTATTTTCAGGGTGAGTCTTAGTACACATTTCCATTGTTCCGTTAGCCTAGGTGGTAATTGATAATACGCAAATATTGTGTATTTCATCTCTCGAACCTACGCATTTTAGCCCCATCGGGTGCCTTAATCTCTATATTTAAGCCCGTTAATCAGACAACCTCAGTTTATATTGTTAACATGCTATATGAGGTATAATTGGGCTTTTTTAGGTATTTAGGTACCAAGTATGGAGTTCGGATGCATTTCGGTGAAGTTTCGTACGCAATCGCACGTTCAAGGGAATTTTAGTCATTTTACAAATTGGGAAACTAGCCCAACATCTTCATGGAAGTTGTATCCCTCCTCGCAAGCTTCACGTGGCCATAAACGGTGTGCGATTCCAATTCAGAATGAAGAAGTTACGGCAATTTTAGCGGAGAAGAAATGCAAGCCAAAACAGGGAAAAATGCAGTCTGCCCCTGCTTGATCGATCGATCGACCAAATGGTAGATCGATCGACCCTTCCCATTTTTGCCACGATTTATACTATCGATAGATCGACCAAATGGTAGATCGATCGACCCCCTGTTTTCTGCAGATATTTTGCATTTTCTTTTCTTTCTTCTTTTCTTTTATTCCCACTTACTATATAAAGCAATTTTTATTGTAATAAGAACATATTCAGTAGATAAAACGATTTTAGGTTAGAATAGCTTAGGTTTTGAGGGTTTTGGAGAGTTTTTCAATTGTTCTTGGATTGACAACCTTTTGGATTGAATGTTGCACTATTCATCATCCCCTCCATTTATATAGTTTGTATTTCCTTCTTTCTTGCTTTGATAGTTAGATTTACATGCTTTGTTAATTAGATTCACATGCTTTCTTTAATCTCTTTCTAGGTAACTTTACCGCGTTTATTTACCGCGTTTATTTATCGCGTTTTTAACATGCTTTCTAGCTAATTTAAATTAGGTTGTGTTTGAATGGAACTCACTCGAGCTGACGCGTTGCTTTGCTTTGGTGATGATGTTTATGGGTCTATTTTGGGTGCGTTTTCCTAGTTATTACGTCTATGAGATTTGACGGGGAATATCATGTATGTCCCGTGCTTACGACCTTTCGCGCGTAATTTCCGGGATATTTGTTGACGCAAAAATCTTATTAGGATTTTATGATGATTTAGGGCGTAACAACACTTGATTTAATTAACTGTCAAAATGAGACGAACTTGTAATAACCCGTCGACCCATGTAACCATTTTATACTAATTAACTCGGGTGAGGGATATTCGACGCAACCTATAGTTTTACTCGCTTTCATAATCTAGTTTCAATACCATTGCCTAAATTAATCTTTCCCTTTTTGCATCTTTTCCTTTTTAGTTTCTAATCATCTTTTACACTTTTATTTTAGGAGTATTAAATCACTTAAATTCTAACAACTCGTCTCCGTGGATTTTCGATACCCGACTTACCGATGTGCTTGCCTCGCAAGTGTAGTAGTAACTTAGGTTTTTGTATTGAGTTGGCGAAACGAAAACAACGATTAGCGTCTTTACACGCGCTACTTTTCGCATTTAATCAAAATGATGCCGTTGTCGGGGACTAGTTTGTTTTAGACTTTATTTGATTTAGTATTTCATAGTATTTTCTTTCTATTTGTATTATTTGCTAATATTTTGCAGGACTTCCACATTTGAGCACTTAGAAATGCTCGAATCTTTCCCGTGCGCACTTACTTTGTGGAATCCGCCACTTGAGCCATTTTTGGGGTAAGCATGTCTTATTCAAATTCTTTCGGTAATCCTTGTTATAATTCTCAAAATTCTCACAAGCCTATGACTTTCGGTGAATACTTAGAGTCCCAAAAAGTTTCAAATTCACATATGACTTTGGGCGAGTATAACGAGAGTCAAAATCTAGGTTATTGGAATTTTGATGATGATGATTGATATACCCAAGTATGACCTCGGCCTGGAGGTGCCTACCTCAGCCGAGATGATGGCCAACCCACCAGTGCATCGGGGCCCACGATATCATCCCTCGGCCAAGTCTACCTCGGCCCAGGCCGACACTACCACATACATCCCCCCGGGGACACTTCTCATATCACAGATGTCAACATCAACCCCAGGTACCAAGGAATAGTAACCCCGGTCAACAGTAGGCCAAGATGACAAGAAGCTCTACATTCACCTTCAACATGAACCTTACCTCGGAGGAGGCCGAGGTTACCAGAGGCATCGCTTACCATCAGCACGCCAATGACTCGGCTAAGGCCGACACAGGCATACACCTCGGCTGACATAAAGCCGAGACAGCCCATGACACCTCACGGATTGAGCGGACGACCAACCCTTATAGCTCGGCCTCTCCTAGGCCGAGGCCATTCACCAACATGACTACCAAGCATCTGTTGACGTTTGGATAAGGACACCTGGGCATAAATCAATTATAACAAGATTATTCCCCACACGTGGGGGAATATTTCATCATCATTATCTACATGTGGCCATGACAGGTGGCACATCCCCATTGGTGAGGAAACTACACGCATGCACATTACATGCATAGGGGGTACATTACACCCCCTAGGCACTATATAAAGGGATCACCCCCTACCTTGCAAAAGGATCCAGATATAAAAAACCCTAGCTAAAACTCTGTCTAAATATACACAGTAGAGAGAGAGAGAGAGCTTGAGAGGTTGTAACCATGGCCATTAGTGCCTTCTTTCAGTGATATTACTCTCACACTCACCGTGGACGTAGGCCACATTGGCTGAACCACTCATATTCGGGTGTCGTTCCTCTTATCCTCACCTCATTCTTACCTTATTCATATAGCTGTGTTGCCATTGTTACACCTGTATTGAGCTTGCAAACACCTCACCTAGTGGTGCTGATTTTCAGCATCATCATTTTGGCGTCGTCTGTGGGAACGAGAAGATATCTCTTCCTCTTTTCCTGCTTAGCCTGACCGGAGATTCTGGTGGTGAACCAGAGACCACCCCTTGCGTGGAGCTGTTTCACCATTGAAAAAGATCCTTTAAGGTATTAAGCTCACCTGCTACTCAAAGTTCTATAGTAGTAACACATGGCACCAGACTTGCCGCCGCCTCTTCCGCCGCCCGGAGGTGGAGGAGCTAGCTCCAGTCAGGTTCCTCCCCAGTCCGAAATGGCGGAGGTGGCAGCTGCCTTGAAATCTTTGGCTGCAACACAACAAGCGATGAAGGAGCAATTTGCACAGCTCAGCCAAACCATGATGATGAGACCACCCGGAGTCTCGCCGGACATGATCACCCCGGCGGCAGTTCAACCCCAACCGGATGCCAGGGGACCACCCCAGGCACCGATGAAGGACCGACCTGCACCCCCGCGGATAAGGGATGTTGCTGACCCTAGGCGCTTGCGCCTGGGGAGGCAAGGAAACCCATGCCCGGAGGACAGGTATGATGACATAGGAGCAGAAGAGGCCCCAGAGGACTGCTGGGAGCCATATGAGGTGTCCGATAACACCGTACGACCTCTTCGGCAAAGCCAAGGATGTGTCGACCAAAGAAGAGATGAGGCACGGCAGAGGGGGTCGGCCTTCAACAGGTTGAGCAGAGGCTCGGCCTTCGAGAGGCTGGGACCAGTTAATGACCTAAGACATAGGCTATCAAGGTCGAGTGCCGCAGGCTCCCAAAGAGGGGATAGGCAGGCTCGGCCAGATCAAGGCCGACCCATAGAGAGAAGAGCAAGGGAGCAGGATGAGGTCAACAGTCAGCGGGTCGCGGCTGGGGAACCCTCTGTCCACCGAAGAGAGGTGGCAGGGGATAACCTCGGCCAAGTTGATGAGAGAAGACCATGGAATGACTCGATCCAACGTCTCGAGGAGAAGATAGGGGACCTCATAAAGAGCAGGGACCCCTTACAGAGGGGCTACACGGAGGGCTCACCGTTTGTGGCCAGGATAGTGGGGTTCCCAACCCCAGCTAAATTCAAACCTCCTGTGGTGACTCCTAAGTATGATGGCAGCACTAACCCAGTGCACCACATCGAGATGTACCAGTCAGCCGCAGATATTTACTCGATACCTAATGAGATGAAGTGCAGGGCCTTCTCGGGCACCTTGACAGGGGCAGCGCATAGCTGGTTCACCTCTCTTCCAAAGAACTCGATCGAAAACTTCAAAGGCTTGGCCGAGCAGTTCATCCACAACTTCTGCTTTGGGGTAAGGCCCCAAAAGAAGACCACCCACCTCCTATACGTCAAACAGGCTAAGGGTGAAAGCCTGAGAGACTACATAGCAAGATTCAACAAGGAGAAGTTAGAGGTGGAGGACTATGAAGAGAGCATAGCCATGACCGCCCTTATAGGAGGTCTTCAGAAGGGAAAGCTACTATGGAAGCTGGCGGAAGACCCCCCCAAGTCTATGGCGGAGCTGTTGTCCACTGCAGGAAAAGTGATGAATGCGGAGGAGGCGATGTCCGCCAAATACGAGGAGGAGAACCGCGGTAGCGCTGGGAGGTCCCAGGGTAAGAAAGAAGGGAAGAAGCGGTCAGCGGAGGACAAGTTCGCTCATTACACTCCTCTGACTGTGAGCTGTGAGCACATCCTTAATGAGATTAAGACTGATAGGGCTTTGCGGTGGCCAGAGAAGCTGAAGGCCCCACCGCATAAGAGGAATAAAAACCTCTGGTGTGAGTTCCATCAGGATCACGGCCATGTCACAGACAGATGCTTCGCCTTAAAGGATGAGATTGAGAAAATGCTGAAGTCTGGGAAGCTGAGAAAGTATGTGGACGGCAAAGCCCCGAAAGCTGGAAGAGAAGACCCCAGGAAAAGGAGAGATGACAGGTGTCGCGGCGATGCCCCAGTCAGAGGGCATGATGATTCAGAGGGTGATGATGGAGATGACCCAGATCTCCCACCGAGGGATGACAATACCCCAGTGAAGAGGGTAGGAATGATCTCCTTTGGTGTTGGCACCATATGTGGGGGATTCGCAGGAGGCGGCTCTGAGGTAGCGGATAGAAAGGCCCATGTAGCTGAGGCCAAGTCGGTAGCCAGACCAGAGGTTGTGAACCTGACGTCTTCTGACGCGGTGCAGAAGAGAACGAAGGTGGACATGGACACCTTAGTGGTAGGTTTCTCCCGGCTCGACTTCAAGGGCATCTTAGCCCCCCATGATGACCCCTTGGTCATAACGACAAGGGTGTATGGGTGCGATGTAGGGAGAATCCTCATAGATGGGGGAAGCTCAGCAGATGTAATGTTCTGGCCTTGTTTCAAGAGCTTGGGTCTTAGCAGATCAAGGCTAGTGCCATACCACCACCCCTTGATAGGCTTCAGTGGTGAGAAAGTGCACCCATTAGGCATGTATGAGATGGATGTGCGTATGGGGGATGAGTGGCCCAAGAGGCTGACTAAGAAGATAAACTTTTTTGTGATGGACGAGAATGTCTACTCGGCCTACAACCTCATCATCGGAAGAGTGGCCCTCAAGGAGTTTGAAGTCGTGCCGTCAACGGTCCATCAAATGCTAAAATTCCCGACCCCGTATGGGGTAGGGGAAGTGCAAGGGGACCAGACCACGGCACGAGAGTGTTATTTCAACTCAGCGGAAGAGAGGGAGGCCCATAAGAAAGCAACCGCCACATACAACATAGACACTCTTGACCCGAGAGATGAAACAAAGCTAAAGAAGGGTGAGGCCGCGGAAGAGGTAGAATCCATCGTCCTCAACGAGGACGATCCGGAAAAAACCGTCCAGGTCGGCAAGGCCCTAAAACCAAAGATTAAGGAAGAGTTGGTAAGCCTTCTCAGGAAGAGGCAGAGTGTCTTCGCCTGGAACCACACCGACATGCCTGGTATAGACCCTGAGGTCATGACCCACAAACTCAACGTGGATAGGGATGCCAGGCCAATCAAGCAGAGGAGAAGAATTTACTCCAGAGAGAAATATGAGGTCATTCGGGAAGAAGTGAAAAAGTTGGAAGAGGCCGAGTTCATACGAGAGATCACCTATCCAGAGTGGCTCTCAAATGTAGTGATCGTGCCTAAGGCCAACGGAAAGTGGCGGATGTGTGTAGATTTCACAGACCTGAATAGGTCTTGCCCGAAGGACAGCTATCCCCTACCTAGGATAGACCAGATGGTGGACGCAACAGCAGGGCACGAGCTCATGAGCTTCATGGATGCTTATTCAGGTTATAACCAAATCTTCATGAACACCGAAGACTCTGAGAAGACAGCCTTCATCACTGACAAGGGGACGTATTGTTATAAAGTGATGCCCTTTGGTCTGAAAAATGCGGGGGCAACATATCAGCGTCTCGTCAATAGGATGTTCGAGGAACAGATAGGTAAGACCATGGAGGTATACGTGGACGATATGCTAACGAAGAGCCTGAAGGCATGTACTCACGTGGGAGACCTTGAGAAGACCTTTGATGTCATGGATTCATACAGAATGAAGCTCAACCCGGCGAAATGTGTCTTCGGTGTAGGAGCAGGGAAATTTCTGGGGTTCATAGTTAATCAAAGGGGGATTGAGGCAAACCCTGAGAAGATCAAAGCATTGCTCGACATGAAGACCCCTAGGAGTATCAAGGATGTCCAAAGACTTACTGGAAGAGTAGCTGCCCTGAACAGGTTTGTTTCCAGGGCAACGGATAAGTGTCTTCCATTCTTCAAGATTCTAAGGAAGGCCTTCCAGTGGGATGAAGAGTGTGAAAAAGCCTTTGATCAACTCAAGTCCTACTTAGGATCTCCCTTGATGCTGTCCCGGCCCATTGCAGGAGAGAGGTTGTTTGTGTACTTGGCAGTCTCTGAGTCGGCTATTAGCGCGGCCATCATACGAGAAGAAGGTGGAGTTCAGAGGCCTGTATACTTCAACAGTAAGGCCCTACAAGGGTCTGAGCAGAACTACCCCAGAATGGAGAAATTGGCTTATGCTCTTATCCATGCTTCAAGGAAAATGAAACCCTACTTTCAAGCTCACTCTATGATAATCCTTACAGACTCCCCACTAAGACAGGTTCTGCACAAGCCTGAGAAGTCCGGGAGATTGATGGCCTGGGCCATTGAACTAGGGGAGTATGATCTTACTTACCAGCCCAGGATGGCCATTAAGGGGCAGGCCCTTACAGATTTTGTCGCGGAATTCACTTGGGAAGAGACTGAGTCAGAGAAGAGCCGAGCTGTCTCTCGAGATTCGGAAGAGATAGACCCTTACATCTTCCAATGTCGAGAAGAGGTAGTCCCAGTCAAGGCCCGGAGGAGGGTAGAAGAGAACAAAGAGGATCGATACCTCTTCGAAAAAGGAGTGATGAGAGAAGGGGTCTTCTCTTCAGATGAAGACGTGTGGAGCCTCTTCGTGGATAGATCCTCCTGTGATGGTGGAAGCGGCGCGGGGCTAGTACTCTCAGCTCCAGATGGCGCCAACATTGAGTATGCCTTAAGATTCAACTTCCAGGCTTCAAACAACGAGTCTGAGTATGAGGCCATGATAGCGGGCCTCCTATTGGCAACGACTCTGCGGGTAAAGCGGCTTCTACTTCATAGTGATTCAAGGTTGGTTGTTAACCAAGTGCTGGGGGCGTACGAGGCCAAGGATGAGAGGATGGCCAGGTACTTAAAAAAGGTAAGAGGATTGCTAGAGTTTTTTGAAGAGGCCAAGCTGAAGAGAGTGCCTAGACTGAGCAATAACCATGCTGACGCATTGGCAAGACTGGCCTCGGCAATGAAGACAGATTTGGGAAGAACCATCCCAATTGAAGTTCTAGGAAAAGCAAGCATCGAGGAGGACGAGGTATGTAACCCTTGTCACAATATAAACCCGGGAGACTCGTGGATTGACCCGATTGTTAGATACCTGAGGGAGGGGGAGCTGCCTGAGTCCAAACTGGAAAGGAAAAAGCTGAGATACAGGGCTGCCAAGTTCTCATTGGTAGGAGACGTCTTATACAAAAAAGGTTTCCTCTTGCCCCTCCTCAGATGTGTTCACCCCTTGGAAGTACCTCGGATCTTGCAGGAGGTTCATGAAGGCTCTTGCTCTAGCCATATAGGAGGAAGACCCTTAGCCAAGAGAATCATCACTCAGGGATACTGGTGGCCAACCTTGTCTAGGGACTCTGCTGATTATGTGAAGAGGTGCGACAAATGTCAGAGGTTCGCCACTATCCCTCATCAACCACATCAGCCCATGATATCGATCTCTTCTCCATGGCCGTTCGCGGTATGGGGAATTGACTTGGTAGGACCCTTGCCAAGAGCAGTCAACAACTATAGATTCTTGATAGTTTCCATTGACTACTTTTCAAAATGGGTAGAAGCCGAACCCATGATAACAATTACAGAACAGAAGACCTTTCAGTTCATCTGGAAGAACATCATATGTAGATATGGTCTCCCAAACACGCTCATCTCAGATAATGGGACCCAGTTCAAGAACGCCTCCTTGGAGAAGTATTGCCAAAGTGTGGGGATTAAACAGTTCTTCTCATCCCCTGGTCGACCCCAGGCTAATGGCCAGACTAAAATCACAAATAGGACAATCTTGGATGGAATCAAGAAGAAGTTAGAAGACGCGAAGGGGAGATGGATAGAAGAGGTTTACGCTGTGCTATGGGCTTACAGGACCACAGCAAGGACACCCACGGGAGAAACCCCATTCATGCTGGCACACGGTTCAGAAGCCGTTATACCAACAGAGATAGGCCTACCAACTCATCGGATTCAGACCTATGATCAGGACAGCAATGGGGAAAGGAGGAGGTTAGACTTGCTTATTGAAGAAATAAGGGAAGACGCAGAGGTCAGGAAAGCAGCCTACCAGCAGAGGGCAGCAAAATTCTACAATCAAAGGGTAAAAGCAAGACCCATTGCGGTAGGAGATCTAGTCCTTAAAAAGACCCTACAGAAAGCAAACAAGCTTCACCCGAACTGGCATGGCCCCTACAGAGTAACGGAAGAGGTTGTGCCTGGCACGTATAGGTTAGAGAACCTAGAGGGAGAACCCTTCACCAACCCGTGGAATGCCGACCACCTAAAGAGATATTTCATATAATGTTACATCTATTTTGTCAATTGTAAATGTACCATCTTATTGAGAAGAGGTTGTGAATAAAGATCAGTTTCCATGGCAAATTCTTTCTTCATCTTAACATCATTCATTTGGTGAAATTTATTTTGGGGATAACCTCTTAGGTGAGGACCTCAGACCTTAAACATCATTAATTTGGTGACATTCTTGGCCTAGGTGATGACCTCAGACCCTCATAACATCACTTGGTGGTGATGAGGTCTGAGCTCGAACACCTCGGCTAGAGGACCTCAGACCCTTAACATCATTCATTTGGCGAAATTTATTATGGGGATAACCTCTTAGGTGAGGACCTCAGACTCTTAACATCATTCATTTGGTGAAATTATGAGGCTTACCTCGGCCTAGGTGATGACCTCAGACCCTCATAACATCACTCGGTGGTGACGAGGTCTGAACTCGAACACCTCGACTGGAGGATAACCTCAGACCCTTAACATCATTCATTTGGTGAAATTTATTAGGGGGATAACCTCTTATTATGAGGCTTACCTCGGCCTAGGTGATGACCTTAGACCCTCATAACCACTTTGTGGTGACGAGGTCTGAGCTCGGACACCTCGTCTGGAGGACCTCAGACTCTTAAGTAACAGTTATGGCACCACATTCAGTAATGGCTTCAGAGAGTGCATAGCATCCATGTACATTCACAAATAAAGATGAAGAGAGACATTTGCATTCAACAAAAGCTTGAAATTGCATAATATTGAAGTGTGAGAAATTACATGCAAGATTACAAGTCAAAACGAATGATAAGAGGCTTCTCTGCAAAAGTAAAAAGATACGAGTCAGAAATAAAGTACGTATGATAAGAGGCTTTACACGGGTCAAAATAAAAATCCTTACCAAAGTCAGCTAAGGGACTTCCGCCCAGGCTCGTCCCCGAGAGATACTGGGGGGTCAGCAGATGCTCAAACTTAACAAACATCCCATGGGCCCCTTGGTCCTGCAGGGCCTTCACCCTCTTGCCATGTTGCACACTTAGTCCAGGGTCGGCCCTGGAAGCCATGGTAACTTTTCCCCATTTCCGGGGTATTCTCGGCTCGAAGATGGAAGAGGGAATGGAAGAACCAAATTCCCAAGGCCCTGAGACAAAAAAGTACCTGGGTTTCCAATTATGGTTGGAGATCTGAGTGACCAGGAGCATCTTTTTCTCAGGCCTCTGAGCCACAAAGTGATAGTAGCTCGGATGATTCTTGGCCGAGGTAGGGACGTAGCAACCAGCAAAGACCTGCACTGGGAGGTCAGAGTGGTGAACCGCTCTCCACAAGATGATGGCCCCTATAATAACCCTCCAAGCATTGGGAGAGAGCTGCGAGGGGGCCAGGTTAATGAATGATAGAATGGTCCTAATGACGGGGTGGAAGGGAAGACGAAAACCTAACTTGAACATCTACTCGTACAGGCAGATTTCTCCATCCCTACCGTGGTAGGCCCTCTCTTCCCTCAGAGGTCTCCTTAAGTGGATAGAGGGGCTAATGGAGTATAAGTACCTGAAGTGCAGTAGATCCACCTCAGTAATTGTGCTCTCATACTCGTCCGCCACAGATGTGTCTACATCACTTTCGGCATCCTCATCATTGTCAGACTCAACGTCGGTTGGAGCAGACGTGGATGGGTTACCAGGGAACCTCTGAGCAAACTCGGCCTCGGTGACGGCCGACAATGGAATAGCATTTAGAATGGGAGGCACAGCCACACTTGGCTCTACAAGTTCAACCTCTGAAGAAGAACCAGAGGTACTTGTGCCATTTTGAGACGAGGCACGACTGGAGACCTCGGCATGGTCAGGGTTCTGATCAGCCTGAGTAGTGAAGTCCATGGCCTCTTGGAAAGAGTCCACTGACATTGGATCAGAGGTGGAAGATTCAGACTCGGACATTGGCAAATTGTTGGCAGAGACGTCTGTTTGGTAAAAATTTTCAGGAGGACGAGGGTATACCACCTTGAGAGGTGGAGGAAAGAGGGGTCTGATGGGGGTAGGGGTGGGCGCGGTCCGGTCCGGTCCGGTTTTTGGTCATTTTAGGTGCCGGACCGAATTATTCGGTCCTATATTTGAGAAGACCGAATTCGGACCGATTTAATCGGTTTAGCCTATTTAATCGGTCTAGGTTATTTTCGGTCCGGTTCGGTTAATAATCGGTCCACTTTACATTCATTTACTTCTTTTTTTTTCAATAAAAACTTGTTAATTTTTTCCCAATCCTCAAAATAACAAATTGTAATAAGTTCTTAACAATTTAAAGATTTCTTAACAATTTAAATCTTAACAATTTAACAAACTGTAAAATACACAAATAACAAACTGCAGTAAGTTTCTAACAATTTCTTACCAATTTAACAATTTCTTAACAATTAAATCACTGCCACAATGGGTATGTCGGTTCAATGAACAATCACTGCCACGATCGTGAACAACCATAACAACCCACAACAACCATCTCCGGCCAGAACAAATACCGTCAACCACCATAGCAACACAAACGCAACACCACGAAAGGAACAGAGGAAAAAGGAACAAGTTCATGCCCAAAATGACCAAAAACGACCAAAAACCACTGTATGTACCAGAGAGGAGAGTGGAGATCGAACGTACCATGGCCACTGTATGTACCGGAGAGGAGAGTGGGGTTGGAGATCCATCGTACTGTGGCGTTGGAGATCCATCGGACCGGAGATCAGTAGGAGATCGACCGGAGAGATCGACCTTATGGGTGGGAGATCAGTTGTCCATCGACCGTGGTCCGTGGGGTTGGAGGTCTCAATGGTGTTAGTTCATAGCACCAGGCCACCAGATTGTTTCTTTGTTGGAGAGAAAGAGAATGAGAAAAAAGTGAGGAGGAGAAGGAGAGAGCGGCCGTGTGTTTTTTATTATATGGTGCAAGTGTTGTGTGTCTTTAGTTAGGGTTTACTTATATGATATATTTATATAAAATAAAATTAATATATATTATATAATATTAAATTAAACGGTCCGGTCCGGTCCTAAGACCGAATTTACAACAAATATTTTAGACCGGACCGAATATTTCGGGTCTCTTAATTTAGGACCGAATTAGGACCGATTTATAAAAAAGCCTATAAAAGTGGGTCCGGTCCGGTCCGGTCCAATCGGGTCAATCGGGTCGGTCTTTTTTTTGTCCACCCCTAGATGGGGGACTCTTGCGACCTACGAGCTTCTTCCTGAGCTCTCTCTATTTGTCTAATCTTATCTAAGGTCTTTTCTTTTAGAGACGGGAAGTCTTCAAGAAGTTGGTACAAGGGTCTGAGCATCTGGGGACGATCCAAGGCTTTGGCAGACCCTAAACTTGAGGGAATATCCTAAAAACTACAAACAAATATGGCTTGAAAAGTTAAGGGAATTAGAGATCAAACCAAAGAACTTATACAGGAAGCCTGGCTCACCGGAAAACTCAAGATCTCACCGGAAAACTCAAGAACTAGCCGGAAAACTCAAGATAAAAAATATCAAAAATGAAGGAAATGGAGAGGGAGGATACCTGAAGGTGAGATTGGTGAATAAGGTGGAGAGTATCGCGCAGGAAGTGAGGTATCCCTCGGCGAAACTATCGCTGGAGCAGAGGCCAACTTCGGAGAAAATTTTTGCAGAAAACAGGGGAGCAATCGCTTGAACAGGAGAGAAATGAGGAAGAAGAAGAAAAAGAAAGGTTTTAACCTTTAAATACTTGGGCACGATTCCCAAGGCTCATCATTGCCTTGGGAAGCCCAAGGGACAACTGACAACATGTGCCAACCAAGTGGGCACGCCTTGGCAACGGACAAGTGTCATGCAGGTATTGACTTTGGGGTGAATAGACCTCGGAGGCAAGAACCCCCTAGTCACCCACTCACGCAAATGACTAAGGGCTGGGGGTGATTGATATACCCAAGTATGACCTCGGCCTGGAGGTGCTTACCTCGGCCGAAATGAAAGCCGAGATGATGGCCAACCCACCAGTGCATCGGGCCCACGATATCATCCCTCGGCCAAGTCTACCTCGGCCCAGGCCGACACTACCACATACATCCCCCCGGGGACACTTCTCATATCACAGATGTCAACATCAACCCCAGGTACCAAGGAATAGTAACCCCGGTCAACAGTAGGCCAAGATGACAAGAAGCTCTACATTCACCTTCAATATGAACCTTACCTCGGAGGAGGCCGAGGTTACCAGAGGCATCGCTTACCATCAGCACGCCAATGACTCGGCTAAGGCCGACACGGGCATACACCTCGGCTGACATAAAGCCGAGACAGCCCATGACACCTCACGGATTGAGCGGACAACCAACCCTTATAGCTCGGCCTCTCCTAGGCCGAGGCCATTCACCAACATGACTACCAAGCATCTGTTGACGTTTGGATAAGGACACATGGGCATAAATCAATTATAACAAGATTATTCCCCACACGTGGGGGAATATTTCATCATCATTATCTACATGTGGCCATGACAGGTGGCACATCCCCATTGGTGAGGAAACTACACGCATGCACATTACATGCATAGGGGGTACATTACACCCCCTAGGCACTATATAAAGGGATCACCCCCTACCTTGCAAAAGGATCCAGATATAAAAAACCCTAGCTAAAACTCTGTCTAAATATACACAGTAGAGAGAGAGAGAGAGAGAGCTTGAGAGGTTGTAACCATGGCCATTAGTGCCTTCTTTCAGTGATATTACTCTCACACTCACCGTGGACGTAGGCCACATTGGCTGAACCACTCATATTCGGGTGTCGTTCCTCTTATCCTCACCTCATTCTTACCTTATTCATATAGTTGTGTTGCCATTGTTACACCTGTATTGAGCTTGCAAACACCTCACCTGGTGGTGCTGATTTTCAGCATCATCATTTTATTTTCAGCATCATCAATGATAATGATTTTGGGCCTTTACCTCCTTATAATAGGAATTTTGAAACGAATTCGAATAGTTTTCAAAATTCCTATAATAATGAGTTTTCGTTTAAGTCCGATAGTAATTTTCAAAGTTCTCATTTTCATGCATCCGCACCTCGACCCATGACATTCGGTGAGGGTTTGCATATGTATGAAAATGAGAAAATTGAAACTCATTATATGGAAGAAAATCGTTCGTGGGAACATGAGTTGGATTTATTATTTGAGTCCGACGACGATTTTGCTTCCGAAACTTTCGAGGTCGAGGAGTGTTTTGAACCAAATGAGGTACTTGTGCCTACTTTGGAACAAACCATTCTAGACTTTGCCCATCGCGTAATAGATATTGAAAGTGAGGATGATAATGACGTAATATCTATTTGCAATGAAATGATTTCTTCTTTGGCCCCCAAAGAAGAACATTTCATTGAAAATGATATTATTTCATTCGAAACTCAAACTTCATGCGATGATGATTCATCTCATGAGTTTGAATTTCTTTCATCCCCATTTTCATTCTTTACTACCACGCCGTCACAAGTACCCGATGATTCGGTTTTGAACTTTAATGTTTTAAACCTTTTCGTCGATGAGGAGTACTTGCTCGAGTCACCCTTTACAATCGCATCTTTGCCTTTGTGTGCGCCGCCTCCCATTCCAACTTCAAAATCCTTGGGAGGATATTCGGCTTTTCTCGGTCCCCACTTATTTTTGTCACCCGTTCAATCCAAACCCCCCATCGTCCCACCAAAACTTTTAATTGACGATGGTTCCTTTCTTCCGCCTTACACAAGCCTTTTGTTGTTAAAACGGAATTCATATTTTTCGAAAGGCATGCTTGTATGTGAGGGTACACCGGTTATCTTCCAAAGTCAAATCGTTTTCACGGTGGACCCTCAACTATTTAGACTTCTAGTGTATAGTTAGTGTGAAGTCTAAATAGTAGGTTGTATATAGTTAGTTTTTTATTCTTTCTTTCTTTTTATATTTCTTCTTTTTAATTTAGTCTAGTGTAATTAGTTAACTTTTTATTGTTTGTTTTTGCTATGCTCGGTACTAACTTGTTTTATAGATTCTTTGGACTTGTTCTTATGGGGATCACTCCAATTTCGGATAATATCACTCTTTTCCTCTCTTTGACTTGGTTCTTAATTCACATTGAGGACAATGTCAAGTTTTAAGTTAGGGGGTGTGGGATATTATATCCATTTCTTTATTTAGTCCATGTTTTGCTTACATGTTAGTTACTTAGTGTGCTTTTCTTAGAAAAATTAAAATTTTCAAAAATATTTTCTTTCTTTTTTCTCCTTTTTTGGGTTTTTTTTTTCCTTTGTTTCCGATGATAAATTTCAATAATTGCCCAATCCAATAGACGGCCCAATGATGCATGTTTTCGATTTTAGAAGTTATTAGACTTTAGTCTCACTTATTGATATTATGAATAACTTCATGAATTAAACTTTAATCCCATGAGCACATGCACTTTTATTGTTCTATTGATTTGGTTCAAGATTTTTATAACTCGGTAATCTTTTGCTGCATTGTATATACTTACACCGAGTAAGCTTTGTACCTTTCGTCGTTTGTGAGTGTATACACTATTCTTTCCTCTTTGAAAACGTTGAATTTGTCGGTAATCTCACTATTCTTTCATTTGACCATTCATTAATTGAGTTCATACTTGAAATGTGTTACTTGAGCATGATTTTCATATATAGTTTTGATTTGAGAATTGCGTAAACTTTTGGAAATGATCATAGGCCCTCTTTGTTATATCACCCATATTGACCTTGACCTCACCCTTATATGTTTACCCTCGTTACCCCCTTTGAGCCTAAATATTAGCCTTTCATTTCATACCCCATTCCCATAACCAACTCTACATTTGAGTTTTATACCATACATACACTTTCCACACCTTTGTTTGGATTGTTACTTGGGATTGAATGATGTTGTTATGATGTCGGTTGCAATTTAGGCATATGAGAGTTTGACAAGTAAAGAAAAGAAAGTAGTGAAAAAAGTGAAGAAAAAGAGAAAGCAAAAAGCAAAAGAAAACAAAAGAGAAAATGAGAAAAAGAAGAAAAGAAAGAAAAGAGAAAGTTGTATATGTTGTGTATATAGTTCGAATAAGCTTTGATTACTCTCCCCGGTGATATATCTAATGCCGTTTTGGAACTTGTTTTCCAATTTTGATATTGCCCACATTTTCCCATTATCCCGAGTTTTCATTCCGAACACTTTGAATCCGTACATACATTCCTTCGCTTCATACCCTATCCATACCTACATTATAACCCTATTAAAGTCCTATGTGATCTTAGGTTGATGTAATTTAAAAGTCATAACAGTTGTGATAATCTGTGAAAATGCATTTCGCCTCTTTTAGTGTGCGGTATCTTTCATTGAGATTACAAGTTTTTATTTCCTATATAGCGTTCTTCATTGTGACATGTGTGCGGCCTAGTTTCCATTTACATTTACTCTTTAGCCCACATGTTCCATGTGTTACCTCCCTATTTTGAGTGAATTCACTTGATGAGTGTAATGCCCGTGAGGATTGAATGTATGCTTGTGTTAATTTAGTATCCAATTTATTTAAGTTTTTGCCAAATCAAACTTTGCATGTGCTCGCTCCCCTCCCACATTTTAAGGTTTCAATTCTATGAGGTGCATTCTATAATGTTAATGATTCGGACTTTTGTGTGAATTCATTCACTTTGCTAATAATGCGTATGAAATCCTTTTCGTTATTGTTGGGCTTGTCGCATGTTGGTTTGGGCATATTTTGAGGAAACCATGTGATGTTTGTGGGTATCATCCCTGAAAACCCTCACGAGACGACACTCGTCCACTAGGGTAACCTAGGGGTTTAACGGCTTATTGCATACGCTAAATGCAATCGAATCACCCGCGAAAGTGGTCTTTTGTTTTTGTACCATATTTTTGTACTTTTCCTGCTTTTGGTGCTTGTTGTTCTTGTTGCATCCTATTTCATTGCTAGGGACTAGCAATGTGTAAGTTAGGGGGTGTGATAATACGCAAATATTGTGTATTTCATCTCTCGAACCTACGCATTTTAGCCCCCTCTGGTGCCTTAATCTCTATATTTAAGCCCGTTAACCAGACAACCTCGGTTTATATTGTTAACATGCTATATGATTTAGGTACCAAGTATGGAGTTCGGATGCATTCCGGTGAAGTTCCGTACGCAATCGCACGTTCAAGGGCATTTTAATCATTTTACAGATTGGGAACCTAGCCCAACATCTTCATGTAAGTTGTATCCTTCCTCGCAAGCTTCGTGTGGCCGCAAACGGTGCGTGATTCCGATTCAGAACGAAGAAGTTACGGCGATTTTAGCGGAGAAGAAATGCAAACCAAAACAGGGGAAAATGCAGTCTGCCCCTGCTTGATCGATCGATCGACCAAATGGTAGATCGATCGACCCTTCCCATTTTTGCCACGATTTATACTATCGATAGATCGACCAAATGGTAGATCGATCGACCCCCTGTTTTCTGCAGATATTTTGCATTTTCTTTTCTTTCTTCTTTTCTTTTATTCCCACTTACTATATAAAGCAATTTTTGTTGTAATAAGAACATATTCAGTAGATAAAACGATTTTAGGTTAGAATAGCTTAGGTTTTGAGGGTTTTGAAGAGTTCTTCTTCAATTGTTCTTGGATTGACAACCTTTTGGATTGAATGTTGCACTATTCATCATCCCCTCCATTTATATAGTTTGTATTTCCTTCTTTCTTGCTTTGATAGTTAGATTTACATGCTTTGTTAATTAGATTCACATGATTTCTTTAATCGCTTTCTAGGTAACTTTACCGCGTTTATTTATCACGTTTTTAACATGCTTTCTAGCTAATTTAAATTAGGTTGTGTTTGAATGGAACTCACTCAAGTTGATGCGTTGCTTTGCTTTGGTGATGGTGTTTACGGGTCTATTTCGGGTGCGTTGTCCTAGTTATTACGTCTAGGAGATTTGACGGGGAATATCATGTATGTCCCGTGCTTACGACCTTTCGCGCGTAATTTTCGGGATATTTGTTGACGCCAAAATCTTATTAGGCTTTTATGATGATTTAGGGCGTAACAACCCTTGATTTAATTAACTGTCAAAACGAGACGCACTTGTAATAACCCGTCGACCCATGTAACCATTTTATACTAATTAACTCGGGTGAGGGATATTCGACGCAACCTATAATTTTACTCGCTTTCATAATCTAGTTTCAATACCATTGCCTAAATTAATCTTTCCCTTTTTGCATCTTTTCCTTTTTAGTTTCTAATCATCTTTTACACTTTTATTTTAGGAGTATTAAATCACTTAAATTCTAACAACTCGTCTCTATGGATTTTCGATACCCGACTTACCGTTGTGCTTGTCTCGCAAGTGTAGTAGTAACTTAGGTTTTTGTATTGAGTTGGTGAAACGAAAACAACGATTAGCGTCTTTACACACGCTACTTTTCGCACTTAATCAGTAATTGTCAGTAAGTATTCTTCCTAGGGGATAAGCTAGGATATACTTATGGTTAGAAAATCTCGAGGCATGGGACTAGTGACGGTTTGAAGATTTAAGTCTTGAATAAAAGATGGGACTATTAGAAAATAATGAACTTGATAAAATGGGGAATTAATGCCTAAGATAATGAACGGGTATTAAAATGAATTTGCATCACCAATTAGTACAAGGCTAACGAAATTCGGTTGGCTAGCGATAGCGACGTAGGTGTGTGTTAGCGTCACCAATAAGTTCATAGCTAATAAAAATTGGGCTAGATGGCGATGGTGACTTGTCATGCGTGGAACCTCGCCAATAAGTGCAGGACTAACGAAATTGGATTAGCTGGCTTGAGTGAGGGGAATGCATGTGATGTAAAACTTTTGACGGGCCCGAATATGCGCATGATCAATAGAAAGGTCGGTTGGCTATAGTGGTGTCACTATAATAATAATTTCGTTAATCGAATTAAATAAAATTGATAAGTTCTCTCAGCACGCATTTATTATAGAGTAGTTCTACATGTACAGAGGATTCGTACAGAATCGTCTGTACAGACTGGCGTATCGTGTCCATATTAGTTCGTGTCTTAGGTCCACTCAAGATATGGACCAATACAAACACGACACGTCAGTCTGTACAGAATCCTCTGTACATTCTAAAGAGGGACGATGAGTGTGATAAAAACTTGTCCTCAACACTAATAAGCCTGTAAACGGATCGGATTCAAATCAGATCAGGCAAATTCAAATTCATATCCGTTTATGTTAAACGGATTCGGATCCAATCCGTTTATTAATCGGATCAAAATTATGTTAAACGAATTCGGATCCGATCCGATTATCCGTTTATGCTATACTTGATTTGTAATATTTTTATTTCCAACTCTTATTTCATAAATTTATTTTATAAATGTTCCAAAAAAATAGATAATGAAATAAAGAACTATTATAATATATTTTTAAAATATTATTAAATACAATATTAATTAATATATATATATATATATATATATTAATCAGATCGGAATATATTAATCCAAATTCGCTCCATTTAATAAACGAGTAATCTAATAGTCGGGTAATTAAATAATCGAATTTTAGATATGATTCATATCCGCTTAAATTAATCGAATTTTATAAGCCGGACAAGACATTTTTAATTTGAAGCAGCAGGTTCCTACAAAGGCCTTTTGGGACTGCCGTATGCAGGGGATGGCGTCGACTTCAGTTCCGCTCATTTTTTTTCCTAATATAATCTCTGTGTTGGGAGTACCAAAACTCAACAATAGAAGATCTTCATAAAACACAAGCCAAGAAATTTGATCGTCTAGTTCTGCGACCTGCTGCTGGTGAAGGTTTGCGTGATCGTCCACAATGCCAACATCTTACATCTCTCAATAAGACCCACTTTTAAACCTCCTCCGAAAGATCTAAGTTTGAAGAAAGCATCGCCATTTTGAATGTCTTTCTTAATTTCATTCAGGTGACAACGCCCTATAGCAACATAATCATCCTTTGAAGAAACAAGGCTTGAGGAGCATTCTCGGTGGCAGTGGCAAACATCCTTTACTAATTCCCGTGTAGCACTAGTTAACGACCTCAGAAAACTGTTTAATAACTACCCAAATTCCCATGTGGCGCTCACCTTCCGTAACAATAAAGAGCAACCTTTAATTTCAGGATTTATAGCAGTGAGGAGTACCCCTGATGGACATCTAAGGGAAAGGTTTTTTTTACAGGTCCAAAATACAAGAAAGCTTCCCATATGCTTTAAAATCTCACGGGTTTTAAAATTGGCTCTTGCACGGGTTTTAAAATCTCATCCTTCCTTTGATAAAAAAAAGTTTACCAGACCACAAGTTTTCCTAGAACAAATTCGCTATGCGTATGCGTCTGTGCTCTTCTTACCATGCACTATTTACAGCTAGACCCCACCGGAGGGAGCTGGTCAGTTTCATGGGATGCCCTTGGATGTCAAGGTTGTTCATTTCAAGGGATCAAGGAAACTCCTTATGCTCGAGGTTTGGAATTTTTATAATTTGTCGTCTTGTTCTGATATGTTATTCCTCATCTTAAAGAGGGGAAGAACAAAGTATGACTTTTGAGTAGCGCTGTAAACGAATATTCGAAAATTCGCATCCGTCCGATATACGAATCCGAATTTGCAGCTATTTATTCGAAAAAATGGAATGGATGCGAATATTGATAATCTATAAAAATATCCGAGAAAACGGATACGGATACGGATAGTAGTAGTATCCGACACGGATAATCCGTATCCGACGCGGAGTATCCATTTTACCGGATATCCGTTTTACAGGATATCCGTATCCGTTTAACATACGTTTAAAATATTAGTTATATAATAGTTTAGATGTAAACTAAAACTTAAAATAAAAGTTGGGCATAAGTATAATTATGAAAACTTTAAAAATCTAACCTATAATCCTAACCTAATAAACAAAACACACGGTAAATCAGTTTTCCCCCATTTCCCAAAATCCCTTAGGCTCTTCCCCGCTCTGCGCCTCTCCGATCAGTTGGTCCGGTGTTGCCCCTCTGCGTCGCTGTCCGTCTAACCCCTCCGATCAGTTGGTCCGATGTTGCCTGCCTGACGCCTCTTCCAACCAAAAACAAGTATGTGAACGATTTCTGAATCTGAATCAGTTGGTCCGGTGAATAACGAGGACCTGCTATTTTAGCCAACAATAGTTTCTAAATCTTTTGTATGGTGACCTGCTTTTGTATAGTTTCACATTCATGTAATTTCTTTTGTATGGTGACCTACTTTTATAATTTCTTGGTGGCCTGCTTTTATAATTTCTTTTGTATAGTTTCACATTCATAAGCTCTGCTTTTGTATTCGTAATCTCTGTTATTTTTTTATGTACAATTTTTGTCCAGACCTGTATAATTTCATTTTTGTATAGTTTCATTTTTGTCCGGTGGCTACATTTTTATACGATTTCATAGTCTCTGAATCACCTGCTATTTTTTTTTATGGTGAAATATAGTGATGCCAAATAAATGAATGAACAAAGCCAAAGTCCATCTCAACTAGGCTGTTATGAGATTTTGTATGGTGACTTGCTATTTTTGTAAATGAATGAATGTACGGTGACCTGCTATGAGATTTTGTAAATGAATGGACGTATGGTGATGCCAAATAAAATTATGGTGAAACTTTTATGTATAAGAAAAACTTATGTTACATGTATTATTAAACTCATGGATTTCTTTTTTTAGTACAATATATTGGTTAAGTTTTATTTGGGTGAATTAGTATGTTCAAACAATTAATGTCTTAATTTATCTTTATGCATTACTACTAACTTGCGAGTTGTGATTACCTTAATGCTTAATTAGACAAGGATACAAAGGAAAGGAGATGAGAATGACACACTTTCACTTCGGGAACTTAAGGGGTAAAAAATAACGTCCATTCTTTATTGTAATATATTCTTTGTTTTCTCCGTTAATATTTTAATTGAGTTATACTTTTCAAGTAAGATGATGCTTCACTTCATTTTTGTTCAATTATTGGAGAAACTGAAGAGGATATAAATTTCAATGGCTCGCAATTGAATAAAAAAATCCACATTAAAGGTTAGTACTTGTGCTCGAGCCTTCTTTTATAATTTAATTTGATGTTTTACAAATTCTCTATATATTACATGGAATGAAAAATTATATATTTAATTCATTGATTAAATTAGTGTTTAATACGTTATGTGTATCTTAATGTATCTTAAACAATAAAAACGGATAAGGATATTATCCGAATCCGAAAAATCTGAGAGGATACGAATATGGATAGCTGGAATTATTATCCGGGCGGATACGAATACGGATAGTGTGGAGACTTGGCGGATACGGATGTGGATACTATGGTATCCGCTCCGTATCCGTCCGTTTTACACCCCTACTTTTGAGTTCCCTTTCATATGCTTCATAACTCGGTATCATTATGGATTGGTAAAAAAAAATCATATTGACGGCTTTAACATAATTTAGGGTGTTTGATAACACTAAGTTTTCATAAAAAATGAAATATATTGAGTCATTTTTTATTTTTTGGGTGTTTGATAAACAAAATTTTCTATGAAATTTATTTATTTAAAACAGGTCACGTAACCACTTTTTCCACAAAAAGATGGAATTAAAAAACCTCCTCCCACCTTGTTATTCATTTTCCAGGGAAGAAAACTCACACACCAAAAAAATTGATAAAAAATTTAGAAAATTAATAAAAAATCAAAAATAATAAAAAAACATCCAGAAAGTGAATGAAAACAAAAAAAAAATGACAGGAATTGAATAAAATGCCAAAAATTATGAAAAAAATGAATAGAAATTCAAAAATAATGAAAAAAAATAAAGAAAGTGAACAAAAAACAATGAAAAAAATACAAAAAGTAAATAAAAATCCAAAAATAATGAAATAACTAAAAAAGTGAATAAAACTCCAAAAATAATGAAAAAAATCCAAAAAGTGAATAAAAATAGGGGTGGCAATTTGGGTCAATGTGTCGTGTTTCGGGCCAACACGGCACGACAAGATTTTTTCGGACACGAACACGACATATCGTGTCAATTTCGGATCAATTTCGTGTCGTTTCATGTTTTTTTTTGTGTCGTTCCTAAAATTGTCACGCTTAAATAATGGAAAAAAATCAGAAAATGAATAAAAACCCAAAAAACTGAAGAAAAAAATCCAAAAAGTGAATAAAAACCCAAAATAATGAAACAAATACAGAAAGTGAATAAAACTCCAAAAATAATGTAAGAAATCAAGAAACAAATAAAACCCAAAAATAATCAAAAACAATACATAAATTGAATTAAAACCCAAAAATAATGAAAAAAAATCCAGAAAGTGAATAAAACCCCCCAGAAATTGAAAAATGTCCAGATAGTGAATCAAAACCCCAAAAAATGAAGAAAAAAATCAAGAAAGTGAATAAAATCCGAAAAATAATGAAGAAAAATACAAAAAATAAATAAATTGAATAAAAACCCAAAAATAATGAAAAAAATCCAGAAATCGATGAATAAAAACCCAAAAATAATTTTAAAAAATCCAGAAAGTGAAAAAAAAAATAATGAAAAAAATACGAAAAGTGAAAAAAACCAAAAACAATTGGAAAAAATTCCAAAAAGTGAATTAAAACCCAAAAATAATGAAAAAAATCCAAAAAGAGAATAAAACCACAGAAATAATTAAAAAAATCCAGAAAATGAATAAAAACCCAAAAAATAAAAAATAAAATCCAGAAAGTGAATAAAAACCCATTAGCCCCGGAATTAATTTACAAAAACACCCATAAATTTATTAAAAATTCGAAAACTTATTAATTCAGAAAACAAATAACATAAATTAAAAAACGCTCAAAAAATTTTAAAAAAAACAAAAATAATGAAAAACCAAAAATAATGAAAAAATTATATGAAATGAAAAAAATACATAAAATAAATATTATTCCCCGAATTAATTTAAAAAAACACCATAAAATTAAAAAAAAAAAGCTCAGATTAAAAGAGAAATCAATAAAAGCATAAAAAATGATGAAAAAAATACAGAAAATGAATAAAAAAATCAAAAATAACTAAGAAAAATTATGAAATTTATTAACTAAGAAAAAATGAAAGAAAATGAAAAATCGCTCAAACAATTAAAAAAATGGAAATGAATAAATACCTTAGAAAACTAATAAAAATGCAAATATTTGAAAAAAAATTTAAAAAACAAGAGAATTAAAAAAAATAGATTTGCTGACAGGGGGGATGAAACAGTTGGAGGTTGGTGTTGGGGCGTGGGCGGGATGTGGTAGATTTGGTTTTTATTCATTTTTTATTTTTTCTTAATACTCTTGACAAAAAACTTCTGTTTTTTTAATATTTGTTTTTTAAAATTCATTCTGGGGCTAATATTTATATTCTGATTTTTTTTATTCATTTTCTGTATTTTTATTTTTTGAATTTTTATTCATATTTTGTGTTTTTTTTAAATTTTCTGGTTAATATATTAATTTTTTGCTATTTTTATCATTTTCTGTTTTTTATATATATATTTTCTACTTTTTTCCATAGAAAATATTTGTTATCAAACACATAAAAGATGGAAAATAAAACATTTTCCACCTGAAAAATAATTGCAATCAAACAACACCAACAAATTTTTTCCATGAAAAATATTTTTAAGTTTTCAATTCCATGGAAATTGACTCTTAACGCTTATTTTTCATCTTTTTTTATCAAAGACACCCGTAATGATTAAAATATCATAATACGACACATTGGGATGGCTTAGCTATGTGAGTAGTTAGGGGGTGTTTGATAACACTAATTTTTCATGAAAAATACAATATATGAAATCATTTTTCATCTTTTGGATGTTTGATAAACTAATTTTTTTATGGAATTGATTTCCTTAAAACAAGTCACGTGACCACTTTTTGCATAAAAGATGGAATTAAAAAACCTTCTCCCACCTTATTATTCATTTTCCAGGGAAAAGAATACCCACACCAAAAAAATTGATAAAAAAATCCAAAAAATGAATAAAAATCCAAAAATAATAAAAAAAATACAAAAAGTGAATAAAAGCCCAAAAATAATGAAAAAAAATAACGAAAAATGATTAAAACCCCAAAAATAATATTAAAAAAAACAGAAAATGAATAAAAATCCAAAGATAATGAAAAAATACAGAAAGTGAATATAACCCCCAAAATAATGAAAAAAAATCCAGAAAATGAATAAAACCCCAAAAATAATGAAAAAATCCAGAAAATGAATAAAAGCTCAAAAATAATGAAAAAACTACAGAAAGTGAATAAAATCCCAAAAATAATGAAAACAAATCCAGAAAATGAATAAAAAAAACCAAATTAATGGGGGAAATCCAGAGAGTGAATAAAACCCTAAAAATGAATGAAAAAATCCAGAAAATGAATAAAAACCCCAAAAAATGATTTTAAAAAAATCCAGAAAATGAATAAAAAACCTAAAAATAATGCAAAAAAATCCAAAAAATTAATAAAAACTCAAAAAAATAAAAATATATATACAAAAAGTGAATAAAACCCCAAAAATAATGAAAGTGAATATAGACCCCCAAAATAATGAAAAAAAATCAGAAAATGAATAAAAACCCAAAAATAATGGGAAAAAATCCAGAAAGGGAATAAAACCCAAAAATAATGAAAAATATCCAGAAAGTGAATAAAAACCCTAAAATTAATGAAAAAAATCCAGAAAGTGAATAAAAGCCCCAAAAATAATGAAAAAAAATCCAAAAACTGAATAAAAACCCAAAAAATGGGGAAAAATCCAGAAATGAATAAAACCCCCAAAATAAGGGAAAAAGTACATAAAGTGAATAAAACCCTAAAAAAAATGAAAAAAATCCAGAAAATGAAAAAAATCCGAAAAATGAATAAAATCAAGAAAATTAATAAAAACCGAAAAGAATGAAAAAATATATAAAGTGAATAAAGCCCTAAAAATAATAGGAAAATCAAGAAAATGAAAACAACACTCAGAAAATTTTAAAAAAACAAAAAAGAATAAAAACAAAAAATAATGAAAAAAATACATAAAATAAAGGGGCATATATTTAATACTCCTCGAGCATTTTTTAACACACGTTTAGTCCATGACTTTTTATTTGTTCCAAAAAGTCTCTCGACATGCCACTAGCGCGGACTTTAAAAATAAAAGAATATTGTTTAAATGGGTGTTTGCGGGACTTTTCGGAACAAAATAAAAAAGTTTGCACTAAATGTGTATTAAAAAAATGTTTGATGAACTTTTTGGTATATGATCCTAAAATAAATGTTAGTCCCTGAATTAATTTATCAAAACACTCAGAAAAGAAAACAGAAATCAATCAAAACACAAAAATAATAAAAAAAAATATGTAGAAAATGAATAAAAAAAATAGAAAATAAATATTAACCCCTGAATTAATTTGAAAAAACACCCAAAAGTCGGAAATTTATTAATTACGAAAAAAAATATTGCTTAAATGGGTGTTTGGGGGTCTTTTTGGAACAAAATAAAAAAGTTTGCATTAAATGTGTATTGAAAAAATGTTTTATGGACTTTTTGGTATTTGATCCTAAATTGATATTAGTCCCGGAATTAATTTATAAAAACACTCAAAAAAATAGCTCAGAAAAGAAAAGAGAAATCAATAAAAACACAAAAACAACAAAAAAAATATAGAAAATGAATAAAAAATAGAAATTAAATATTAACCCCTGAATTAATTTTAAAAAACACCCAAAAGTGAGAAATTTATTAATTAAGAAAAAAATAAAAGAAAATAAAAAAATGCTCAAAAAATTTAAAAAAAATAGAAGTGAATAAATACCATATAAAACTAATAAAACGAAAATAGCAGAAAAAATTAAAAAAATAAGAAAATTAAAAAAAATTGAGAATAAACCTAGCAATAGGGGGACGAAACAGTTCGGGGTTGGGGTGGGGTGGGGAGCGGGGGCAGGGTAGATTTGGTTTTTATTCATTTTTTGTTTTTTCTTAATACTCTTAATACATTTTTTATGTTTTTTTTATATTTTTTAAAATTCATTTCGGGTTAATATTTATTTTCGAGTTTTTTTATTCATTTTCTGTATTTTTTATTTTTTGGATTTTTTTTCAATTTTTTTTTTATATTTTGGTTAGTTTTATTAATTTTCTGGGATTTTTATTAATTTTTTATTTTTTTTATATTTTCTACTTTTTTTCCACGAAAAATATTGAGAATCAAACATAAAAGATGAAAAATAGAACATTTTTCACTTGAAAAATAATTGCAATCAAACAACACCAACAAATTTTTTTCATGGAAAATACTTCAAAGTTTTCATTTCCATGGAAATTGACTCTTTACACTTATTTTTCATCTTATTTATTAAACACACCCTTAGTGTTTTATACTTTACTTACATGTTCTTATATCGCATAATTTAAAATACTCTATTGTGATATTTATTATGTATAATGCTTATGTCTAGGCTTACGGGCCCTAATTGGGAGGTGTAACCAGTATTCATGCAGTGGGCTCTGACCCATTGTGTTGACTAACATTTCAGGTATAGTGCTGGAGTAGCTGCACATAATGGATTGGAGATTTTTGGAGTGCAAATGGAGATTTATTTTATTCTCTTTAGTTGTACTTTTGATTTATTTCCATTTCGTCATTCTATTATAAGACTTTCATTTATGGATTTGGTGGGACAATCGGTTCCACAGTTGTTTATGGTTTCAATCAGATATTTATAATTGGGTTATTTCATTTGGGATTTAATAATTTGGAGGGGATTTATTTTGGAGATAGCATAGTGATGGATTTTAATTTGTATGAATGTTTATATTTGTTGGGTAAATTTGAATTACATCTTGTGGAATTAAAATTTTTAAATGCCTCATAATTATGTCACGTGCTGAGAATAGTATTTTATTTAGTGACGCCCATCATAGTTTAGCGGCGACCGACGCCAGAGTATGGAGGGTGTTGCATCAAAAGCCATTCTTTGTTCAATTAAACATTACACCTAGGTTCCTAAGAATCTAATCTCAACTTACCTCACTTTGAAACTGGTTCAAAGTCAAGGAAACATAATCCACCATTAAAGCTCAAGCTTTAATGGTGTTTTCTAGTTTTTTAGTTATTTCAGTGCATATACACGTCAACTTTTACATGTAAACGCATATTTCTACTCTATAGATATGCAGAAACATAAACACATTCAAGAAACAAGAATTAATGCATAAAATTATAGAAATGTAAAAATTCTCAAATTTTTACTTTGAAATTATACTCAGCTGACGTGGGCTTCTATCGAGGTAAAAGGGGGTATTTATAGGGTTCGAAGAGGGAAGTTGATTTATAGTTTTAGAGGTAAAGTTTAGCTGATTTATACAAGTTTTCATTAGTTTTTCATTGGAGGTAGAAAGGGTACTACAAGTTATCCACATGGTATAACCTATTATGGATGTCCCACTGGTGCCATGTCACCAGGGGGTGTAGGGTAAACTAGTTTGAGCTTAAGTTTAGGTCCTTAGATAGTTTTCATATAGGTTTTAAGGTTTTTAGTTTGTTTTATCAAAGTTTTAGGGTTGTTGTGTAATTATACAAACTTAATGGATTTGTTTATTAAATGCCTATAAAATATATCTCCTTATGTTAAAATTTGGATGAAAGTTGGGATCAAATTGGTATAGAAATTTGTAAATAGTCCTAATTCTACTTATAAGGACATTTTGATAATTTAGTTAAAGTTTAGGGGTTTGCTTAGAAATTTTGTCTATTTAAGGTACTAAAGATCTAATTTTATCATTGTGGGTTTTTCTCGTTCATCATCGTACTGTGGTTTGACTTTATTTTATTCTTGCTTGTATCACCAAGATGCATGCATAGGTCTCGATAAATTGATAAACTATTTTTCACAACACTTTGGTTTAATTAGTGCATGATTAAAATCAGTTTTATTAATTTACAAAATTAAAAATTGGTGTGTGTTTGACAGTCCATATAATCCTTTCGCTCTATAGAGCACTTTCAGGTACCACTACTAGTTCTTGAATCTATGAGATCAAATAGGTGTGCCTCTGTGATTGATCATCCCCATCCGATGGATTGGATTGGATTGATATTGCATATTTGATATGCTCTATTTCTTGGAGGGATTCACCGTACGTCTCTTTCAACTCTACCGAGTGTGAAAGTCTCCCTTCTAATCCCTCGATTTTGTGTTGGCTCAATTTTGTAACAACGACCCCAAATACACTAGGTTCCATTACGCACACTAAATATAATCCTAAAAAGATTTTTAAGAAATTTTAAAATCAAATTTTCTATTTTATAAACCCTAATTTGAATTTGTGTAATATATTCCATATTTTTGTATTTATATATCTTATATGTATATTATACTTAAATATTTTTTATATTATAATTTTCTTGGTTTTATAATTTTCCAGAATTTAAAAATTAATTTTCATATTTATCATTTTTTGGAATTTTTTAATAATGGTTTAAACATTTAAAAGAAATAAAATCAAAATTAATTTTTGTTTCTTAAATTAAAATCAGCAACATATAAAACGACAACATTTTGATGAATTTGAATGGGTTTTGTTGGTGATCTGTGTGTTTTGATTTGGACAATCGGGGTTGTGTGTGGTGCCCACACAATTTCATCATTCGTGAGCCCTATGCTAAGTCTGCTCAACTACAGGCCAGCCGATCGTGTTTTGACCATTTTACGCTAATTGTACACTTTGATTATTACGCAAGTGCCCTCACCACCTGGTCTTTTATGTGTTTTTGTTTTGTACACTTAGTTGCTCTTAGTTGATTATTGATTTGCCCTTATTATTTGGGGAATTACAATTGTACCATAGGTATTCAACTCTCTGTATCAATAGAGGGTCATTATTTTAAGTGAGAAAAATTTTATAAACTTGGTCGAAGCTCTGCAAAAAATTTCTCAAATTTCTCTCTCTAAACTTTTTCAAAATATTTTCATCTGTTTGAGATTTTTTCTAAACACGATTTCATCCTATAATTTACCACATATATTATGTATGAGGATGAGTGTTTATGTGTTTATTTTCACTACGCCAAAATGCTTATTTAGTAACAGACTATTTTTTGTATTACTAACAGTATTATACTGTTACTATTTCTCACAACACAATGTCGTTACTAATATCTAATAAGTGTTACTAATATTATTTGAATATTTTAAAAGTAATTTTTTTTAAAAAAAGTTAAAAGCTCATGACTATATACACTCTAGCGTTCTCCAAAATGTCCCCGACCCAAAGAAATGTTCTTTTCCAAAATGCTCTAGCGTGACCTTGAACCTCTTCCTCTTCTCCAAATCGCGACCTTGAACCTCTAGCGTGACTATACACTCTAGCGTGACCTTGAACCTCTTCCTCTTCTCCAAATCCCGAGTGGTTGCTCTTCTCCAAATCGCGATCTTCTCCCTTGAACCGTAATTAGGGTTTAGAAGAAGTCTCACTTAGGGTTTGGAAGAATCACAACCTAGGGTTTGGAAGCATTCGACGCTCACATCATAATGGGTTTCTCCTAGGGTTCATTCGGTGCTCACATCACAACGGGTTTGAGAATTGTGATTTTCTATTCATAAGGTAATTATCTCCTTCATACTATGCTTTGTCTAAAACGTGAAAAGCTTTTGTTTATTTTTTTATACCATGCTTTGTCTAAATAGTGCGATTTGCTGGTCATAAGCGATTTGCTGACATTCTCTTCTTTGTTTATTTTTGTTTGGAGATTTAACACTGTAAAACGAAGTTTTCAGATTCAACTTTGCGTTGAAATAGTGTAAATTTAAGTTTGTAGGGTCAACAATGGTGAGCAGCGATTGACAGTAAAAAATTTATAATGATATTCTCAGAAAGGGTAGAAGTTGTATTTTAAAAATTAATTAAGTTAAGCTTAAGGACAAATCAAATAGTGACAGTATTTAGTAAAAAAATATTGACTATCCTATAAGCATAACTCATATATTTTAGGGCTTAATCCGTAATTCTCTATTTCCGATAGGATAAACAATATAAAGATAGAAGTGAAACTGAAGAAAGGCCAACTCATAGGTTACAAGTTTATTTTTTGGTAAAATCCAATGTATTTTTGTTATTATTGTTGGGTACATACTTTTTGTATTTTTTTGTTCAAGTTTTTGATATTTTGTATTAAATTCAAAGCTTAGAATTTTTTTATACACTGGTTTATAACATGACTAGACCTGGTATTTAATACCCTGTTTAAGAAAATGAATTTTTTTTTATACACTGATTTATACTATTAAAACACATTATTGCATAAGTATATAACTAAGGAAATTGCACCCCCTCCCTTGAACTTTAAGGTTTGTTCTAACAAAATTACATGTTCTTACCGTGATTTTTCTTATGTGTATCAATAATTCTATTTTTTGTATATTGTCATATAACTTGTGTGTAAACCATATTTTTTTGATAGTACAGAATGTCAAAAACATTGAACAAAGAGTGGATGAATGAGAGGAATATAATAAGTGAGGTGTACACAAATGGAGTTGCGTCTTTTCTTAATTTTTCAATTGCAAATAATGGCCATCAATTCTCGACCTTTCCTTGTCCATCTGTTAAGTGCTGAAATAAGAAGCGTTTTACTGTAATAGATATGAAGGGTCATTTGATAATGCGTGGTATAGACAGGACATATACTAAGTGGGTTTTACATGGTGAAACACTATCATCGAACCTAACATGTCCCGTAGTAGAATGAAAGGTTGCGAAACTTAGTTGACGCATGTTACGGAATGCATGAACAACATTGTGTAGACCCGATCAGGAAGGATTCTCTGAAAAATCGTATGTCGACAATGAGAGAAGTGTTGGAAATGTAGGACCCCCAATTTTAAATTTTTTAAAATAATAATTTCCTTTAATGCGGAATAAATATGGTTCAGCACAACACACACAAATGACAAATTTTAATTTCTTAGAATAAATTAAAATTAAACTAAACTCAAAGTGAAATTAAATTAAACCACTCATAAATTTTTCACTAAAACCAAACTAATTTAACCCAAGTCTTAGAAATTTGCCTAACATTAATTTATTAAATTTGTAATTTAGGTAAAACCAAATTTTATCAAATTATATTAATGACTAGAATTAAATTAATCCAAATTTCACCCAAATTAATTTTAGCACCAAATTAAACAAAGGGAGTGAATTAAACCCAATTTTATCTTTTAATCCTAAGCATGCGTTATAAGTGATTTTTGCAAAAGATAAAATAAATTCACAATCCCATAACACGGAGTTGTACGAGGAAAAACCCAAATCGAAAAAAAAACTCGGACGGCCCTGGCCTAACAAATGCACTAAGTATGGTATGAATTTTATAAATACTCGACAGGAGGACTTACACAACCGACTCGACTCCCTTCAAGCCTTCATGCGCTCCTTCAATCTTCAACCTCCGCCTAGCGAATAATCCCAGAGTCAACCGAAACCTTGGAGTCCACCAATTGAGACCAAACAACCATCAACCACACATGGTGCCTTTCACCATTTAGAATGCTGCAACAAAACAAAAGCTTCTTCTTCTTTAAGCGATGTAAAATCAAACCCAAACTCTTTTCTTCTTGGGTTGAAAAGTGAACCTGGTGCCAAACACTCCAAGAAAATAATATAAATATAGGGGCTTGGATAAAAACTAAAACAATTGTGTGTATGTGTTTTTGGCAGGAATTATTTCACGGATTAACAAAAACACAAAACTATAAACTTTTGATGTTGGAAAATATTTTCTCCAAATATTCTCTCAAAGTATGTTTAGAAGTTATCCAAAGTTATTTTTTCAAAGTTTGTTCTCGCGCATATTAATTCTGTCAAGAGTTAGTGGGAAAAAGAAAGTGGGAACATGGAGAAAAACTTCCAAAAACTGTAAAAAAAATCTTGTCAGAAATCTCGTTCGAACGAGATTTTCATTCGAACGAAGTCTCATTCGAACGACCATCTGACGATGTTCCATTGGCCAAATTGGAAAATTTATTAGCAAACTCGTTCGAACAAAAATCTCGTTCGAATGACAAACTCGAACGAAATGTCAGAAGTTCATTTTTCAATTTTAAGCCCCAAAACTTTTTATTCAAAGTTCTAAAATAACTTTCTGAAAATAAAATTCATTTTAAAATAAATTACACCCATTATAAATTATTCCAAATCTCCTACAAATATATAAAATCATTAATACCTTTGGAGACTTGAAATATGATATTGATGACGTGAAACATGGCACTGAAACTCGACAATAATGTTCTCTTGATAAGTAGGACGCAATGTCTTCAACTCAAACTTGTCATAGGCTTGAAGGATACATAAGAACACTATCCTATGTCTCAAATATTTTTGTCCATAATTGAGCCAACACTACATTAAGACTCAATTGGAGATTTGTGTCCTTAAAAATCTTCCCCTTTGGCTATTCCGGGACAAACACCAAAATAAAATCCTAAAGGGTCGTCAAGCTCTACTAGACTCAAAAACTTCCCACCCAAAAATAAAAATACAAGATTTACTCAAAAACTCAAGGATGAATACTATCTTTGCTGATGAAAATTGTCATTAGAATAATTCCTGCACACTTAAGCAAAACATTAAACGCATAGTGAATATCAAAAGTTTAAATGCAATTAAAATAAATACTCCCCCTAAATTAATTCTCCCCTTTTACCAAATATGATCAACCTAAAAAGATAGCGCTCCCCCCTAAGATAGATCTACTAAACCAAGATATGATTATAATAGGATTAGATACCATTTCTCCCCCTATCATTCTCCCCATGTTTGTTCAGGAATAGATAAAGGATAAAAGAACTAATAAACAAGATGATGCATAAGGTGATAAGAACATGAAAGTATATGGGGAGCAATAACAATAACTAGTCCAAGCAAGAATAATGGATGCTAACTATAATGCGAACAAAAACGATATCAATTTGACAAATAAGATACTAAGCATGTGAAATCAAACAATATAAGCAATGAGATATATACCAATTATGAATTAAGAACATAGATGGACTAGCAAGCAAGGCAAAGAAAAAAAATAAAAAATACCATATATATGTATACATAATGAATTTCACTAATGCACACACACATATATAGGAATAAACACCACACATGACACAAAAATACATTAAGTTTTCCACACTCGTATGACAAAAATGTGTCCAAATACATGTGGAAAATAGAAGTGAAGGGGTGTGAACTAGTAACAATTAAATTTTGACCCAATCACTTAAAACATGTTCACGGAGTTCTCATTTGATTGAAAAACTTTATCACATTTAGATCTCATGTGACAATATAAATTGAACTCGATGAACAAACATATACAATGCACATAAGCCTAAAAGTTTGATGATTCTACAAACCAATAGAGTCATGACAATGAAAGCGCAACTAAGATAAACAAACATTGTGCAAAACCATTGATATACCATCCAAACTCCCTCAAAATATGCATATTGTAACGGAATGACTATATCAACTAAACAAAATAGGCATTGGCAAATATTTTTCTTTCAATGTCATTTTCTTTTAGGCCTTTGGACCATGTATTTCTTTTAGGTCCATTATAAACGGTGGCTTACTCGCAAAGGATAAATTTCATTTCGGCGCCCTTCCCCGTGCACATTCATATAACAATTTTTTTATATCACACAAATCTCACGTGCAACGGATTTAACCTACACAAGTCCTCCTACGTCATCAGATATGTAGATGACAAGATTGGTAGGAGAACACCTCAGAAAGCTCAAATATACATGTGACACTTAAATTTCAAATGAGCTCGTGCATGTGTGAGAAGAGGCACATAAAAATAGAATCCATTAAGCAACGCAAAATCCAACTACTCCATGTAGACATGGTAAAGAACAGTTTAAGGATTAATAATCTTAACCAAAAATTCTAGTCACATGGAAGCGAAAAGAAAAGTATTCGAACACAAGTATATGTCACATAAAGTGTGTCAAACTAAAATACACACAAAAAAATCTTTTTGAGATTTTGAAATTTTTTAACCAAACAAACAAAAATATTTACTCAAAAGAGAAACAAAAATCATTTGTATTTTTCATTAAGCCTAAATTACTAAAAGGTAAAACTCAAATGATAAACAAAAATCTTTTTGTATTTTTCATTTAATGCAAACTAAAATGAAAGGACTATAATACGAAAGATAAACAAACATCATAATTTTAGAATGAGATATGTGATAAAGCAATGACTAGAAAATGATAAACAAACATACAATTAGCATGATAATATAGCATGAAGCACAAAAGCTAAAGTATACAAACAACTAACGCATTCAACCTTTGGATTTAACAAGGGAGGTATCGTGTGAAAGTAAATGAGAATCAAAATTCCTATCTTGTAAAGCTACCAAGTCGGATCTCCTAACCCAAACTAATAATGAATGACAATCTCGGGATATAGAAATCTTGGCTACCTTGGTTGCCTTACGTTGTAATTTTCTAGGACCTCGTTTAAGATCAAAACAAAACTTCCTAACATGACCTTTTCGACCACAATGAGAGCACCTAAAGACTCGGCGAAAAGACTTACCTAGGGAATGATCTATAACATTGTTCCTAAAGATGCTCCTAAAACATTGGTTTTGGCTTTAATAGAGGAATCGTTACAAGAATCGAAGCCTAAACCATAAGTGTCATTTTTAATTTGGGTCGCTTCTAATATTTTATCTAATTTCTCTGAACGACACTCCAAATCAAATTTGACTTTACTAGAGTCTTTTAATTTATTTTCTAAATATGAAATGTGAGACTCTAATAAAACACCACGCTCTTCAAATGCGAGAAAATCCTTTTTCAAGTATTCCATTAAACCCTTAAGGCTATCTCTCTCGCCTTCTACGTACTCAAGCTTCTCTCGAAGAGCTCTCTCACGTGTCCTAAGGTCTTCAACCAACACATTATCATCAACGACCTTGACACGCTCCCTTAAACTATCTTCTAACTTCAAATTTTCTCTTTTTAATTTAATAGATTATTCATATAATTCTCATAATGCAAATTGAAGTTCACTCTCATCAATCTCTTCACCACTTTCACTCTCTCTCTCTCTCTCGTCTTCACTCTCCCTACCATCATCTTTTTTAGCTTCACAAACAAAGGCCTTGGAAGTGTCATGAATTTGTATATCTTTATAGGAAGATTCATTATCTGTGCTCACATGACTTTCCATAAAGGCAACAAAGTTGCGCTCAATGGGGGAAGTGGGTCCCTCTTCCTTATCACTGTCACTAAGGGTAGAATTGTACAAAATTGGTTGTTTATCCTCTTTTCTTAGTTTAGTGGGGCATTCAAAACCCCTATGGCCATAATCCTCACAACCGTAACACCTATTAGACTTGTCCCTATTTAAATTTTCATTAAAAAATTTAGGGATCTTTTTGGCTTTGTCATGCTTAGAATTTTCAAATTTCTTAAAATTATTTTTAAATTTATCTTTGTTAAATTTAAGAGATTTATGAAACTTCCTAGCAAACATAGCCATGTCTTCCGAGTCACTATCACTCTCGTCATCCACAACTTGTTTTTCCTCTTTACGAGCTTTCAAAGGAATGCCCTTATCAATTTTCTTTTCGATTTTGGAGGAGAACATACACTACACCAAAATGGTCAAAATATCACCTTTCAGCCGGCCACCCTTGTCACGGTCATTGACAGTGATAACAAATACGCATTTTTTGTCATGGTCATTGACCGTGACACGACCGTGACAAAGAATTATCACGGTCAATAACCGTGATAAGTCCGTGACAAGAATATTTGTCATGGACTTGTCACGGTCATTGACCGTGACAATACTTAAAATAATTGTCACGGTCAAGGACCTTGGCATGACCGTGACAATCTCTTCAGTAAAAAAAGCCCTAAGCTTTTTTTTCCACTGTTTTTTGGGTTTTCCCTCTCTCTCTCTCTAAGGTATGTTTTTTTCCTCTCTTTCTCTTTCATTTCTATATGTGTGTGTATGTGTGTATATATATGTGTGTATATGTATGTGTATATGTGTGTGTATATGTGTGTATATATGTGTGTGGTGGTGTGTGGTGGGGGAGGGGGACAGGGGGTGGTGGGGGTGGGGTGGGTTGTGTGTGTACGTGTGTGTGTGTGTGTGTGTGCAGGTGTGGTGGAGGTGGGGTGAGGGGGGGCTGAGGGTGTGGTGGTGGGAGGGGGGCAGGGGGTGGGGTGTTGGTGGTGGGGGGGTGTGTGTGTGTGTGGTGGGGCAATCTTAACAATTGTATAACTTTAATTAAAAAATTGTATAGCTTTAATTGTAATTTTAATTGTATAGTTTTAGATGAAAGTAAATTAATAATTAGTGCCCATTTCATATGAAAGTAGGATTGCCCCTCATTGTAAATTAGTAAATTAATAATTGTATACTTTAATTGTTAGTTTAATTGATGAAATGAATTAATTGAGTAAATGAATTAGAAGGAGTACGGGATACACATTTGTTGTTGACATTGCTGTTGGATAATATTGTTTAGTAAATGTTGGGTTGGTTAGTTCTAAAAGTGGCATGACCACTGGATTATTGTCCATATGGGGGTGGGATTTTTCAACTTTTTTTGAAAATTACTTTGTATATCGAACAATATATATATATATATATAGTATGATAATTAAATGAAACATACTTGAAATATATAGTGTGACAAAAAAAGTTATTTCACCCTGAATTGTCACGGTCATTGACCTTGACAAGTTGAACTTGTCAAGGTCAATGACCGTGACAATTAGGCAGATTTGTTGTAAGATCTTAGGTGCACTAAAGTCATGTTTATATCCATTACCTACACTGCATTCTGTAACACCTGAGTATATGAATTCTCCACCTCTATCACTTCTTATGCGAGATACTTGGGTGTCCTTCTCGTTCTAAATTTTTAAAAGAATTTTCAAGAATTCACGGAGAGTGTCAGATTTATTTTTCATAAAAGCGACCCAATTAAATTGTGTACAATCATCCACCATTATAGGAATATAACTGTTACCACAGAAGCTAGCTCTAGAGGGGGCAGGGATGGGGGAAGGGGGTGGGGCAAGGTGTGGGGGAGGGGGTAGGGATGGGGGTGGGTGGTGGGGTAGGGGTAGGGGGCTGCGTGTGTGTCTATGTGTGTGTATGTGCGTAGTGTCCCTTGTAAAATAATTGATTGATTATTAATTTTTTTAGTAAATTAATATATGATTGCCCCTTATTGTAAATTAGTAAATTAATATATGATTAATTATGAAAGTAGGATTGCCCCTCATTGTAAATTAGTAAATTAATAATTGTATACTTTAATTGTTAGTTTAATTGATGAAAATAATTATTGTATGTGTGGTGGGGGGCAGGGGGTGGTGTGTGTGTGCATGTGTGTGGTGGGGAAGGGGGTGTATGAAAGTAAATTAATAATTAGTGCTCATTTTTATTTGTAGTAATTGTACATATTTGCATGTCTTCTTCTAATTTTTTTTATCTGTACTAATAACATTTTTTTTTACAGCAAATGCTTCCTTCAGGTATTAAGGCAAGGATGATGATGCTGGTTATGATGATGTCGTCTGGGCTCGGTGGTAGCGGAGGCGACGAGGGCTTCTCGGCCCCTAGGCTCTCCTAGTATGGCAAATTGGTGATTACCATCGAGAACAAGTCAGAGTTATTAGCGAGATCCCTCGAGCTGCATGAGTCGCAGTTTGATGCCGATAAGGCATCTTTGTCCACAAACGCACTCAGCCAAGTGCTTGGCTCTGATCGCAAGGGGAGGACAAGGGGGTGAGATCGTGGGTGGCCAAATATAGGATCATCGGATTGGAGACGAGCGACACCGGATTGGCTCGAACGGTGGATTCATATGATGCGAAGCTGTCCCATTTGGAGGTGACGGTCCAAGATATGTACTCATTCATGAAGCATACGTTGGGTGGAGACCGTAAGGGGAAAGTGAAGGAGAAGGCGGTGGAGGAGGAGGTGTGGGAGGACGAGGCGCATGATGACGAGGATATGGACCTCGTTGCTTCATCACCGACACGTGCGTACTTCGATGATCCACTTTCCTATTTGGATCCCTTGAACAGATCGATGTCGACACTTGGTTGGCCGAGCGTGTTCATATTAGACGTATTTGATGGCCAGCGGATAGGGTGGGGGTTGAGAGACCCGAATATCGTCCAGGGTGGAATAGTTCATGGACATGAGCTTCAAGAGATCGAGTCTAAAGTGCTCGTCACGCATGTGATACCCGGGAAGAAGAACTCCATATTGTGGTTGCGCGAACAATGCGGCACGATGTATATTAGTGGGTGTGTCAATTCGTATATCGTGTGGCCTACTCACTTCCTCACATTTACCCCAGACATGTAGTGACATTATTTTTAAGTTGATACATTTGAATTATATTTGGATTATATTGTCATGTATATTGTCTCTATTTTGAATATATATTTGCATTATCTTTAGTTTATTTGGATATATGATGTTGCTATAACAGGTACAAATATACTGTTGGGCAATGGCAGTGGCCATACTGCCCAGCAGATTTTTTTTAAATTCTTCCCAGAATTATCACGGTCAATGACCGTGACAATTTTTTTAAAAAGGGTCAAGGCTTTGTCACGGTTATTAACCGTGACTAAACTTGTCACGGTCATGGCCCGTGACACGATCGTGAAAATTCTAACGAACTTGTCACTTTCAATGATCATGACACGTCCGTGATAAAAAAAAATTGTCTCCCCTCGAACTGTCACGGTCATTGACCTTGACAAGTTGAACTTGTCAAGGTCAATGAACGTGACAATTAGGCAGATTTGGTGTAGTGATATCTAGTTCGTAGATTTGCAAATCACCTACTAGTTCCTCAATTGTAGTAGAGTGTAAGGTGGGTAAAGAATTTAACACGGTCACCTTAGGGATAAATCTATCGGGTAGGGACCTTAAAATTTTCTTTACTACTTGGTCGTCAGGTATTTTCTCTCCCCAATTAAATGATGAATTTACTATATCGAAAAGTCTATAATAAAATTCATCAAAAATTTCTTTTTCATTCATTTTGATGGTTTCAAATTGAGTGGTGAGGTTTTGGAGTTTAGAAGCCTTAACGGCACTAGTTCCCTCGTGAGTGAGTTGTAATATATCCCAAACTTCCTCAGTGATTTCACACGTCATGATAGGTCGAAATTCATTTGGTGTGATCACGCTAAACAAGGCATTTAAACCTCGGGAATTATAATTAGCAAGTTTAAATTCATTCTCACTCCATCTATCTACGGGTTTGGGAACACGCTCATTTTCTACCAAATGTGTGGGTGGGTACCACCCATTAACAACTGACAACCAAACCCTCTCATCAATAGACTTTAGTGTCGATTTCATACGCGCTTTCCAATACGCGTAATTGGAACCATCGAAAATAGGAAATTTTGAAAATGGGAAAAATTCCATTTTTAACCAAAAATATTTAAAAGGACCTTAACGCAATAAATTAGTTCTCCGACTCTAATACCACTTGTTGAAAACGTAGGACCCCTAATTGTATAAAATTTCAAAATAATAATTTCCTTTTAATCCGTAATAAATATGGTTCAACACAACACACACAACAGACAAATTTTAATTTCTTTCAAATTAAAAATAAACTAAACTCAAAGTGAAATTAGATTAAACACGCACTTTAAATTTACTCAAACTAAATTAATTTTACCCAAGTCCTAGAAATTTGCCTAACATTAATTAATTCAATTTTCAATTTAGGTCAAACCAAATTTTACCAAATTATATTAATGACTAGAATTAAATTAATCCAAATTTCACTCAAATTAATTTTAGCACCAAATTAAAGAAAAGAAGTGAGTTAAACTATATTTTATCTTTTTAATCCTAAGCATGCGTTCTAGGTGATATGCAAGATAAAATAAATTCACAACCACTACTCCGCGATGTACGAGGAAAATTCAAATGGGAAAAACCTCGGACGGCCCTAGCCTTAAGTCCAGTAAGTACGGAATTTTTACAAGTACAAGAAAAATTACTTACTCAACTCGACTCGACTCCCTTCAAGCCCCTGATGTGTCTTCTTGTACCAGCCTCTGCTTAGTCGACAATCCCGGACTCTACAGGAACCTTGGAATCCACCAATGAAGCTTTTGAAAACCGTCAACCACACACGGGGCCTTTCACCATATGAGAACGCCGCACTAGAAACCAAATATCTTCTTCTTTATGGGATATAGAAGTAAACCCAAACTTTTCCTTTTATTGGTAGAGATAAATCAATGGTTCCAAACAACAAGCTCCAAGCAATAGATATATGTGTAGAGATACTTGGATAAACAAACTAAACAATGGGTGTAAGTGTTTTTGTAGATATTAGATCATGGTTACACAAAAACACTAAACAATGAACTTTTGAACTAACAAATTTTTTTCTTAAATGTGTTTAGAAGTTATCAAAAGTTAGTTTTTCAAAGTTGGTTCCCGTACATATTAATTCTGTCAAGAGTTAGTGGGAAAAAGAAAGTGGGAACGTGGAGAAAAACTGCCAAAAAATTTCCCGCCAAAAATCTCGTTCGATCGAGATTTTCGTTCGTTCGAACGACCATCTAACGATGTTCCAGTGGCCAAATGGAAAATTCGTTGGAACGACAAACTCGTTCGAACGAGAATTTCGAACGAAATGTCAGAAGTTCGCTTTTTAATTTTTAGCCCAAAAACTTTTTATTCAAAGTTCTAAAATAACTTTCTGAAAATAAAATTCATTTTTAAATAAAATTACACCCATCATAAATTATTCTAAGTCTCCTATAAATATATAAAAGAATTCATACCTTTGGAGACTTGAAATATGATGTTGATGACGTGAAACGTGACACTGAAACTCGACAATGATGTTCTCTTGATAAGTAGGCCGCAACGTCTTCAACTCAAACTTGTCATAGGCTTAAAGGATACACAAGAACACTATCTTATGACTCAAATATTTTTGTATGTAATTGATCCAACACTACATTAAGACTCAATTGGAGACTTCTGTCCTTACAAGAAGTATATTCAATATAATAAATTAGCGATCGAGAAATTGTACCCTTCATGTGAGGGAACTGAGACTACTCTCTCTGCAATTGTGGAATTGCATAATTTGAAAAAACAGTTTGGTTGGTCAGGAAATAGAGTGACCCCTCTCTTTTTGGTTTTAAAGAGGTGGCTTCGAAAAGGAAACACATTACCAGAAAAATATCCGCACATGAAGAGAATGATGAAAGACCTAGGGATGAAAGAAAATTACATTCATGCTTGCATTAACAACTGTATTTTATACTGAAAGAGAATGAAGATTTGAAGGAATGTCCTCAGTGTGGAGAACCGAGATATGCAGTGACCTCAAACAAAGGGAAAAGGATATGCAAAAAATCGATGAAAGTGTTGAGATATTTCCCTTTAATTCCAAGGCTAGTGAGATTGTAAACTATACCTTGGATAGAGCATAAAATGACATGGCACCATTGGGCAACAAGTTCATGGAATTATCAGTGACATCCTTGTGATTCATCCCAATGGAGAATACTAAAAAGTAGATGGACCGATTTTGCCAAGGAATGGCGCAATGTTTGGCTTGAAATAGCAACAGATGGATTCAATCCCTATGGTATTCAGTCTAGTAGTTATAGTTGATGGCCTGTCATAACCGCTCCTTATAATGTGGGCCCTTATTTTTCCTTGAAGCATGAGTTCTAAATTTTATCTTTGCTGATTTTTGGGCCAAAGGCGTCGGGTCAAGACATTGGTGTTTTTCTTTAACCATTAGTAGATGAGTTAAAACAACTATGGGAATGAGTTCCAGCTATTGACATGAACAAAATGCAACCTTTTACGTTGAGAGCTATGTTGGTGTGGGGGATTCATGATTTTCCTGCATATGGAAACTTATCTGGGTGTGTAACACATGGTTACAAAGCATATCCTATTTATAGCGATGACACTCCATCCATTTGGTTAGAACAAAGCATGAAGATAGTTTACACAAACTATCATATGTTTCTTAAAAGAGATCATCCTTATTGGAGTGGTAGAGGTTTGGTACTTAGGACACAAGAATTTGGACGTCCCCTGATTCGACTAAACGGATATGCACTTGTGGAGAAGTTAAGAAATATAAAGTATGTACCTAGAAAAGTCTCAAAAGTTCCCGCTAAGAAGAGAAATTCTAATAATGTTAATGGGAGTGATAATATTGAAGTTAAAGAAGCTTGGTATAAAAAATCTATTTTCTTTCATTTGGAATACTGGCCATATCATCAAGTTCGACATGTCCTTGATGTGATGCACATCGAAAATAATGTTGCGGAGCATTTAATAAACACAATTCTTGATGATAATAAAACAAAGGATACTGAAAACGGTCGATTGGATATGAAGGGTATGGGCATACATAGCGGTCAATGGATTTAAGTTGATGGACGCACTGGAAAAATGATAAAACCAACAGCACCATTTATCTTGGATAAAGAAGAAAAAAGACAATTCTGCCAAATTTTGAAGGACTTAAAGCTTCCTACCAATTTTTCCTCTAACTTGAGAAATATAGTAAGTCTTAGTCCCCCATATTTGCACTCCTTCAAGTCGCATGATTATCAAATCATAATTAAACATCTGCTACCTGTGTTACTCAAACATGCCTTTTCGAAACATCGAGATTTAAGAAGAGCAATCCAACAATTAAGTTTTCTTTAACATGTCATGCTCTAAGGTCCTTATTAGGCAAGATATCCAAAGAGCCAAATACATGGTTGTTGAAGCATTGTGCATGTTGGAAAAATATTTCCCACCTACGTTTTTTGATATTAGCATTCACCTCACTGTGCATCTAGCAGATGAAGCCCTGGTTTATGGACCCACCGATGCTCATTAGATGTATCCGTTCTAAAGGTGATTTTTTTATCTTTTAATATAATAGAATATGCCCCATTTAAGTTAATAATTCTTGTTATTAATTTTCACTACCTTATACAAATAGGACGATGAAAGATTTCAAAGATATACCCAGTAATAAGGGGTATGTTGAAGGTTCCACTGCAGAATCCTACGTTGTTGCTGAATTTGTTAGATATTGAATGGATTACATGCCAAATCCATCTGATGGAAATCATAAACGCTCACGTGATGCCTTTTTATAGGAAGGTGGAGATTTTTCTGATGATGGGCCTTTGCTTGATGATAAGACTATAACGTTGGGACTCGTACAGTTTCAACAAATATGTCGATGGGTATTATTTCGACTAAATGTTGATGGACTTCAAGAGTACTATAGGTATGAGTTATTTCGTTTGTTTATGGTTAAGAATTAATTATCATTTTGAGTTATAAGTACTTATATCAAACTACATAATGCAGTGAGTATGAAGCATCCCTGAAATCCGTGTCTCATTCTAAAGGGAAGGGGATTTAAATGACAGAAGTGGAGAAGCAAACTTCTTTTATCCATTGGTTATCCGAGAAGGTGATTATATAAATACTAATATTTTTATTAATCTTTCCATTAAGTATGATGAGAATTGAAACATTGTAGTAATTATGATTTGTTTCCATAAAAAAATTGTTGAAATCGAGAGAGAGGAAGACAAATGAAACATTGCGGTGGTTAGTTCAAGGGCCGCAATTCAAGGCTACAACGTATAAAAAGTATTGTCTAAATGGTTTCATATTCTCTCCTAAGTATCACGACGATACTATTGTCACACAGGATAGCGGCGTTTGCTTGAGGGCATGGACACAATTTCGAGCTAAAAAAAGTGATAAGAATCTCATAAATACTTGGACTATGTGGTATGGAGTTATCAAACAAATTATTGAGTTGGGCTATACCTTGTTTAAGGAGGTGATATTTTATTGTGATTGGGTGAGAGTGGAGGATAAGACTAATGGTTGTAAGCTTTGTACGGACTCCAACTTAGTGATGGTAAATTTTAATAAGTTTAAGAACGTTGATAATGAGTATGATGAGCATGCCATTCTCGCATTCGAGGCTAGTCAAGTATTCTATTCGAAAGATTTTAAAAATACCAATTGGTGGGTTTTTATACATTCACCGAAGAGATTGACGAATCAAGTGGAGGACTTAGAGACATCAACAATCTTCCAATCTATTCTTGAAGACCAACCGCACTTGGAAAGTTTGCTCAAGCAATACGAATCCATTTAGTTGTTTTAATATTTTCTTTTAGATATTGTAACCGTTGAAAGTTATTTTGTTTTTCCAACATGACTACATTTTGTTTTATCCCGTTGATAATATATAAATTTATTGGTGGTATGTTAAGCGTTGAAAGTAGCGTCTTGTGATTTTAATGATATCATCTTGTGATTTTTATATATATCTCTATCAATAAGCTAATGTTGTAGTAATATGATAATTCAATACATATTATTTTATAATTGTCATTTCTATTGCTGGCATCTATTTTTTGTTTTGGTAACACAGTATTGGGCGTCATGTCTTCAAGTGCAAGTGGTGGTTCGAAATAACAAACGTCATCAACACCGCAATAAATATCATCCACTATGCGGCAAGAATTAGTCGATGGAGGTTTGAAGCAACCTACCTCAAGTGAAAATAAAAAGAAGTAAGAATAAATGGATAAAATGTAATACCCCGTACTTTTGGCTATATTTATTTTTGGGATTAATTAATTAAATGCGTATTAATTGGAAATTAATCCGGGTTATAAATACTAATGTGATGCGAATTGGTATTTGATTAGGTGCATATATGATTATATACGAACTTGGTATTATAAAATTTGTCGTGGAATTTATATACGGCATTTTAGAAATTTTGTTGAGACGCGTGGGACCGCCGCGTCACGGTATAATATTTTGTTTATAAAAGTGAGTTTAAAATCTATAATCCGTATGGTCGTTTTGAGTGCGCCAACGCGTCCGGAAGGGTCGAGATAGTCAGAAAACACTAGCCGGGGGTATAGTTTGGGTCCCGGGGTATTTTTAGGCCATACCGGTAACTTAAAGGGTATTTTAGTAATTTGGTATTTTTGGGTAATTAAAAGTGACGAAAATTGAGAGTTGTAATCTGATAAGGATTGACCCCAACCAACCCTTATTAACCCAACTAGCTACGGAGGTTTATCAAATTAGGTTTTCATAAGTTTCCCCAAAGCAAACCCTAGCCACCATAGCTTTTTAGAGAAGAAAGCTTGGAGAAGGAGAGAGAGAGGGGAATTCTGCAGAAATTCTACACCAAATCCACACCAAATTCTGAAATCAAACCAAGGCAAGTGACTTTATTTCATTTAAATTCGAAGAATGTCTTTTCCATGTTAGAAATTGAAGAATCTTAATTGTTCTTGAAAGATTAAAAGAAAACCCATGAAATTTGAAGTTATTATTGAATGTTGGGATAGGTTTGCATGTAGAAACATTGTTGGGAGATTTAATTTCGGAGACTTCATATCTAGGTGATGCAATAAACGAATTAAAATCTGGGAATTTATGATGAGAAAAAGTTAGGGTTTATGTTCTTGAAGAAAATTGGGAATTAATGTAGAAATTGCGATTTAATGATGTTTAGAAGATATTAAACCCTTTAATGATGTTAGTATAGCCCCTTAACATGTTTGAGGATGATTAGAGAACTCAATATATTGGGGGAACGAATTTTAGAAGAGGTTTGAGGAGTAAAAATGGTGAAAAACGATTTTTGGGAAGTTCTGGGCCGAAACTGGCATCTCGTTAGAAGCAGCCCCAGGTCGTTCGAACGAACTCGTTTGAACGAGCTTCTAACGAGTTGACCAGTCGTTATTAACGAGTAGGATTTTCGTTCGATATCTCGTTCGAACGAGATATCGTTAGAAGAGTCAGTTCGTTCGAACGAACTGGGACCTCGTTCGAACAGCCTCGTTCGAACGAGACTTCTAACGACCTGACAGTCCAAACTCGTTCGAAGCCTCATTCGAACGAGACTTCTAACGAGTTGACAGTTTGGTCCTTTTTGGACTGTTTTGACTTTTGGAGTCCCGGAAACTGGTTCAAGGGTAGAGTTAGCATCCCTTTGATGATATAGTGATTGATTTGGGACTTTTGGGTTATTGAGATGAGTAAATCATACACTAGAATTATATTCAATGAACCGTTTGGGTTGAGACGTGAGTGTCTACTACGATGTGAGGATAAATTATGGCACGTATAATTATGAACCGGAATAAAATAAGTTGTGATAATTATAATTAGTACGAGAGTGCAATATGTACTACGAATATAATACGATATTACTAAGATGTGTGTTTACTTAGTATTGATATATGGATTGTATGTATGACATACCTACCATACTTGCTATCACGGGAGGTTTCGTTCCCTTAGGATCCTCTAATCCTTGTGTGCCTACGGGGGGGGATATAGACTGGTACCTTGATGAACATAGGTCATAGAAGGACTTATTGTGATATTAATAAGTCTGCATGATCATGGGAGCGTAGGTATGTGCGTGACCCATGTGATGGTGACTGTGTTCGCCTCCACTATTTGTGATTTGTGTTATCTGAACTATTCCTGAGAGATTCGGAATATGTGATCCTTATGTACGTGATGTACCGGGATGGATAGCAGAGTATGTGTGCACCATAGCTTAGATTGCGGGGTGCTTGTATCGTATATTTATGATGTGAATAATATACATTTAATTAATGGGAATTCTCATGTTAATGTTGTAAATGTATTACGGTATTGTTTCGAGATATATAAGGAGTTAACTGATACTTATATATATATGGCATATTTAGTAACTGAGTTTACGTTAAATCCCTAATTAATTACGAGCGTTATTATGTTATGGAACCGAGTAAAATGGGTAGAACCTTTGGCAGTCTAGCTAGTTATGTTGTCAGTTAGCTAGTAGTATGGGTCGTTATAGATGGGTACTTACGTTAGGAGTGCACAGTTAGACGAGAGGTGAGGATATCATGCGAGTGTACGTCCTGACATGTACTTTGCATTTAATGTTTTAAATGTTTTTAAAGCACTTGCAAGTTTTTAAAATATAACTCCACATTCGGGCTCTGACCCGTTTGCTTTTCAAATCTCTTTTTCTTTGTAAAACCATTTTAGGTGCCCAGCCACAAGGACACCAAGCATAGGATACTCATTCAGGTGACGAGCTGTAGCTTCTTGTGGAAGCTACAGGGACTTGCTTATAGACGCTTCTATCTTTTGGATTCCAGAGTCGCTATCTATCAGTTGTAGGGCATGTTGCCCATTTCTATTTAGAGCATCTTTTATACTTCAGTTTTCAGACTTTAGCATGTTTTATTTCAGTTTCGGTTATTCATTTCAGTTATGGGATTGTAGTGAGGAGTTTCCTCCAGACTATTATTTACTTTATTGTGATGGTTATTCGTTTTACTTCAGTATGGTGAATGGTGTTATCTATTTCTTCATTACACTTGTTGCATGTTAATCAGACTTAAATTAAAATTTGGCATCTTGCTTTTTAAATACTAGGTGGTTAGAAATAATAAAATGTTTTCGACAGTGATGCTATTAACTGAGCCAACTTGGCATTTTGAATTAATTTTATAAAGGAGTAGCTACCCGGTGTTTAATTAGTCGGGGTGTCACAGGTGGTATCAGAGCATCAGGTTCTAGTGTCCTTAGGATCTGACGGCTTATTATGTTTTCCGCTGAGCTTTCTTTGATATAGAGCCCTAAATATTAGGAATGTTGTATTCATCTCTATACTTTGGGAATTCGTACTTCCGCGGTTTGTTTATTTGAATGATGAACTCATCCAAATTTACTTAAATTTTCAGATGGATCGTTAAGAAGAACTAGCTCGAACGGTTGAGGGAATCAACGGGCAAGATCAACTCACACCTCGGGTATCCCTGGAGAGAATATCAACAGCCGAGTTAGCGGGTATCGTGGCACAAGCAGTTACCACTGCAGTTTTACAATACCAAGAACGAAACATACAACTAGAAGGAGGCAAAAGACCTAGAGAGGTTAGCCAAGTGCATGTGAATAAGGCAGACAAATGTGCAAGGACCCCGAGAATTCAACTACAGATTGCCCAAGACCGAGTCGGTTCTAACCAACAACGTGGTACAATGAAGCATTTTCGAAAGGGGAATAAAGTTCCAAGTCTTCAAGGACGACATCGTCAACAGCAGAGTCAGAGGGGGAGTAACTTCAGAGGCCGATGTTTTGTGTGTGGCACACACGGCCATAGACGCCAGAATTGCCCAGAAGGTGTTAGAGCTTCCCTGCAGCAGGATGCCCGTAATGATCAACCGGGGCCACTGTTTACAATCGCTCTCCCAGCACCAGCTCAGGTACTAGCCCTACCAACCTTTCCAGTAGCTCCAGTACAACAGGGGCAGAATGGTCAACAACGGTTTCAACAGGGTCAGCAATGCCAGGGCAGAAATGATAACGCTCACCGAGGCCGTATTAATTGGAAATTAATCCGGGTTATAAATACTAATGTGATGCGAATTGGTATTTGATTAGATGCATATATGATTATATACGAACTTGGTATTATAAAATTTGTCGTGGAATTTATATACGGCATTTTAGAAATTTTGTTGAGACGCGTGGGACCGCCGCGTCACGGTATAATATTTTGTTTATAAAAGTGAGTTTAAAATCTATAATCCGTATGGTCGTTTTGAGTGCGCCAACGCGTCCGGAAGGGTCGAGATAGTCAGAAAACACTAGCCGGGGGTATAGTTTGGGTCCCGGGGTATTTTTAGGCCATACCGGTAACTTAAAGGGTATTTTAGTAATTTGGTATTTTTGGGTAATTAAAAGTGACGAAAATTGAGAGTTGTAATCTGATAAGGATTGACCCCAACCAACCCTTATTAACCCAACTAGCTACGGAGGTTTATCAAATTAGGTTTTCATAAGTTTCCCCAAAGCAAACCCTAGCCACCATAGCTTTTTAGAGAAGAAAGCTTGGAGAAGGAGAGAGAGAGGGGAATTCTGCAGAAATTCTACACCAAATCCACACCAAATTCTGAAATCAAACCAAGGCAAGTGACTTTATTTCATTTAAATTCGAAGAATGTCTTTTCCATGTTAGAAATTGAAGAATCTTAATTGTTCTTGAAAGATTAAAAGAAAACCCATGAAATTTGAAGTTATTATTGAATGTTGGGATAGGTTTGCATGTAGAAACATTGTTGGGAGATTTAATTTCGGAGACTTCATATCTAGGTGATGCAATAAACGAATTAAAATCTGGGAATTTATGATGAGAAAAAGCTAGGGTTTATGTTCTTGAAGAAAATTGGGAATTAATGTAGAAATTGCGATTTAATGATGTTTAGAAGATATTAAACCCTTTAATGATGTTAGTATAGCCCCTTAACATGTTTGAGGATGATTAGAGAACTCAATATATTGGGGGAACGAATTTTAGAAGAGGTTTGAGGAGTAAAAATGGTGAAAAACGATTTTTGGGAAGTTCTGGGCCGAAACTGGCATCTCGTTAGAAGCAGCCCCAGGTCGTTCGAACGAACTCGTTCGAACGAGCTTCTAACGAGTCGACCAGCGTTATTAACGAGTAGGATTTTCGTTCGATATCTCGTTCGAACGAGATATCGTTAGAAGAGTCAGTTCGTTCGAACGAACTGGGACCTCGTTTGAACAGCCTCGTTCGAACGAGACTTCTAACGACCTGACAGTCCAAACTCGTTCGAAGCCTCGTTCGAACGAGACTTCTAACGAGTTGACAGTTTGGTCCTTTTTGGACTGTTTTGACTTTTGGAGTCCCGGAAACTGGTTCAAGGGTAGAGTTAGCATCCCTTTGATGATATAGTGATTGATTTGGGACTTTTGGGTTATTGAGATGAGTAAATCATACACTAGAATTATATTCAATGAACCGTTTGGGTTGAGACGTGAGTGTCTACTACGATGTGAGGATAAATTATGGCACGTATAATTATGAACCGGAATAAAATAAGTTGTGATAATTATAATTAGTACGAGAGTGCAATATGTACTACGAATATAATACGATATTACTAAGATGTGTGTTTACTTAGTATTGATATATGGATTGTATGTATGACATACCTACCATACTTGCTATCACGGGAGGTTTCGTTCCCTTAGGATCCTCTAATCCTTGTGTGCCTACGGGGGGGGATATAGACTGGTACCTTGATGAACATAGGTCATAGAAGGACTTATTGTGATATTAATAAGTCTGCATGATCATGGGAGCGTAGGTATGTGCGTGACCCATGTGATGGTGACTGTGTTCGCCTCCACTATTTGTGATTTGTGTTATCTGAACTATTCCTGAGAGATTCGGAATATGTGATCCTTATGTACGTGATGTACCGGGATGGATAGCAGAGTATGTGTGCACCATAGCTTAGATTGCGGGGTGCTTGTATCGTATATTTATGATGTGAATAATATACATTTAATTAATGGGAATTCTCATGTTAATGTTGTAAATGTATTACGGTATTGTTTCGAGATATATAAGGAGTTAACTGATACTTATATATATATGGCATATTTAGTAACTGAGTTTACGTTAAATCCCTAATTAATTACGAGCGTTATTATGTTATGGAACCGAGTAAAATGGGTAGAACCTTTGGCAGTCTAGCTAGTTATGTTGTCAGTTAGCTAGTAGTATGGGTCGTTATAGATGGGTACTTACGTTAGGAGTGCACAGTTAGACGAGAGGTGAGGATATCATGCGAGTGTACGTCCTGACATGTACTTTGCATTTAATGTTTTAAATGTTTTTAAAGCACTTGCAAGTTTTTAAAATATAACTCCACATTCGGGCTCTGACCCGTTTGCTTTTCAAATCTCTTTTTCTTTGTAAAACCATTTTAGGTGCCCAGCCACAAGGACACCAAGCATAGGATACTCATTCAGGTGACGAGCTGTAGCTTCTTGTGGAAGCTACAGGGACTTGCTTATAGACGCTTCTATCTTTTGGATTCCAGAGTCGCTATCTATCAGTTGTAGGGCATGTTGCCCATTTCTATTTAGAGCATCTTTTATACTTCAGTTTTCAGACTTTAGCATGTTTTATTTCAGTTTCGGTTATTCATTTCAGTTATGGGATTGTAGTGAGGAGTTTCCTCCAGACTATTATTTACTTTATTGTGATGGTTATTCGTTTTACTTCAGTATGGTGAATGGTGTTATCTATTTCTTCATTACACTTGTTGCATGTTAATCAGACTTAAATTAAAATTTGGCATCTTGCTTTTTAAATACTAGGTGGTTAGAAATAATAAAATGTTTTCGACAGTGATGCTATTAACTGAGCCAACTTGGCATTTTGAATTAATTTTATAAAGGAGTAGTTACCCGGTGTTTAATTAGTCGGGGTGTCACATAAAAATGCTAAACAATTACAATATATAACCCAAGATGGTAAAATGAGAGTCACCGTTCTAGTGGATGGAGGTGTAGTCAGTCCGTGGAGTGGGAGATGGAGCACTCGTATCGGTGATCTTGTTAGATCTTATATTGCAATTAGTTATGAAGATTGGGGATTTGTGAAAAATAATTACAAAGATTACGTTTGGAATGCTTTAATGGTAGGATTTGAGTTAGATGTTGAACCGGAGGTGGCCCGCCCGCTGATGGAGAAAAGGTTTGCACAGAAGTTTAGGACACACAAAAGTAATATGAGATGTTTTTAGCCTACCTAAGACAATCCTGGAGTCCTACCGGAAGGTGTTGATCCCAACATATGGAGATTATTTTGTGAGAACGAAAGGAGAGAAAAAGGAAGTCACAAAACATTCAAAATGCCAAGAATCGAACCAATTTAAAATATTCCCATACACTTGGGCGTCGCACCTATGCTACTTTGAAATATGAAATGGCATGTATCATAATATTTTTCAATTATCAGCACTACTTTTGTGTATAACATGTGATATTCAAATTGTAGGTTTGATCGAACCCAGAACAAGAATTAACGCGAGTAGATACATGGCTTACGGGACACGAGGACAAAACGGGGAATGTCTTAAAAAGTGCTAAGCTTTACTATGTGCGTATTTACATGAAAAATAACAGTATTTTTAGTATTATTTATTGCATTTATTAATGAAATTTTCTCATTCTGATTTATAACTATCATTTAATAGGATAAAGTAAAGGATACGGCGGAGAAAAGAAAGAGCGAGAGTGGAGAGGGTAGTAGCAAGAGCCAATGCATAGAGAATGATGAGTTGATAGAGGTTTTTGGGAAGGAGTAAAAGGGAGGAGTTCGTGTAGTTTGTCCCCTAATTTCGAAGAAGCAGTTGATGCATTTAGGGGTGGCAAAGGCCAAACTTAAACAAAGAAAGAAGGCAGATGATGATGTGGATGCATTGAAGGAAGATATCATCTCTTCCGTCAATAGAAGATTTGAGGAAAATAACACACAAATTATGGTATATATGTATTTTATATAATTTCATTTATTAAAAAGACCTATCTAGATATAATAGATATTAACTTACTATTGTTTGATCCGTTTTTTCTTAGGATGATATACAACGTTTGGTTGATGCCTTCAATGCTCAAAATAAAAAGGGTCTACCAATTACACCGATAAGTGATCATGCATCCAATACAAGTCTACAGCATAGGAATCTCTGTCAAAATTTGGATAATATTTTTGCATCCGCTTCTCATCCTGTTTGCATGACCACACCTTCTCTTACCAACAATCCCAAAGTCCCCTTGCTTGATAGGTATAATGAAGAACTGGCAAAGGGTTATGTCATGACAGATGAAATAAAGGATATATGTCATGGTAAGCGATTTGGAGTCGAGGAGAGGAAAGTATATGTGGAGGAAGTGATGAAGTCGGATGCTAGGTTGTTTGATGCTCCATAAGGTGGCCAATTCACTTTTGCTGATCTAGTCTTGGGGGGATATTTGATTTGGTTGGACTGTTGGCTTAAATATGTTTAGTTTATGTTGTGAAATTTGTTTGAGCTATCTATATGTGGACTTAGTTTTCATTATGCATTTGTTGTGAACTTTATTTGAGTTATCTATATTTGGACTTAATTTGCAATATATTTTATTGTGAACTTTGTTTGGATCTATCTATATTTTATTTGGAATTAATTTGCATTGTCTTTTTTTATTGTAAAACCCCTTTTAACTCCATCAATGCTAATATTTATTTGAGCATTTTCGGTCCCAAGCCCGGATAAAGGAGGAGGAAAAGGTAAGCATATGTTTAATTTTGAGTTCTCATTCTTCATTTTGCTTTTCTTTCTATCACAAATGTCATTGATTTGGTTTCTTTATGTAGGTACTTGAGTATGGACTATTAAAGGATTTGGTGAATTTGATTGTTTAGATTGTGGGAGGTATAAGGTCTAGTGGAGGGGCTAGTTGCCCTTATTTACTAAGGTGTCGTTTATATCCTTTAAATTATCTTCAATTATTACTTATGTACTTCAATTATTCACAGTTGTCTACTTAGTCACGTATTTAAAAGGTTTTACTTATTAACTCAATTTGCCTTGCAGTCTTCGGGTACGAAAGCTATTTCATTTGCTTGGCAATCAGTGACCTCGATGATGTGCAGAAGTTTCAGACACTCATGGAAGCCTTATATACTGCTTGTATATGCAAAAAATACCAATAACATGTATTTAAAATACTTTTTGCAGTCTTATGGCCGGGAAACATATCATTTTGAGTAATTAACAATGAAAATCATGTAGAGATTATGGCCGATGCAGCTGCTACAAATGCTGTTAGGTTGATAGGCTGTAGTGTCCAGGACCTGATGTTAGCTTTATATACCCATAGAATCCCAGAAGTGAAGGATAATTTTTCCAAAAGGTTAACAATGTAGCAGGAAATTAATACGACATATGCATTGGCAAAATTTCTCTATTCGAGCTTGTTTACTTGGATATCCATAAGTATTTTAGATGTTTAAGGATTTGAGTCATTTTAGAAGAATAGCTTTGAACACTTTTGTATAAATTATGCAAATAAAAGACTGCAGCAGCATTTCAATAGGCATCTATTTCAACTTGAACAGGAGGAGTATGAATTGGATGGAATTTATTGGACGGAAGTAGATTTTGATGACAAACTGTTGGTAGAAAGTTCAAGGATCAATTGTTCAAATTGGTGAAATAGTTGGATAACTCCAGAGCACATTTTGTTTGTAAGTAGCTTTCGTACATGTATAAAAAGGATCATGTCTTACAGCAGCTCAGGTCCTTTGATAACTGCAGAAATTAGTAATCCAAAGCACATTTCGTTTGCTGCCAGATTTTGTGGATCCAAATATTTGTTACCTTCGAACTGCCTATTATTGTGGAGGTAATAACTTTAACTTGATCAAACACCTCTGGGGCATGTCTTTTTACTTTCTTGTCTTTTCTAGGCTACGGCACTACCAATGACTGGGATGACTATGCCAGATACGATGGACTTGAGATCACCCCTGTAAGATTTTTATTCTTCATTTATGCCTTCGTGGACTCATACTGATATGCTGTTGAGTGAGAATAATACAGTTCATTGGATAAATATGTCGCTATCTTGTATGGATTCTGTGTTTAAAATTGAAACAATATTTACTGAGAAAATAATTTTTTTGAAAAATTGAATTGATAGTTGTTTGTTGAGTTTATGTGGGCATGTTCACGCCATTATTGTGTAACCCTTTGTTGAAAGAAGTTATTTTATAATTTGTGAAATATGTCTTACATTAGTTTCATTCTTCACGATCCCCTGTGCATAGTAGTATCCATTTTGTATCATTTTTAGTATTGCAAGGTCTTCTTTTCAGTTTTCACATTTTCATATGTTAGTTCATTTTTTATTTTACCTCGTTAGATATTAGGATTACATGACCCCAAGGAGAAAGGGGGAGAAAGAGAGATGGGGAGAGCGATAAAGAGAGAGAAGGGGGTGGGGGTGGGGTGGTTAGGGCTTGAAATTTCTTTTCTCATATACCCTCATGTGTGTCTTTCTTCTAATAATACTTCGTCTCTCTATGAGATTGTTTTTATATTGTCTTTATTGTTGTATTTTTTTCACTCTAAAATTGCTTTAATTTCTTATCTGATTGCTGCAAGTGGTGCGATTGATCTCTATTTATTTGAAAACACTGAGTTTACTATTAATTAAGAGACACTTTTGAGTTGTCTCAAAATAATAGTTCAATTCCTTTTTTTTTACATTATCAATAAACCAAAGTTTAGAACATGTGTTGATCTTGCCATATCATTATGGTTGCGATTTCAACATGTTGGGGTGCCAATCCATATATACTTTCTTTTAAAGCCATGTATAGTTGATATCCACAAAAGTAGCATAATTGAACTCTGGCATCAACACTTCCCTTAAAAGTCTTTTCTTCATTGAAATTAAAATTGAAATATTCATGTTTTATTTATAATATGTCAAATTCTTGTATTCTCTATATAACTCCTTCGCCTAAATTCTAATTGAGCAGCAACCGGCCATCAATGTGTTGAGAGAAATACAATTGTTTCTGGATTCAAACCCTTCTGAAATCATCACCATTTTCATTAAAGACTATGTTACATCTCCAAGAGGTCTAACCAAGGTGTTTGATGCTGTTGGCCTGAGGAAATTCTGGTTTTCAGTATCTCAAATGCCAAAAAAATGGTGGCGATTGGCCGACAGTCGTTGATATGGTTCAGAGAAATCAGCGTTTAGTGGTTTTTACCTCAAGATCTGGTAAGGAATCTTCTGAAGGCATTACTTATGAGTGGAGATACTTGGTAGAAAATCAATGTGAGCTTTATTTTTCATATCTTTTTTTGATGGACTTCGAGAAATATATTGAACATTAAATAAATGGGTTGTTTAGCTCTTGGATTTCACATTTTATCTCAAAATTAACTTTTTCCTATGAATTTTTCAGTCATTAGACTACAACTCCATTTTGGACTTCACAGTTCTTTTCATAATTAGACTTTAGCTTCCATGTTTTTTGTATAGCTATGCATTAATCAGTGAAATTTTGGTAATTGCTTATAAACTGTAATGGCGAGCTAACAAAACCATCCAAAATGGGGTAAAGGTGCAATTAATGAAAAATTTATAAACTGAAGTCAGTTTTAGTCTAGCAAACATTGGGGTCCAAGACCAACAGATGAGCTACTCTCCTCCCCCCAAGAAAAAGAATATTGAATAAAGCAAATGAAGTTTTAATGGGATCTAAATTGTAGATGGTAATGGCGGGATGAGATCTAGGTTGTGCCCCAACCGGGCAGAGTCATCTCCCATGAACACAACAACAAAGTCACTATTCCTGATGAACTACTTTCTAGATAACCCTGATATAACCCAAGCCTGCAAGCACAATTCATCCCCCTTGCTTCACATGATGAGTACTTGTCACGACACATCTACTAGGCAACGGCCTAACTTCGTAGCTGTTGATTTTACAAGGTATAAATTATTTATGGAAGTTACTTGCAATCTCAAACGTTGTTGATTTAGTACTACTAATATGTCATGTATGTGAACTTTGCAGAGGAGTGATGGAGGGGGAGCCCCTGAAGCTGTTGATGCAGCAAACGGCGACTGTAATGATAAAGTCTAATTATGAGCAATTACCAAAATGGAGTTGTTTGCGGCTGTAACTGTAATGGCGACTCTAATTATGAGCAAACCAAGCTTTTAGACATTGCAGGGTTTGTGACAAACTCTCAAAGCTTGTTTGCGGCTATAACTGGTGAGATTGATCTCTATTTTTTTATAATTGGTAAGGAATTGGCCAAAGGTTTTGGATTTGGGGAGGGCCCTTGGATTATGGGAGGGCCCGTGAAAAATATTTTTTTTAATATGTACTAAGATTAGTAACATAATTTTACCGTTACTAATTATGAATTTTACTGTTACTATTAGTAACATAATTTTGCCGTTACTAATTTTGATCTTTCTGTTACTATCAGTAACATAATTTTACTGTTACTAATTCTGAATTTTTCGTTTCTATTAGTAACACAACTTTAGCGTTATTCATTCTGAATTTTACCGTTACTATTAGTAACATAATTTAACCATTACGAATTTTGAATTTTACCGTTACTATTAGTAATAGAATTTTAATGTTACTAATTCTAATTTTTTCCGTTACTATTAGTAACAAAATTTTACCGTCACTAACTTCGTGCCCCCACACCTTTTTTCTAACAGAAAAATTGTGTTACTAATATATTTAGTAATGGTAAAATTGTGTTACTAATGGCGTGTTTTGGTGTAGTGTTTGGAGTTTGGGCTTTCTAATTTGAAATGTTGAAACACTTGGAGTTCGTGAGGTTATGGAGCTTTGTATGCTCCTGTGATGCCTTTTAGTAATTATCTCTAAACCCAATTTTTTACGTTTGCATCTTATGATGTGATTTTCCTTTGTGTATTTTGGGTTTGAATGACTTTGACTGATTTTTAAAAAACTAAAAGAAAACCTCTTTCTTAATGGACTAAAGAGGATAAATTAACTTCACAATGTAACAATAAAAGCATTAATGCTATTTTTCATGGAGTGGGTGAGTCAGAGTTTAAACATATCACAACTTGTACCACTTTTAAGGCATATTGGGACATTTTAATGTCTATACATAAGGGTGATACTAGAGTTAAAAAGTCTAAGTCTCAATTATTATTTCATAAACATATATGATACCTTGTTTATGGAAGATGATGAAAATTTTGATGAATTTTATCTTAGGTTACAAGTTATAGTAAATCAATCACATGATAACGGTATAGTATATGCTTATTTTGAAATATGTGCTAAAATTTTAAGATATTTACAACATACTTTTGCCATGAAGAAACATGTTCATAGAAGAAATGGATGATCCTAACATGACACCTGAACTATTATGTAGTAAAATGAGGACTTTTGAACTTGAAACTTCTTTGAAGTGATAATTAATGAGGAAAAGCAAAAGCACAAGCTTCACAACCTTTTCTTAGTGTTTAAATCTTCTGTTAATAGTCTTGCTTTTTTATCTTTCTTATCTGATGTTGATGATTACTTTATGTGTCTTGATTTACAAGATCATAAAATTTCTTTATTATCTAAACATTTCCAAGAATTTGTTAAGTTCGGAAATAAATTTTCTTTTAAATAAGGACAACCTCTTTAATCTAATAAGCCACATGAAAAATATTTTGAAAATAAATCTTTTTAAAAATATGACCATAATAAAGATTTAAGTCATATTGAATCCAGAAAATGTAATGAGTTTGGAAATCTTCTCAAAAAGAAAACGTATCTAAAACTTGGGATGGCAGTTCTTACTCTAACAATGATTGTAGTGATAATTGTAATAATATTATGATTTTTACTTCTACATCTTTGAATCAGTCTCATGATGGTATTGATAACTTATCTACAACTCAACTCGACTCAATAAAACCTTTTTTCAATAATTTGGGGTCGACTAAATGAATCTTGTTTTCTCACTCCATTCTGTCCAGGACAATATCTTCGGTTAAACCACGTGATATTGTGTCCTTTTTTATAATATCCCACCAAGTCAATTTAAGCCTATCTCCACCCCCTTGTGTTACTATCAATACTAACGAAATCAATCTTCCTTACGGGAGAATCCATTGGTCTATGCTTGACATGTCCAAACCATCTAAGTTGATTTTCTCTCAATTTATCTTCTATAGGATCTACTTTTCACATCTCACGAATTTGTTCATTTCTAATTTTATCCTTTTGAGTTTTACCACAAATCTATCTCCGCATTCACACCTCCGTCACACTCATTTTCTGCACATTTTTTTCTTGGTTGTCCAACTCTTTGTTCCATATAACATAAGTGGTCTAATAGTCGTCCTATAAAAATTTCCTTTTAACTTTAAAAGCATACGCCTATCACACAATACACCAGTAGCACTTCTCCACTTGACTCGGCCTGCTCTAATCCTATGAGTAACATCATCACTAATATCTTCATCTTTTTGAATAATCGATCCTAAATAATAAAAATGATCATTTCTAGATATCTCTTGACCCTCCAACTTCACTAAATCTCCTTTTGTCCTTATATTACTACTAAATTTTCACTCCACATATTATGTTTTAGTCCTGCTTATTTTAAATCCTCTTGTTTCTAGAGTTTCTCTCCATAATTTCAACCTAGCATTAATCCTCGTCTTAGTCTCATCCACTAAAATAATATCATCTGCAAATAGCATACACCATGACACATCATCTTGTATTTGTCTAGTCAACTCATCCATAACAAGAGCAAAGAGATAAGGACTTAATGCTGAACCTTGGTGTAAATCTATAGTAATTGAAAATTCACTACTTTCTCCGACTAATGTTTCTTACTATAGTCATAGCCTCATCACACATATCCTTGATCACATCAATATATATACAAGTCATTCTTTTTTATATAGAACTCTCCATATTATATCACTGGGTATCCTATTATATGACTTCTCCAAATCTATAAAAATTATATAAAGACCCTTATTTTTTTCCCTATATCTCTCCACAAATCTCCTCAATAAATAGATTGCTTCCATTGTTGATCTTCCAGGCATAAACCTAAATTGATTCTCAGATACTCTTATTTTAAATCTCAATCTATATTCAATCACTCTCTCCCAAATTTTCATTGTATGACTCATTAATTTAATACCACGATAATTTGAACAACTTTATATGTCCCCTTTATTTTTATAATAAGGTACTAAAACACTGTTTCTCCATTCATCGAACATCTTATTAGTCATTATAATTCTATTAAATAATTTTGTAAGCCAAGATATTCCTTCCTCCCCTAAGAACTTCTAAATCTCAATAGGGATATCATCTGGTCCAAAAGCCCTCATTGTTTTCATCTTTTTTAGAGAAATCCTAACCTCTGTTATCCTAATTTTGCAAAAATATATTTTCTCGAGTCTCTCTAAGTTCCTCTGTATCTAATCTACTACCATTATCTCCATTTAATAACCTCTTAAAGTAGTTTTTTCATCCTTTCATAATCTCATCATCTTTGACTAGGACTCTCGAATCGTCACTTTTGATACACTTAACATTATTAATATCTTTTATTTTCCTATCCCTAAGTTTAGCAAGCTTATAAATACTTTTTGCCCTTCTTGAGTTCCTAGTTTTTATAAAGATCGTCATATTCTTTTAACTGAGCATCTCTTACTACTTTCTTAACTTCCTTTTTAGCCTATCTATATTTCTCAAAATTTTCTTCATTTCTATTTATTTGCCAGATTTTACGGCACTCCCTTTTGATTTTTACTATATTTTGTACTTTTTCATTCCACCGCCAAATCTCTTTAGATTGTGGTCTCTTGCCTTTTGATTCTCTAAGAATTTCTTTTGATATTCTCCTAATGCATGTGGCCATATTATTTCACATTATGTTATCCTCTTCTTCAGTATTCCATGATGCTTCATTTAATACTTTATCTTTAAATAATTATAATTTCTTTCCTTTTAAGTTCCACTACCTAATTCATGGGTCAATCTTCTCTTTTCGCACTCGTGATTGATTTTTAATATATATATCCAACACCATTATCCTATGTTGTAAGGTTAAGATATCTCCCGGGATAATCTTACAATCTTTACACATTAATCGGTTTCCTTTCCTAGTAACGAATAAATCTATTTGGCTTTTATGTGTTCCACTTTTATAAGTTATTAAGTGTTCAGGCCTCTTTTTAAAACATGTGTTTACTAGTACAAAATCATAAGCCGTCGCAAAATCGAAGATAGACTTTCCATCATTGTTCCTATCTCTAAAACCATATCATCCATGCACTATCTCATATCCCATATGATCTTCTCCTACATGGCCATTAAAATCTCTCCCTATGTAGATTTTCTCACCTACAGGTATTTCTTGAATTAGTTCATCCATTTGTTTCCAAAATTATACTTTAGTGTGACCACCTAATCCTACTTAGGGTGCATAAGCACTAACAATATTAATTATATTTTCACCTAATACAACTTTTAGAAGTAAAAGTCTATAACATTTTCTAGTGACAGTTACGATATTATCCTTAAAATTCGTATCTACTATTATCCCAACTTTGTTGCTATTTCTATGTTTTTTAATATAGTATAATTTAAACACTGTATTTTCTATTTCTCTAGCTTTCTCACCGGCCCGTTTAGTTTCTTGTAAACAAGTTATGTTAACTTTTCTTCTTATCATGGTATTTACCAACTCCATCACTTTCCCGTCATAGTTCCTATGTTTCAAGTCGCTAACTTAAGTCTAGTATCTTGGACTAGTTTCTTTATCCGCACTCGTCCAGATTGTTGCAAGAACCCTTGCGTATTTCTCGTCACATCCGGGGGCCGATTCTGAATTATTTTTTGATGATGATATACCTCCTAAAAATATTTTATTGCATATTAACACTCATGTTCATAATCATACTTCTAGTACTTCACGTAAAATTCTTTATGATTTTACTTTTAATTAGGATGATAAAAAGATGACTATAATGCATGTTCCCTTAGGATAAAATCATTTGACAGTGATTGTGATGATGATGACCTGTACTTTAAGAAATGTTATAAGTCTACTATGAAAAAGTGTATTCACTTAGGCAAAGTCAATATTATGCTGTTATCTAAATTGATGCTCTTGACAATCAATTTCATTTTTTACTTAATAAATCTTCTATGAAAGTAGAAGAGATCAATACTGAAAAGTTAATGTTAGAGAAAAATATTTTCAAAATAAATGAAAGTTGTTCTTCAAAAGAGAAAAAATATAGAGCTATTTTAACTGATTTTTATTAATCACAAACTAAATTAAAAGAAGTTTTGAACAAACTTAATGCTTTCAATAAATATGGTGTTATTGTAAAATAAATTGTAAATTCTAAAAAGTCTTCTTCTAGTGACGTAAAAAGAAATTGATTTTAAAGGAAAAGAAATATTTGAAATAAATTTTGTATCTTCAAATATAGACTGTCTAGAATCCTCAAATATCCATGTGATTATTCTGTATTTTTAAAAACAAACACAAGTTCCCTATCCTACTATGCAGATTTATCATTGTAATTTATGTGATAAAATCGGGCATTTAAAGAATTTCTGTTATAAATGATTAAATCAATATAGGACAAATGGTAAAACTAATAGACCTAGTATAACTTTTAGGCGAAACCTATTTAAAAAACCTACACCACCTAAGCCAATCTCTTACAAATCTAAATATTATTTTCCAAAACTTAAGGCAATTTGGATTAAGAAAGATGAATTGGCTTGTTAACAGAGATGCAATGTTGTTGTATCAGCATTAAAATTTTCTTATAAAAACCCTTAGTGGTACCTTGATTCTAGGTATTTTAGACATATGATTAGGGACAAAATAAAATTTTCCTCTTTAAACACTTTTGTTGGAGGAAATGTCGCTTTTGAAGATGGAAAAATGTCCCTAATCATAGGTAAAGAATTCCTAACTTTGATGAATTTTTATTAGTCGAAGACCTTAAATCTAATTTACTAAGTATAAGTCAATTTTGCGACTCTAATGATATTGTTAATTTTTCAAAAACCAATTGCAAAATTTTAAGTCAAGATGGTAAAATAATTCTTTATGGTGAAAGAATACTTGATTATTGATATGTTGTTATTTAAAACATAGATATTAAAAATTGTTTGACTTCTTAAATTAATGACTTGAACTTATGGCATGATAGGCTTTGACATATTAACTATGATAATCTTTCTAGATTAACTAGTCAATAATCAGTTCTTGCTTAACCTAAACTTTCAAAAATTAAAAATTGTGTTTGTGGACCATGGCAAATAGGAAATATGCAGAAAGTCCCTCATAAGAAAGTCAAAGATGTTTTAACATCTCATCCTTTAGAATTGTTACACATGAAATGAAACCCTCTAGGACTATTATCATATGTGGAAACTCCTACATTCTTATCATTGTTGATTATTTTTCTAGATTTACTCAAGTTGCTTTTATGAAAACAATATGACACTTTTCAAAAAAATTAAGAATCTTTTTAAGGATTGAAAATGAAAAGGATATTTAACTAAGATTTGAAGTAACATGGTGGAGAGTTTAAAGATACTGGAGTCATAGAATATTATGTATAAAATGGTTATAAACATAAGTTAGTGCATCCAAAATGCCTCAACAAAATGGGATAGCTAAAATAAAGAATTGAACCATACAAGAAATGTCTTGTTTCTTTCTTCATGCTAAAACTTTGTCAAAATATTTCAGGTTATGGCTACATAAATTGCATGTCATATGTATAAGAAAAAACTCTAAACAAACTGCATAAGAAATTTTGTACGACAAACAACCGAATTTGAAATATTTTCGAGTGCTTAGTAGTGAATGTTATGTTTTTAAAGATAAATATCATTTGTAAAAATTTAACACTAAAGGTAATAAGGCTATCTCTTTAGGTTATTCATAAAAAAAACCGTGCATATCGTGTGTTTCGTATAAAAACAAAATCTATAATGGAATCTATTAGTTTTTTGTGAATGATAGTATAGTCCATTATATGGAAGAAAGTAAAAATCATATACTTATTGATAAATCTAAAAGTTAAAATAAGACAAATTTAACTGAACAGTCAACGGATGGTGATTTTGACTTTCGACTGCCTATTGAACCTGATGTTCCTAACTGGGTTAAGGCAAATCACCCCAAGAAAAATATTGTCGGTACTGTTAATGATCCCATAAGAACTAGATCTCAAACTATTAGTTCTTTATTTTCTCCTTATGCGTATCTAATTGAACCTAAGCATGTGAAAAAAACTTTAAGAGATGAATCTTGGTTGTTAGATATAGAAGAAGAATTAGGACAATTTAACTTCATGATGTTTGATTTTTAGTCCCACGTCCTACTCACACTAATATAATTAGAAAAAAAATGTGTTTTTAAGAATAAGTGAGATGAATATGTTAATATTTTGAGAAATATATTCTCAAATACATGTCATAGATGTTGGTGAAATCTTTTCTTATGTTACTAGACTTGAATATGTTAGACTCTTACTTGATGTATCTTGTCATTTAAAATTTAAAGTCTATCAAATGGGTGTAAAATCCTCTTTTCTAAATCAAATATTGAATGAAGAAATTTATGTTGAACAAACAAAAGGCTTTTAAGATCCCTTCCTTCCAAATCACGTTTTAAGATTAAAAAAACCCCTTTATGGTTTAAAATAGTCCCCCCATGCCTGGTATGAGTAATTAAAAAATTTCTTAATGGAAACTGGTTTCAATCGAGGGGGAGTCTACCTAACCATGTTCATTAAATGTAATAAAAATTATTTGCTAATTGCTCAAGTTTATATTGATGACATCATTTTTGGATCCACTTCTCTCTTAGAAGCTAGAAATTTTTTCTAATATAATGAAATCTGAGTTTCAAATGTCAATGATGGGAGAACTCCATTTTTTCTTCGATCTTCAAGTAGGTAAAATATTTTATCATATCTTTATTTGTGAATCAAAATATGCTATTGATTTGATCAAACGTTTTGGTTTAAATACTGCTAGAACACCTATGAGTTATTCTATTAAACTGTCAAAAGACTTATCTGGAAAAAAGATTGATGTCACTTTGTATCTTAGTATGATAGGCAGCTTGTACTTAATTAGAATTAGATTCGATATAATGCATAGTGAGTATGTGTGTACTAAATACCAATGTGATCCTAAAGAATCCCACTTACATGTTGTAAAATGTATTATTAAGTACATATGTGAAACTGTAAACTATGATATCATGCTCACTTTTCACACCGACTCTAAAATAATAGGGTATTTAGATGCTGGCTGGGTTGGTTACACCAATGATAGTAAAAGCACCTCCGGTGGTTATTTTTACTTAGGAAACACAAGCCGAATTTGCATCCCGCTTTCATCAGTAGAAGATGAATGCATGGTTATTGGAAGTTGATGTACCCATCTTCTATGAAAGAAACAAATGTTAAGTAATTATGGTTTAAACGAAACATATGATTTAATCCTATGTGACAATCAAAGTGCCATTAGTATATCCAAGAATCAATTTTTTTGTTCTCAAACAAAACATATCAAAATGAGAGAACATATTATTAGAGAATTAATTGAGAAAAAGTAAATTAATATTAAATATCTTAACATTGAATATCAATTGGCAAACCTTTTCATAAAGCCATTATAAAATCAACATTTTAAAACTCTTGGAATGTCTATTAGTGTTTGTGTTTGCCCTATTTAATGTGTTAGTGTTGTACATTATTACCTTTAAAATCATAATATATTTTAGTTCTAACATCATTGTAGGTTCTTCCCTACCTTTCGTCCCTTTGTGATAGAAAAAGGGAAGAATATGAGACTCCTAGTTTTAGTATTGGATAATTTGAGTCTTTTAGGACACGTGATAGTTGAGTTATGTGCTGTTCTTTTTTAGAACATTTGTGTTTATACTTCTTTTCAGAAAACATGTGCATAGTTGAATTATGTATTTTTTTGTGTGAGACTTATCTTTTTTAGTCTTAATTTGATTTGTCCCAAAATTGGCCAAAGGGGGAGATTGAAAGTACCCCTTCTAATCCCTCATTTTGTGTTGGCTCAATTTTGAAAGACTAGTTCAAAATAGAGTAGGTTTCATTGCACATACTAAATATGATCCTAAAAAGATTTTCAACAAATTTGAAAATCAAATTATCTATTTTATAAAACCATAATTTGAATTTGTGTAATATATTCCATATTTTTGTTTTTATACATCTTATATGTATTTTATACTTAAATATTTTTTGTATTATAGTTTTCTTGGTTTTATAATTTTTAAAAATTTTAAAAATTAATTTTCATATTTTATATCATTTTCTAGAATTTGTTAATGTTTGTTTAAACATTTAAAAGAAAAAAATCAAAATTAATTTTTGTCTCTTAAATTAAAATCGGCAACATATAAAATGACAACGTTTTGGTGAATTTGAATGGGCTTTTTTGGTGATCCGTATGTTGTGGTTTGGACCAATCAGGGTTGTGTGTGGTGCCCACGTGATTTCATCATGCGTGAGCTCTGTGCTAAGTCTGCTCGACTGCAAGCCTGTCGATGGTGTTTTGATTATTTTACACCTCATTCTGAATTGTCTTATTGCGCATGTTCCCTCACCGCTTGGTCTTTTATTCGATGCCTTTGGTACCCTTAAATGCCATTGGTTGATTACTGGTTTTCCTTATTATTTGGGGAATTACAATTGTACCACATGAATTCCATCGTCTCTATAAATAGAGAGTTTAGAGCCATTATTTTCACGTGAGAAAAAATATCTAAACCCAAGTGAGGCTCTGCTAAAATTTTCTCAAATTTCTCTCTCTAAACTTTTTCGAAATATTTTATGTTTGAGATTTTTTCTAAACGCGCTTCCATCCTATACTCTACCATATATATTATGTGTGAGGATGAGTGTTTAGTTATTGATTTTAGACTTTGGTCTTTCTGATTTGAAATATTGAAGAACGTGGAGTTCCTGAGGTTAGGGAGCTTGCATGTTCCTATAAAGCCTTTTCTAATGATCTCTAAACCCAAATTTTTACATATGAATCGTATGATGTGGTTTTCCGTTGTGTTTTTAGGGTTTGAATAACTTGACTAATTTTCTATATTTTTTGCAAACCCTAGTTTTTGAAAAATATATTTCCCCGTGTGTGTGTGTGTGTGTGTGTGTGTGTGTATATATTCACGTTATGTTAGTAGATCATGTTTAAACCTAAGTTTGTGTATTAAACTCATATATACTCTAAAATATGGTTTAGTTATGATTTATTTGTGTGGACCATTTTGTGGTTTTTGTAAAACTCACGATCTTATTTTTTATCACACAAACTTTCTCTGTTTTTCACAAGGTTGAAATATCAAATCATAAAGCAAGAATCTTTCTATTTATTGGCTTTGATATTAATCTCCCAACCAATCTATAAAAGTAAAACTTATTAAAACTTGATTTTTGTTACCTCTTCACTAGATACTTTGTCTTTGAGTGTGAAGTTTTGTTTGTACTAAGTGGATACTATTTGTTGTTTGGTCTTATTTATTAGTTCTGGGATTGCTTAATGCTTTCCTTAGAATATCGGGTCCATTGGGGGTACCAGTTCATTTACACATTGTAAACTATAATTTGTACCTAACTTGTTGTTATAATGGACTTATGGTGTGCTTAGTCTTAGAACTAAAAGACCTAGGGTTTACCAGTGTGTTGGGTTCCTTGTAAACAAATATTTAGTTCAACCCTCTTCTCCTCATCTCATAATGTATCCAACTTTTATTTGTAAGACTTTGAACATCATACCAACCTAAACTATTTTTTTGTGTGTGTATTCAACCATTGAAGTTTAAAGGGTTTTTACCAAAGAGTTAAAAGAGATTTTAATGTTAACATTTTTGTTTCCATATATTACTTTAAGAGTGATTTGTTTCCTCTAAGGAAGGAGTAAGAAGTCATCGCTCTTTTGAGATCATGAACTCCATAAATAGAAGAAAGTCTGAGTTAAGTGTTTAGTTTGCAGGAAGTGTATGGCCATGATGAAGAATTTTTTATGGTCAATGGTGGGTTTAGCATCGGCGATGGCAATCCCATAGGGGTTGCTATTTGAAAGTGAGAGTATAATCCTCATCCTCGGTTTGTGATGAATGGGTACTTTCAAGGTGGTTGGGTTGGTGTTTTGCGCATGAATGTCTGATAATGCATTGGTATGGGGTTTGGGGTGATCTAGTAGGTGGTTATTAAAAACATTGGGCTTTGGTAGGATAAGGCTCTCGATGTTAATGAGGTACTGGATGGAGTATCTCAAGGCCCAACGATTATCCTTAACGTGACCACATCCTTGATGGAATTCATAATGTGATTCGACCTACTAGTTTTGGTCAAGGATAGCGGGGTCTGTCTGGGGTTGAGAGGTTTTAGTCGACCATCCAACTTCAAGATGGTGAAGACCCGACTGAGAGGGCCTTGAATGTGACACCCCATCTATTTCAATCATGGTTGATCAGTCCTTTACTAAAATAAACAGGATTCTCATTTGATTCATTTTTAGCATCATCATCAAAAACTTATTGAAATACTAACCACCGAATTTAAAATAAGTTAGTGCCAAATTTTATATTTTTATTAAACAACAACACTCACAATAATATGCGAAAATACGAATAATATAAACCATTCACACAATAACTGAAGTCTAGAACATCGCAAGATTACATAAATAAATTTTGAAAAAACATTGGCTCCAAATCCAAAATCCAAGTCATAAATCCAACTAAAATGAAATAAATCTAAATACAAGGTCAGAAACTGAAAAGGATAACTCCAACTAAAAGTCTGAACTGAACTGTTAACACGCCCAATTGAAATAACTTAATATGAATCCTACACTAGGAATGAAACAACTGAAGCATCTTCTTAGGTCCTACATGCATCCACAAGCTCTACATCTACACATCCCTAGAATGAATCATCATGACTGGCGTCCATGTGGCTGGATAACTAAAAAGTTGTGGAAAATATTTTTGATATGGGTCAGAGCCCAAAACTTTTGAAAAACATTTGCAAGTAATTAAGATGCAGTAATTAAATATGTATGAACATTTTTTATATTTAAGCTGGTGTCACACTCTCATGAGATACTCCTCACCTCTCAACTATTGTTTACACCTAGAGCTTACACCCTAACCCTCCTAGTTATGCTACCCCACCTAATTATCCCTGTTAAAAATCTTTCTATCACTCTACCCAAACCCAACTACTTTCTATCGTTGATTCATAAGCTATTCTTCTCGTTAGTTTAATTAATTATTTCAGTATTAATTGATTATATAACATTCACACTGGTTATAAGTGTAATACATTCACACTTTATGTATTAATCCCATATATAATTATCTACTCGATTATATACGTAATACTATACTACAACAATCACACATATGTCGCGTATAATAACCATCCTGCAGAGTAATAACTCATGGGAAGCTTTTCTCTAAAATGCGATCGTATCCCAAGTATATTCCCTCTAACCCGATTACCGTAAGTAGACCTAGCTCACGGCAAACTTGGTAATAATATCGCAAATGTAATGGAGGCGATCAAAGTACTTCGATAATGAGACCTAACCACACCCCAATCGTGTCACCTCAAAAATAAATCACACAATAAAATACGTGAAACTATAATATGGGGACTATGCTTACCCACATAGCGCAACCTCCCATGATATATATATACACACACACACAAATTCGTCTAAGTCGTGCATATCGCCCAAAGCACTCGCCTACTATCCCGAGTCTAAACTCTCAACTCGTAAATTTATTTTAATTATCAACTATAATTTAGATAAAATAGATTTGCTCCGCTAATATGTTTGTAGATCTCAACCAGCCCTTATATCAAATATTCTCGAATTTACCCAACTCAATTGGATTATAAAATTATTCGCCAATTAATTCTCTATTTAATTTAATAAACCCAAATTTTGATTCCTCGCTTGCCCATAGGTAATATAACCATGCTAAATTATCCAAATAGATATTTATCCCTTTTTATGGAATTACAATCTGTAATTAAAATCCCACGAATCAAACCTATGCATTAAAATGGCCCAACTCGAATTTTCCATACATCCGAACCGATTCGTATGTACGCCTGAACCGGTTCAATGTACGTGACAATGGACCTTCGTGTTTCTTCTTTAAATTTCTAGCCAAAACCCATTCATATGATCCCAATCCTCCATAAACATATACATAAGTTCTAGAATTCTTTTCTAAACTAATCTTAATAACAACCAATCGTTCAATATCTATAAATCATCAATGAACCTCACTTTAATTCACTAAATGGGTTCATAGGAGGAATATTAATTTCCCAATCCCAATTTATATTTCAAAATTCCTAACAATCATATTAAATCTCTCCCTATTAATAATAAATTTGATTTCCCAGCAAGATTATATGTAATACACTTCTATTCATGATTCAATTTCACTATACTCGTCCTATAATTTAAATTTAAAGGATTAATCAACCCCAAACCCTTTTTACATGTGAGATTCCCTCCCAAAAATCATTTAGGTCTACATCTACCATGATATGAATCTAGAAGCCCTACATATGCCAATAGTGCAAGTCAATCACTTTCCTTAAATGGTTCGTAGACTCAGAAAATCCATTGTAAATGACGAATCTACAGTTGAATGGTTGAATCCCCCTTGAATTCTCTCCCAATTTGGCATTTTTAGCTTTCTCCTAGCCTTTGACTCTCTTCCTTTCTCTCAGAGGATTTTGCCTCTAATGATAATGGTTACCAACAACTCTAATCTTAGATTATAAACTCTCTAATCCCGAAATTAGTCTAATGAGCCAAGTCCCCCCCCCCCCCCCCCGATAAGAGCCCAATATAGTCTAAAACTCCCCCAGAACCCAAATAATACACCCGGGTAGTTTATTCTGCCTATTTCGGCCCATTTGGAATCAATCGTGACCTTAAAATTGCCATCTGAGTCACTCGACATAAATTTCTTATCTCAACCTTAACATAGCCTGCGCACGACTCCGAATCGAGATATAACATAGTCCCGTAGATATTACTCAGTACTACGTAAAATAATTTACCACATTTTATTTACTACGCGCATAGTAAATTTATTCCATACATATGAATCATAATATCTTCCGATGAGTATTTAATAATCACGTAATATTTTATTTTAATTAAATTTCTACACTAATGTAATTTAAAAATACAAAAATTAAATAAATTCTAAATTATTCAAAAATACGGAGTTTTATATACTTCCCCCCTTACAAAGGAATTTCATCCCCAAAATTTGGATATGCCCGATACTCAAACTTCGGATCCCTACAAACATTACCTGTGCTTCCATTATACACATGCTAGTATTACCATATTAACTGAGGGTTTACTCACTATAACACAAGATTATCGACAATTCCCTTCAAATTCGTACATACCAATATATTACCTTATTCTTAAGGTCTCACTTATACATTGGTACGCAAATCTATAGTGAATCTACTAACGATACTTCACAAAAATGAGATTAGACTGCATTGGCTATGTCATCTCCACGTTAAAAGAAGGCCCCACTTTCATAGGTTCATATTTTTCTTGACAAATATCGTAACTCTCTTTATGGGAGGCACTCGCACAACCCCCGAATACTCTTGTCAGACTTCAAACTTTGGTTCATGATGGCTTATCTCTCACTACATTCCTAAACTATAAAAAATGACGTAGATTAGCTCAATCCATACCGATGGACCCTGAATTATGTTAGGTCCGAGGAACTTGTTATTACCCTATCCTAACTAGCCAAAAGGTGGATGACAAGATCCCTTAATGAAGCCTCAAAAATCACCACAAAAATACTAAACTTCTACGAGTTGTCACACATAACTCTACCAGTGGTAATTACTACTCCCAATTATCGTAAAGTTCCATATTCACATTTTTATTGTATCCTCTAACATCTTAGTCATCCCTTATGTTTACCCATCAGTTTACGGGTAGTATATCTTGCTCAAATTCAACTTTGTCCCCACTACCTTCTGAAAACCCAACCAAGGGAAAGACACGAGTGTCTTATCTCGATTTGCAACATTATTAGGCAGTGGCACCTTGTGTCGGCTCATCCCCTTTCTTTCATGAAATGTTGGGATCCCTGCATGTTAGTGTAACTCACCAAATTAATAACATTTGATTCATATTGGTCTGCCAATTCTACAAACTCGAATCAAATTCAACTCTCTCACGATGTTGTTGACCCCACAATGAACTTTATCAATCCGATTAACCATTTCTTCACTGAAGTTACCAAGCATTGCCAAATGCTAGTTTATCACCTAGGTTCAACCTTTTTCCTCTAATGAATGGTGCACCTGGGAACAACTTCATCGTGTCTCAATCCACACCATCTCACATAATCAACTTACTAAGTTACGTGGTATATCTTACTCCCTTTCTCAGGGAATAATAAAAAAGTGACCCAGGAGTCACTCCAAAACTGTGCACTTTGCAAGTATCTCCCTTATCTGGTAAATTCAACATCCTATGAATGCAAAAGCACCCGCAGAACATGGTTGAGTATGGCTCCGCTCTAACCCTGAAACTATAGGACTGTCCCTATGCTAGAGAGATCCCTTTCATGTACCCCTACAGTCTTATACCCATATTTTGTTTGATAGTTCTCCTTATTGTACACATATATAGACTATCTTTTTCCTTGACGAGATCCAATCCATCTTACTGTTCTAATTATCTCTAACTTACTGCACACGTATACGTTCAACACAAAAAAAATCGCTTTTCCTAATCGCAGACAATACGAGAAACTCAACTAGCCATGGTGCCCATACACTTTATATTCCATGCATCTCTGCAAAAATTATACCAAATGTACCATATTTTTTCAACTAATCCCGGAATACTTGGAGTGACTATACAATAAGAGTATACTCAATTACCTTACCACTCGCATTTTAATTATTCTCAAGATATCCACTCCGATTCATGAGTGGTGTAAACGTTCCACAGTGCTTCTTACACAGCACTTCCTAACCTCACTAGCTTTGAATTAAAAGATATATTAGTTCAAATTGATATTCATGTAAACGTATGAGTATTGTAGAATTAATTCCATGCCCTACCAGGCGCATGTCTCCCAACTTTCGTCTCTCACTAAGGTTCATGCCTGGAATAATTCTTCCCGTGGGTCTTAAGCTTACTAAATGCATTAGCTATAAATTATCCTCCTATTGTAGTACACCCCCAAGTCCCTGTAGGGTTGCATCTATGAAAACATGGTACTCCACTCTTATCCCTAAAAATATGAGCATAATGTTGAAGTCAACTTGTCCTTTATCTCATCACAAGATAATTAGCAGTCGTCATCCCAGACCAACGACACCCCTTTGCGAATAAGATTTTTCAATGGACCTGCAATCTTTAAAAATCCCTTTAATGAATCAATGATAATATCTAATCGTTCCCAACACACTATAAATCTCGATCGGTGTCGTAGGCTATCCCCTCTCCCTCACCATCGATACCTTCCTCAGATTAATAATAATTCCCATGTCGGACATAATATGGCCCAGAAATTAAACTTCCCGTTACCAGAATCCACACTTATCGAACTTGGCATACAACTTATGATCCTATAATGTGTGTAAAACCTCCTCTAAACGAGAGTAAACCAGAATGTCGTCTATGAATACGATCATGAACTGGTCAAGGAACTCTCTACATACTCGATTCATAAGGTCCATGAACACTGTTGACACATTGGTTAGCCCAAATGGCATCACCCTGAACTCATATGATCCATACACATCAAGGATGCAATCTTAGGAACGTCCTTCTCTCTAATGCGTAATTGATGGTACCTTGGACTCAGATCTATCTTAGAGAAGTACGCTTCTTCTCTCAACTGGTCGAACCGCTCATCGATCCAAGGCAACAGATACTTTATTTTGAATTGTAACATTATTCAGCTCCCTATAATCAATACATAAATGAAGTGAACCATCCTTCTTCTTGACGTACAACACCAATTCACCCGATGGTGATGTAATCCGTCGAATGAAACGCTACCCCAGAAGCTGCTGAATCTGCTCCCTCAACACTAACATCTCTGAAGGTGCAAGGCGATAAGGTACTCGGGCAATTAGCCTCTTACTTGACGTTAAGTTAATGATGAACTCAATCTCCCAGTTGGGTGGCAATTTGGGTATCTCCTGGAGCACATCCTCAAACTCCATCATCACTGGAAACGAATCTAAATAGACAATCTCCTCCTATGAGGTCTCCTCCTTAATGTAGTACAGGCATAGCCACAAGATAACATCGTACCTGACCACATCTAACACTAGTTGGTCAGCTGCTAAACAAAAAAAATCTTTTGACAGCTATATCTACTTTGCTACCCACTAAGCGTATAAGAACCTCACTGCCCAACGACGAATATAAATATACATATAGTGGACTAACGATAAATTAACTAACTCATCTCACGTGTGAATCCAGTGATAATAAAAATATGGTGACGCACTCATGATATTAATAACTTACTTTACTTATCCAAGGATAAAACAAATCATACCTTTACTTGTTAATAGCATTTGATGCACCGTTAGTTTCTGGATGTACCACAAGTATCAAAATTGGCTGGAGAAATGTTATAATGGTCTCCCTTACTAGGCACCCCGCTGCCCTCCTGCCTTGCTGTGGGAAATCCCTCATTTGATGGCCCTTTTTTCCATATTTAAAGCAATGACTAGGGAAGTTTTGTGGTTATGTGCCTAGTTGTGGGCAACCTCTCTTTCGATGGCCTATTTCTTCGCAAGTGCGATAACAAGCAAGAAAGTCCCCTGCTTTTGACTTTGGGGAACCTGATGCTGTTGTTGATATATTTGGCCTTGCTGGTCCTACCTAACTTTGTCGACGATACATTTGAATCCCTTCGAATGGAATTTCTTAGTCGAATTCTACTGCTAGAAATTTCGCCCCTACTGATAGCCGGTTTGTGGTTGTGGTGTTCCTCTAACACAATTTTTTCTCACCCTTCCTGAGTGGATACTTTCTCTTTATCTTTTTTCCCCTATTATATGAACATGGTGGTCTTATAAGTGAGATAATGAAGCAGTGATTGCACGTGCAACTATGTCAGCTACCTCTGCGGTTGTCACCATTCCTTAGGGTACTTGAAGTACCTGCTGAACCTATTCAATATTAACTCCTCCAGTGGTCCTTGCCTGTTGTTCTCTCGTAGGCGACATCTGAAACCAAATCGAATTGTATGAGTTCACTATCACTACAAAATAATAGTAGAAGCATGTAATAAAAAATAAGTAAATACGAATGTAACAGTCCTAATAATACGACATTATATCAAAAAATGCTATGCTGAAACCGTAGTAAGTTGCACAGATCCTATGGATACTAGAACTTAATGCTCTAATACCATCTGTGACACCCCATTTATTTCAATCACAGTTGATGAGTCCTTTACTAAAATAAACAAAAATCTTATTTTGCTCATTCTTAGCATCACTATCGAAAACTTATTAAAATACTAACCACCCAAGTTAAAATAATCTAGTGCCAAATTTTATCTTTTTATAAAACAACAACACTCAAAAAAATATGCAAAAATACGAATAATATAAACCATTCACACAATAACTGAAGTTTAGAACATCGCACGATTTTTAAAAATATCGAATAAACCATTGGCTCCAATTCAAAAATCCGATTCATAAATCCAACTGAAATGAAATAAATCTAAATACAAGGTCTAAAAGTGAAAAGGAAAAATCCAACTAAAATTCTGAACTGAACAGGCAGCATGCCCTATTGAAATAACTGAATATGAATTCAAGAGTAGGAATGAAATAACTGAAGCGTCTACTCAAGTCCTGCATGCCACTACAAGCACTATAACTATGCATCCCTAATATGAATTATCATACCTAACGTACTTGTGGTTGGACACCTAAAAGTTTTTGAAAAATATTTTTGACATGGGTCAGAGCCCAAAACTTTTGAAAAATATTTTCAAGTAATTAAGATGCAATAATGAAATAGATATGAATATTTTTCATATTTAAGCTGGTGTCACACTCTCGTGAGATACTCCTCACCTCTCAACTATTGTAAACACCTAGCGTTTACATCCTAACATGCCCAGTTATGCTACCTATCACACCCCTCCTCATTCTGGCATCGGCCGCCACCAAAACTAAGTTGGGCGTGAGTCAATAAAATACAATTCTTAGCATGAGACAGATATGAGACATAAATAAATAAATCCTCAAGATAAATAATTGAATCAAACTCAATTGATAACAACAACTGAACGATAAAAGATCCATCACATGCTAAACTCCAAATAATAAACTAATCTCAAAAATATAAAACTGAATATAACCCATACAACTTTGGAACCGAATGGCCCAATCAAAAACCATAAACTGTGTCTCAAGTACTTACGAAGGAATGGAAAACTAAACTAAATCAATACTCTTAAGGTAGAGCAACTCCAACTACACCTCCAATCAAATCCTCAAATAACTCTATCTAGCTTCTCCAATTACTAATTCCTGAAAAGTTAGTCAACATACGAGGTCAGAGCCCCGAGCATGAATACACATTACTCCTTTCAATTAGGATCCTTGAATCCATACAGTAGTATTATATGCAATAAATATCACAATAGAATATTTTAAATTAAAGGGAATAATTAAACACGATAAATATAAATCACTAACTACCCATAGAGACCCTCATTTATAAAGGCACAACAATATGATTTTAAATTTCCAAGTCCCACGAAGTTAATTAAATTAACTTAACTTACCAAAATTTATCAATTCTTTATGTTCTTACTTCAATAATTATTAGGTATGGAGGTCCTCCCGCCGCGGGTTATAATTCACCACAATTCATTATAGCGGTCCTCCCGCCTCGAGTGATTTCTCCACCAAAATACACATCCCCTCGTTAAAACGTCGGCTGGCCCGTTTAAACTTTCGGCCCTCGCTGATTATGTCACCAGTATATTTTAATACCCGTTTTATTATCTTAGGTATTAATTCTCAATTTCACAATTTATAAAATTATCCCACCCTTTTATCGATGTGAGATCCTAAAATACCCCTTAGTCCCGTACCTAAGGGTCCCCAAATTATCAATACGTCCTACCCTATGTATAGGATGAATATATGTTGTAAACCTCATCCTAGTCTCGTGTCTAGACTATCGTAACGACGATAATGTACCGAAAATCAGCCCACCCCCAAAATGACAGACATGCGATAATCTAGCCTCACTAGCCCCATACCTAGAAGGCGTAAATCATCAAAAGGCCTACCCTCTAGTCCCATACCTAGAAGGCATCCTAAAAATAGGGAGAGCAAAATACCCAACAACTCATCGTCACAATGGCAATATAACAATACCAACAATTCACACAAATAAGCAATATAGTCATCATACAAAACTACGCATGATAGTTCAATTCAATTAAATCTTATTTTAACTATCACATCATAAAAATACCCAATTAATCTCATTTAATTATTTAAATTAAATACACCGATATTTGTTCATCAAAATATCAAAAATTTCAATTTCAATATCTCTACATAAATTACATGACTTATACTCCCCCAAATTCATTTGTTTCAAAACTAGGGTTTTTCTACATGCAACCTACACCAACAAGACCCAAAATCACTCATGAATCCTACGTACCCACGGGTTATGAATATTATTCATATTAAAAAGGTTTTGTAAAAATAGCCCCAAGTCTTTAATGTCCACTTTCTCTAATTAGGTTTCTAATTGATTTTAAGGAAAAACATGTGATTACAGTTTAGGCGACACTTAAAATGCATAATACCAAAGGAAAGGAATAGCGTATTCATGTATGTGATTAGTTGGACAAATATCGGAGCAGAAGGTTTAACTCCTCTTGAGAAAACACCAATTAAGCCTTCTAATCTAATGTTGAAATCTAGAATAAGTTTGGCTATGGTTTGTAGATAAAAGGGAGTAACTTTGGAGAGGTCTCCTGGTTGAAAATTTTGAGAAAAATTTATTTGAAAAGTCCATCCACGAATTAGTTGTGATATATAAAGGATTAAGAGTTTGATTAAGAAAAGAGTTCTAATCAAATACAAACACGAAAAATCATTACCGTCAAAATGGCTTAAAATTTTAGTATGTTGTAGTGAACGATGAGACAGGACTGCTGTGAAAAATTCAGCTCGATCGGACGGTCGAATTTTAAAAAATATTATTTTTTTTTTGTAAAGAGTTTTATGTTTTGAGGATTCTTAGAGAGTTTTATGTTTTGAGGACTCTTCTATATAACAAAAATTCAATTAAAACTCCATTTTAATTCCGATTTAAATTCCACTTCAAAAATAATTTTTATATATAAAAACCAACACATTTAATTATTAAAAATAATTAAATCCAAAATTTTATTTTTCTCGAATTTTTCAAAATTAGTTTAAAAATACCTATTTAAAAAAATCGGGGTTGTTACACTACCCCGTCTAACTAGTCTTGTTGCAAATCTTTCTATCAAGCTACTCTAATGTAACACCCCACATTTTTAATAATTTTTATATTTGGATTTAATGTGAATTAATCTGGAATTTATTAAATTAAATTGGAATGATTAATTCGGGATGATAAATATTAATTAGCGAGACAAGCATTAATATTAATTGATGTGAATTATATTGAATATTACTTAGTGAATAAAGTAATCTATGATTATGAATATATTAACAAAAATTATCGCGAGTGAAAAATAGACAGTTACAGTACTTTAGTCGGGACGCGCGTGTTAGTCGTGTCAGGACTAAATTTAAGAAAATAAAAATTAATTTATTTTATATCATCCATATGGTCATTTTTAGTGCTCCAAAGTGTTCGGAAGGGTCTAAATAGTCAAAAAAGTGTACTCGGGGGTTTAGTTTGGTTCCCGGGTCAATTTTGAACCAAATCGGCATCCTGGGAGGATATTGAGTCATTTTAATTTTGGGGAAAAGGGGACATACGAAATTTTCTAAGTTTATATCAATGTTAGGTTAATACTATTAGGTTTAGAACCTAAAAAACTCACAGGGGCCATTAGAGGAAGAAGGAGAGACACCCCTCGAGTCTAGAACCACCATTGTTTGCACCTTTTGCACCACAAATACCATTAGAGCATAGATCGGTGGAAGAGGAACACCACCACACCACAAATTCATAGAGAATTATACTTGCACTTTTAGGCAAGTATTTATCTTGCTAATCTTAAGCATGTATTTAATCCATGTTAAAGTTAGATGAATCAATTCATGATTATGTGAAGAATTGATGTAAATTAAAAGATTTTAAACCATGTTTGGGGTAGGAATCATGATAGGTTAACCCTTTTAATTCATGTAGAATGAAGTTCATGAAATTATGAAGTCATAACGTGAAGAAATCTAGATTTAAATGTAGTTCTTGAACCAAAAGAGAAACTAGGGTTTTTATGGGTTGTTCTTGAATTAATTCGATTTTCGAGTAATCTTTGATGATTTAATGATTCTATCATGTTAGAAATTGTTTATCAACATTGGTATAATGTTTGATATGATTGGTTGGGAGTTTTGTATTGATTAATAGAGTTGGTAATTTAAATAGGTGAAATTTCATAACTGCTAAGGAAGAAGACGATATCAAGTCTACTGGATCGGTTCGCTGCACCCACCGGACCGGTTCGGATGGCTGTAACTTACAGTTCAGTGGATCGGTTCGCTGGACCCATCGAACCGGTTCGAAAATGTGTTTTTGATTAAAAGTTTGGGATTGGTGTTGATAATTTGTTTCCAATTAGAGATAATCGAGTTTTAGAACCTTGGGGTAGGATTAGATGTAGTTTTACCTCACGAGAATTTAAATGGGTTACGTAGAATGCGAGCTAACTATGAAAATTATATAATGTCAAATAATATTAAGGATATTTAAACGAATGCGAAGGTTGTGAGTGAATCTATGACCGGACCAGTGGTAGAGGGATAATTTACCTACTGAAATAATTTGATGATTAGTTAGAATATTTCGAGTAACGAGGGATACTCGGGGATGTACAGTGAGAAATATAATTGAAATTGATTAATATGCAACATATTTGGCGAATATAAATATACTACATATGGGACATGTATGATAGGTTTCCTGTATACCTATACTAATGATATGAATAGGTAAATTGTGTGAAAAACCTATTGTATGATTTATTATGTGTATGACATACCTACGATGCTTGCTATCGGGGGGAGGTTTCGCGTCGTGGATAGTCTTATCCTAATGAGCCCGTTGGGGGGGATTTTAGACTTATACCCAGAACATAGGACCTTGGATGCGTGTTATGTGAGAGTATGATAGTTTCAACGGTTGAATGGTAGCGTAGGTTTGTGCGTGACCCATTTAGCTGGGGACTATGTTTTCCTCCAATATATGTGATTTGTATTCATGGTTTGAGAGAGATACAAAACTAACACTCATTTATATAGTGCGTGATGTAACAAGACATGATAGCAGAGTATTCATGCACCGTTGGTCTCAGCCTAAGGGTGTTGTAGTAGTATATATATAATTAGAGTAATAAATATATATACTTGTGATTTATGTTGTTATGTGTGCTTAGTAGATGGGAAGAATATGACATTTAAAATAATCTTAGTGCGTAAAAGATTACATATATAATGAAGAATTTAGGCTTGGCGATTAATTATAACTTACTTGGTAACGTACTATATGGGCGATACGGGGGAAGCAATGAGTTCGTGGTATAGAGATAGACTTGGCTTGGACTAGTTAGGGGGGGTAGCATAACTAGGAAGGATTAGGAGTATACGTTAGGCGTGCACACTAGATGAGGGGTGAGGACTTCAAGTGAGAGATGTGAACCTAACATGCATATAATATCTACTAATTATGCATCTTAAATACTTGCTGAATTTTTAAATGTATTTACTCGGGCTACACTATAACACTTGGGTATAAACGCGATATACAAACTGAATCTTAATCTAGATGCAAAAAGATAGGAATCGACTATATTAAAATGCCGCAACAGTTCGCTACTGCCACAGCTCCACGAATAAACTGGATGGATATCATCAATGGCGTCCTTGCGGAGGAACACCTAAAATAGTACAATATATGTGAGGCAAGAGAAAATATAAACGGGTCAGAGCCCGAGGTGTGAAAACATTTTTAGCAAGTGCATTCAAATGCATAACAATTATAAATGCATTATAACATGATTAAAGTGGAGTCGCATTCTTCAGAAAATCCAACTCACCTCTCATCTAAAGCACGCACTAAACGTATGCACATGATCTCCAAATAATTTCCCAAAACTATCTAGGCAAAGTAATCTAACTTACTCCCAATTTATACTCATTTAAAATCCATCTAAATTATTTCTCAACTTTTACTATTTCCAATCTCAAATCTTCATCAACTTACTAAGCATATAAACTATACAAAAACATTCTCTTTTACTCGAATTTCTCATATTATAGTTATTGACATAAATATATATATATATATATGAGTTATTAGCATCTAAGTGCTAAGGACTAAACTTCTCCCAATTCTCAATAATGCACTGCGGTTCGTGCGTGGAACGTCTCGCAGGCGAAATCCAAACAAGGAACCCCCCCGATATACTACTCCTTGGCAGTATTGATTATCAAGATTCATTATGCCCTCAATGCATGATGCGTATAACCCAAATTCTTATTTAATGTAATTATTTAATTATTCTCAACTCTCAACAGTGCACGGCGTTTCGTGCGTGGGACGTCTCGCAAGCGAAATCCATACAAGGAACCCCCCCGATAAACTACTCCTTGGCACTGTCGATTGTCGAGCAATACTAATATATAAGTATGAGCACTAAGGACTAATTTCTCCTCACTCCCAACATTGCGCTGCGTTTCGTGCTTGGGACGTCATGCAAGCGAAATCCAAACAAGGAACCCTCCCGATACACTACTCCTTGGCAATGCTGGTCATTGAGGTCCATTAAGCCCTCGATACCCAAAGTAATCTAGATACTCATATAACTATATACTCTTCATTTTCACTTTATATATTCATCACAATTTAAGTCCGATTAAAATCTCTCGGAATGAGATTCAAGCAATCTTCTTATGTCTCTTTACTCTAAAGACAAATATGATATCACATAATCATATACAAATAATATACTATTCACACAAGTATAATAATAACCATCCTAGCGAGTTTGAACTCGAGGATGCAGGTTCTCAATGCTATCATCTACCAGGGAATCACTCACATATCATCCTGGGTACCAACGGTCGGAATCTCACACCGCCTTGGTAAAAACCATATCACAACGTACGAGAAGCGGTCATAGTTTTTCTACGGAAATGAGACGAAACATACCCACCACGTCTCACCCCTAATAAAAACAATGACACAATAATAATGGACGCTATGACCTGGGGACTATATGTGCCCTACTAATCAAGCCAGGGGCCTCACTCACATCACACAACTTCCCATGATAGCAAGGAAGGGGTATGCTTCACTTATATATTTATATATCATACACACAAGATATACATACATCTTCACATCATATAAATGTATTCCATCACAAAAGGAATATATATTACACTATTTACATACTCTTATTACGCTCTTAGGCGTAAATGAAATAATATCATTTATTAGTATATTTTACTCTAGATTTACTATTCGTCAACAGCTCACATAACTTCCCCACTTTGTGTACACTATACGATTTCTCACTTGAAATTCACACCTCACTTCTATTTGTATGAATCATCTCTCAATTCAATTTATGTTGAGGATATTTTCTATATTCGTTTATGCATCGATCAACAATTATCATTCCTCAAATATTAACCTCGTCACTTAGAGGATTTTTCACCAAATTGATATAATCATTTAAATTCTCACTCTCTCGAAATCAATCACTAAAACCCCCAACGTTTTCATTCAATCATTTATTAATTTTGCTCTCATTTCCTTAATGAGAGAGACATTACACAATTTATAATATTTACTAAATAGCCCAAACATCTCCTCACACTTCTAAAGTCATTCGTCCCCTTATATGATCACTTAATCTTCTATGATATAATAATTAGGAAGGTCCATAAATATAAACCCAAAGGAAAGGGGTATAAACTTAAATTCCCAAACTTGAGCCAAAAACAGAGGCCCGGTCGACCTGGCCCCTAATCGCGATCGACCGCACTTTTAAAATTTTCCTTTAAACCAAGACAGTATGCTTTTCCCTTGAGGCGCAGTCGACCGGCCTTACCAGTAACCTCGACCCAACTCCAGTTTTAAGGAACTCTAACTTCCTAAAAACCTCAAAATACTTACTTCCAACCAAAATTCTTCAACCCAATCATATTAATAACATTAATACATATTAAATAAATCAACCCAACTAATTTACAACCTCAAATCCATATCTAAACATCAAATGAAAGATTTAACCCAAAAATCTAGGTTTTAACAATTTATCCCAAAATCCACAATTTTATCCACAAATCATGAAATAAAAGATGCAAAAGAATTATTTAGCAAGTTTAATCACTTGCCTCAAATTTGTAGAGTCTGAATCTCCCTCAAAATCACGGATTCGCCGGAGTTCCCAAGCTTTTCTCCTTTCTCTTCCTCTTTTCTTTTTCTCTTTCTTTTTCTTTCTTCTTTCTCTCTCTCTTTCTAGGGCTTTGTCTTTTCTCTAAATGAGAAAGGCTTCTCCCGTAGGCTTTTAAGCCTTAATTCCCAAAATACACAACTTTAAATGATAATACACACTTTAAATGACTCGGCCACTCCAATTCGAGCCAAACGAACTTAAAATATTTCGGACCCAAATAAGCCACAAGTATAGTCATTTCGACTATCTCGACCCCTCCGGAAACAACCGCACCCTCAGAATTGTCATCCGAATCACTTTCTAACATCTTCAAATTTTGACCTCAAATGCCAATTTAATTAATCTCCAATTAAAATAATATTTATTTCTCCCAAAATAAATAAATTATTGTCCCAAAAATCTCGGGGTATTACAGGCTTCCCCACTTATAAGAATTTCACCCTCGAAATTTTGTTAAGCCTAATACTCCAAAGCTCAACTAGTTTCTACTACACTTAACCTCGCTAACCCTATACCCAATCCTCCTATTTTCCACGACGAATTATTTTAATTTTACAAAATCAATTATAACAACTAGGGTGCCCAGATTCATTCGAGATCTACTCGTATAAGCAAAATTAGGATTCTCTTGACTCAAATAGTACCATAACTCTAAAGAAATATTAAATTATACTAACATACTAATAATATAAAAATTTTAAGAGGTCCAAAGATTTAACTCCTATCAATTCCTGACATTCACTACTTTCATGCGGGGGAGGTCTCGCAAGCGAAATCCAACAAGGAACCCTCCCAATACACTAATATGTAGCGAGGCCGTGGATTGAGAGTTTGTTAGATCGTGACTAGAGTTAAAAAATATTTTTGTATAAATCACTTTTGGTATTGCCCAAAGGCCTATAAAAAGTTTTATTTTGAAAACAGTTTATGTCTTTCGACATTTAAATAAAATACCTTATGCCAAAGACGCAAGGTTTTAATATTTATCATACTCATAATAATATATAGTTCTCTCAATTAACATAATTATGAGCTAAGTCTCTTACTCCTCAATAATCACCAAATTCTGAATCATTTCAGTAATAATCTCTCTCATCATAATAATATATTGCCATTCACTAGGCTCTTCCATAACTGGAATACAATAATTATATAAGTCTAGCACGAATATAAAAATAAGTAGCTTTAACATCACTACTCAACACATTACAACAATTCTTACATTCACCACAGAACTATAGCTCATTTAAAAATAATCTATTCTCTCAAAAGATAATAATATAAGAGCCTCACTTGCTCAAAATTCCCTTCTTGGTTCATTTCATACATAATAGGGCTATAGCACTAACCATTATTTTCAATCTTACACATAATACTTCCAAGACTTCATATAGAATAATCTTATTCACAAAGGAAAATAACTTACTTCATACCTCTCTAGTCCGATTTCATCTCTTCATCAATGGGTTCCCACACAAAGTCCCCTGGCCTAAAATGGCCTCGAATTTGCTGTAAGGGTTTCACATCCAACGCTTCCTCAAAACGTGGTCCTTTACCTCTTTTAGGACAATCTCTCCTCCTATGACCAAATTCTTTACAAAAGCAACATCTACCCACAAATCCTCTCTTCCCATCTTGAGGAACATTACTCTGTTGCGACTCTCTAAAATTTCGCTTATACTCTCTGGCATTACTGGCTTTCTCACTACCAGACCTACTTGATGAACCAAAATCTCTAAAGTTCTAACCCCCTTGCGAACGAAGACGATATTCACGACACTGTAATAGTGCCGCATTCACTACCTCGGCGAAAGTCACTAACGATGGGTTCCCTAACAAATGCTGTCGAATTCTCTAATCTAAACCTCGTATGAACTTAGATATATGCTTATCCTCGGTATTTACCTCATCGGGCACTAAATTCTCCAATCGAGCAAATTCCTCTTTACACTCGTCCATTGTTCAATTACCTTGAAACACATCCATCAGTTTCCTCCTCTCCTCCTTCTGAATCACGGAAGGAAAATACCTTCGGTCAAAGAGTTCCTAAAAATCTGTTATGGGTAACGTATCTCTCTGTTCTGATGTGGTGACAGACTCCCACGATTAGAGAGTTGCTCCCGTTAAATTAAAGGTGGTGAGAAATTACATCTGTACCTCACTACATTCAACCATACGAAGGTGCCTTTGCATACTATTCTTTCATTAACTTGCAATCGTCGTATCAAATCCCCCTGAAAACTCTGGAGGATATCCCTTTCTAAAATCTTCATGAACTCTTTCCCACAAAGACGGTCCTAGATGGGTTTGGGCTACTTGAACTTCAAGTTGATGCGCCATCACAGAAATGGCAGCAGTTACTGCTGTAGACACCCCATTCTGTGACACCCTAACTCTCCTTAGGTCCCTAGTACCTCCCTTCATCACTATAAACCCAGGTCACATCCGAGTACTAACTTGGAAGCCATCGGGCACCCCCGGGCTCAATTTGACCCCAAATTCAAACTCCTCATCTCGACCGAGACTCAATGAATCTTCGAACGGCACTGAATACCCTTTCCAATGGTCCACCCCGTGCACAATTCTGACTTACCATGCGGACGAACGATCCGTTTCCATCCGAAACCGGACCTAGAGGCCACCAGGCGCTCCCGGGCTCTGTTGACCCAAGTCAACCCTTCATCTCGACCAAGGCTGAATGAATCTTCAAAGATCACTGAGTACCCTTTCCAACGGTCCATCCCGTACGCAATTCCAACTTTCCATGCGAACGAACGACCCGTTTGACTCTGGGAAGCCACCGAGCGCTTCCCGATCCCAGTTGACCGAAGTCAACTCTCCAAATCGGGTCAAACTCTTAGGAATGTCGAAGTACATCTCCTAACCTTTCCAACAGTATGCCCCGTGCACGATTCGGACTTACCATGCGGACGAACGATTCGTTTGCGTCCGCACGATTCCCCGTCCAATAGACCGATAAACGCTTCCGAGCCATATTTGACCCAAAGTCAATTCCCAAACTCGGGAGCGGTCCAAAGGACTTTCGAAGGTTTCTGAAATATCTTTCCAATTATATTCCCCGTGCGCGATTCTGACCAACGGTTTTCCCTCGGCGGCCAATTTTCCAAAAAAGCTTGAGGCGCAATGTCAAATGGCAAGTCCCAGACCCTGCCTGTCGGCACCTGTCGATAGGTAGTGCCATGGCAATGCCGATCGGCAGACCCCTGGGCCTATAAAATGAGGCCTTGTCCTCATTTGCAGGAGGAGCCCAGATCTGATAGAAATCTCTCTGAACGAATCCCAGAAACCTCTCTCGAAGGCAACGTGATTTCAACTTCCAAATCCCTCTTTTACCTCCACTTTTCATCATCCTTTTCATCAAACTTGGTGAATTAATCACTCTCCATCATCATCCAAGCTCAAGGGCTTCTCTCCAACATTCAAGATCAAGCTCAAGATCTTCAAGAAGGTCCAATTTTCTCAAACTCTCTCTTAAATTCTCTTGAATTCCTAATAACTTGTTTTCTTACTTAGCATTTTTATTATCTCATCTCACACATCCTAATATACTTTTTATCTAGTATTATTGCACATCTCCTATTTTCATATAAATAAACCCAAAAAAAAGGAAAAAGAGGGTTTGCTCATAAATTCCAAATAAGGGATTCTCATACTTTTTCCACACTTTTCTCACAACTAAAACACTTTTTCTACACACACACGCACACTTACAAATAAGAGATCCCATGTTTGGATTTATGGGATAAACCCCACCCCTTTGCTTTGCATGCGAACTACGTGGACTTTGATGCCTTTATAGGATACGTAGGCATCTCGGGGTAAAACCCGAGACCCGAATCCTTTCTCTCACTTTTTCTCTCGTTTTCTATTTTCTCTAAATCCATTTTTCTTATATTATATATATATACTTATTCTTAGTGACGCATTACTCCATGTGCGTTATCGTTCCCTTATAACGATCAACGTAGGGGTAACCGCGTAAATCTTATTTTTCTAATATTACTTTTTATCTTCCTACGGATGACTCGCTTTATCTTTTCCATGATACAAGTCGAGGATTCCTACCTCCATTATATATATATACACATGCACACATCTCACGGGGGGAAACATAAAGGAAAATAGAAAATATCCATAAGAGACCGAAAGGGTGGAATAGGTGCCTAACACCTTCCCATTTCGTAACTAAGCCTCCGAACCCTTTTCGAATCATTTTGGTTTCGCACGCACCAGTATGTATTTGGAAGCCATCCTTCGGGGTGGCTTCCTCTTTTTCTTTTGTCTGTTTTGAGTAAAATAGACTGGCGACTCTGAATCTCTCTACATTTTTACACCACATCACAAATCGACGCCGGCCGAAGCGCTCTCCCAAAAGGGGACGCACGGGACCCGAAGGATCCTTCCTCCCTTAGCGGAGGGGATCGAGGATGGCAACAATTTCTTGTGCCATAATACTGGCAACTTCATCTGTAGTCATAGTCCTTTGAGGCATTTGGGGTTCCACACTCTCAGCCCCTTTATTCGCACTACTTGGATGGCCTGCATCGGTGGCATCTGAAATAAAACAAGTGTATAAGAATGCCTTTCAAATGTTTTCTCATCACAGAAGAAAATATGGATGTATGAACACAACAGTCCTAATAATAGGGCTCTACTTCAAGAACGCTTACCGAAGATCGCATTAAACCCACACAGATCCTAAAGATACTAGAACCTAATGCTCTGATACCACCTGTGACACCCAGCTTAAAATAATAACGGGTGGCCAGCCCTATACTAAAATAATCAGGAATCTCAAGTGCATCATTCTCAGCATCTACTGACGATTCTAGAAATAAACACGGCTAACTACCCATTACTACAAAAAGAGGGTATCAAAAATTTTAAAACATTTTGTTTTCATTACTAAAACAAAACCATGCAACAACGAACCAACAACATAACTTCTAAACATGATGAGAGATACACACATACCCAAATGATGTATAAGAGACCAATAAAAGAGTACAACAAAATCTCTAAAATGAAATACCCGAATATGTTGTCGGGTCCCAGACAATACAGTACACTGAGAAGGAAAATATAAAAGTGCTGCACTATAACACTTGGGTATAAACCCGATATACAAACTGAATCTTAATCTAGATACACAAAGATAGGAATCGACTATATCAAAATGCCGCAACAGTCCGCTACTGCCACAGCTCCACGAATAAATTGGATGGATATCATCAATGGCGTCCTTGCGGAGGAACACCTAAAATAGTACAATATATATGAGGCAAGAGAAAATATAAACGGGTCAGATCCCGAGGTGTGAAAATATTTTTAGCAAGTGCATTAAAATGCATAATAATTATAAATGCATTATAACATGATTAAAGTGGAGTCGCACTCCCCAGAAAATCCAACTCACCTCTCATCTAAAGCGCGCACTAAACGTATGCAAATGATCTCCAAATAATTTCCCAAAACTATCTAGGAAAAGTAATCTAACTTACTCCAAATTTATACTCATTTAAAATCCATCGAAATTATTTCTCAACTTCTAATATTTCCAATCTCAACTCTTCATCAACTTACTATACATATAGACAATACAAAAACATTCTCTTTTACTCGAATTTCTCATATTCTAGTTATTGACATAAATATATATATATATATATATATATATATATATATATATATATATATATATATGAGTTATTAGCATCTAAGTTCTAAGGACTAAACTTCTCCCAATTCTCAATATTGCATTGTGGTTCGTGAGTGGAACGTCTCGCAAGAGAAATTCAAACAAGGAACCCCCCCGCCCCCGATACACTACTCCTTGGCAGTATTGATTATCAAGATTCATTATGCCCGCAATGCATGATGCGTATAACCCAAATTCTTATTTAATGTCATTAATTAATTATTCTCAACTATCAACAGTGTACGGCGTTTCGTGCTTGAGACGTCTCGCAAGCAAAATCCAAACAAAGAACCCCCCCGATACACTACTCCTTAGCAATGTTGTTCATTGAGGTCCATTAAGCCCTCGATACCCAAAGTAATCTAGATACTCATATAACTATATACTCTTCATTTTCACTTTATACATTCATCACAATTTAAGTCCGATTAAAATCTCCCGGAATGAGATTCAAACAATCTTCTTATGTCTCTTTACTCTAGAGACAAATATGATATCACATAATCATATACAAATGATATACTATTCATACAAGTATAATAATAACCATCCCAGTGAGCTATAACTCGAGGATGCAGGTTCCCAATGCTATCATCTACCAGGGAATCACTCACATATCATCCTGGATACCAACGGTCGGAATCTTACACCGCCTTGGTAAAAACCATATCACAACATACGGGAAGCGGTCATAGTTCCTCCCCGAAAATGAGACGAAATATACCCACCACATCTCACCCCTAATAAAAACAATCACACAATAATAATGGACGCTATGACCTGGGGACTATACGCACCCTGCTCCTCAAGCCAGGGGCCTCACCCACATCGCGCAACTTCCCATGATAGCAAGGAGGGAGTATGCTTCACTTATATATTTATATATATATATATATATATATATATATATAGAGAGAGAGAGAGAGATCATACACACAAGATATACATACATCTTCACATCCTATAAATGTATACCATCGCAAAAGGTATATATATATCACACTATTTACATACTCTTATTACGCTCTTAGGCGTAAATGAAATAATATCATTTATTAGTATATTTTACTCTCGATGTACTATTCGTTAACAACTCACATAACTTTCCCACTTTGTGTACACTATACGATTTCTCACTTGAAATTCACACCTCACTTCTATTTGTACGAATCCTCTCTCAATTCAATTTATGTTGAGGATATTTTCTATATCTGTATGCGCATCGATCAACAATTATCATTCCTCAAATATTAACCTCGTCACTTAGAGGATTTTTCACCAAATTGATACAATCATTTAAATTCTCACTCTCTCGAAATCAATCACTAAAACCCCCAACGTTTTCATTCAATCAAGTATTAATTTTGCTCTCATTTCCTTAATGAGAGAGACATTAAACAATTTATTTCATTTACTAAATACCCCAATCATCTCCTCACACTTCTAAAGTCATTAGTCCCCTTATATGATCACTTAATCTTCTATGATATAATAATTAGGAAGGTCCATAAATATAAACCCAAAGGAAAGGGGTGTAAACTTAAATTCCCAAACTTGAGCCAAAAACAAAGGCCCGATCGACCGGTCCCCTAACCGTGGTCGACCGTGCTTTTATATTTTGCCTATAAACGAAGACAGTATGCTTTTCCCTTGAGGCACAGTCGTCCGGCCCCCTGGTCGCAGTCAGCCGGCCTTACCAGTAACATCAGCCCAACTCCATTTTTAAGGAACTCTAACTTCCTAAAAACCTCGAAATACTTACTTCCAACCAAAATTCTTCAACCCAATCATATTACTAACATTAATACATATCAAATAAATCAACCCAACTAATTTACAACCTCAAATCCATATCTAAACATCAAATGAAAGATTTAACCCAAAAATCTAGGTTTTAACAATTTATCCCAAAATCCACAATTTTATCCACAAATCATGAAATAAAAGATGCACAAGAATTATTTAGCAAGTTTAATCACTTGCCTCGAATTTATAGAGTCTGAGTCTCCCTCGAAATCACGGATTCGTCGGAATTCCCAAGCTTTCCTCCTTTTTCTTCCTCTTTGCTTCTTCTCTTTCTTCTTCTTTCTTCTTTCTCTCTCTCTTTCTAGGGCTTTCTCTTTTCTCTAAATGAGAAAGGTTTCTCCTGTAGGCTTTTAAGCCTTAATTCCCAAAATACACAACTTTAAATGATAATACACATTTTAAATGACTCGGTCACTCCAATTCGAGCCAAAAGAACTTAAAATATTTTGGAACCCAAATAAGCCCCAAGTACAGTCATTTTGACTATCTCGACCCCTTCGAAAACAACCGCACCCTCAAAATTGTCATCCGAATCACTTTCTAACATCTTCAAATTTTGACCTCAAATGTCAATTTAATTAAATATCCAATTAAAATAATATTTATTTCTCCCAAAATAAATAAATTATTGTCCCAAAAATCTCGGGGTACTACTCACTACGACGTAAAATAATTTACCACATTTTATTTACTACACTTAGTAAATTTATGATATACATATTAATCATAATCTCTTTCGATCTGTATGTAATAATCACAATATTTTAATTAAATTAAATTGTTGCACATGTGTAATTTAAAGATACCAGAATTAAATAAATTCTAAATTATTTAAAATACGAGTGTTACATACTTGCCCCTTACATAAATGCGATGTGTTACATACTGAAACCAAGCTCTCCCTGTACTTATTTCTGTAGGTTTTTATTACGATCTCGATCTAATGTTTTTCCAAGGGATGATTCACCATCTTATCGAATTTCTCTCTCCAATGAGTGACAAAAGTGCTAACAACCTCTCCCTTTTATTTCTTCAGTTCTAAATCCTTACGTGTGACACCAAGTTCTTCATTGCATTTGTATTTCTTAACAAAATCACGACGTACATCATCCCAGGTTTTGGATGTCCCCTCATTCTTAAGACCCATGTACCAAGTAAAGGCTCCTACAAATAGAGTGAAGGAGAACATCTTCTCTACTACTCGTAGGTCTATATTTTGAACCTGCATCTAAAGGTGATAGTTGGATAATTGGGTTGATGGGGAGCCTAATATTTTATGTGTATTGAAGACATATATATTAAATTTTTCTGGTAATCGAGATACGGGATAAAGAGCCATTTTTTATGTTTATAAGCTCATCCATTCTGCATCTTATTGATGGCTTCCAAGAGGAGATGCTGTTAAAATTAGACAAGTGTTATCTCCTGGTTCGGAGATGGAAGAACAGTCTCATTGGTCGGTGGAGAGCTAAAGATTTAGCTCGCAGGGGTCCTTAGAATGCGATGTGGGGATACTCGAGGTACTGATGGTAAGGTTTAAAGTAACCTTGTGAGGAAAATAGCACCTGAAAGTGGGGGCTCCAGCATTGGCAGCGAGCTAGTGCTGGAATGTAACATCCCAATATTCCACCACCAATATTGTTCCCACTTTAACCAGTACGCATAGCAGTGTGGAGTTTATTCGGCTCTAAATTCACAACCAGGTGCCAATGGAGTTCGAACCCCTGACATGTGCATCATCAATCATGTGCCTTACCAATGGAATTAAAAGACCTCGATGTTAGAAAAGTAAAAATATTCATATATGAACCATTACTTTCCCTCACACAGGTGATGGATGTAACTCTCTAGCTACGAAATCAACCATGGCACGAGTCTGTTATATGGAACTGGAGCAGGTAGATCCTGAGGATTAGTTGGTATTTTCTCGACAGTCACTACATATGGTATACCAATGTTGGAGATGGGGAGAGGGGTATATTCTCTATTATTCTAATTATTACAGTGGCCTCTTGTATAAATATTTATGTTCTACTCGGTGCCCTAATTTATGATTGCATGGTGTTTTGAGAGGCAAAGATTTTCTCAAGCTGTCTCAAAACTTGAATTATTACAGATGGAGCTTAATCTTCTTCAGTATACATGGATCGTACTACGAAGTAAACCCGATAATAATGGACCGAGAGGGGACGCGCGGGACCCGAAGGATCCTTCCTCCCTCCGCGGTGGGGATCGGGGATGGCCACAGTGGCGACTCCGCTGGGGACTATGTGTGATTTTTTTTGTGTGGGTTTGACTCTATTTACATGGATGCTATATTTGTTTATGTTTCCCCCATATCTATGCATGTTCCCCTTTTCCATGTGTATCCCATGCTTATGCTTATGTTCACACACTTGTATAAAATTCTCCATGTACACTTCACACCACGTGCACCTAGAATCACATATATCCCCATGTTGCATGCATCACCCATCCATACTTGGTGTACCTTTTGGGGTACTCGTACTTGGCTCCCTGTTTGGCATAATCAAGAAAGGCATTCTCATCATAAGATACTAATAAGAGAATCATGTATGATTCACACGATATCACCAAAGAGCATTGCTATTGACCAAATTTTACCCAGTAACTGGAGGGTCACTTCGTGATGGGCGCTGGTCCGGCAGGTCGCAGTTAGCCTAAGCGATATGACTCTCACATCCCATTGGCCAAGTACCTTCGACGTATATTGAACAGTTCCCCCGCATCGTACCGCTTGATCGAAGTCATGATGGGAGATATATCACAGGGAATTCGTTCACGTACACCGAGTATATCGAATTCGCTCTCACATGTACCGTCCCCACGAGCTATATGGTGAGGCAATTCACGTTCACTCAGTTATATCAAATGGCTTGTCCACACGTACCGATTTCCCATAAGAGCAAGATGTATATCGTGGAAGTCACGCCAAAGGAGGGAACCCATGCCGATTCACCCAACCAACTGCATACCCGCATATAGGTGTCAAACCTAGGACATGCACTTTAGATTTCCGGTTTCGACCCAAAACTCTGTTGAAATTCTGGGTCAATCTTTCGCCCAATTTTCTTGCATTTTTAAAATAGGACCCTGTCCGCGAGCCTGTTTACAAGTCCAAACCGTAGCTTTGCATATATTAAAACCCAACTTTCCCGGGCTCGGGTCTCGTTCGGCATTGCATTTAGGATAATTAAATACAAGTGAGAACATAACAATCATAATAATCATGCTGAGTTCCGTCTCCAAAAACATTTCTCCCTTTTTTATCAAAAATCCAAAAATATTTCTCCCTTTTTTTTATCAAAAATCCAAAAAAAATTCTCCCTTTTTATCAAAAATCCAAAAACATTTCTCCCTTTTTATCAAAAATCCAAAAATAGTTCCTTCCCTTTTCTCAAAAATAAATCTCATCCTACGCCTTCTCAGGTTGATCGCACGCCCTTGGTCTGGCTCCCTATTGGCTTAGGTCTTCAGTCAAATCACCTCGGAGTTTCGTCCGTTCCTCTACTACTTCTTACGAGTCCGGAATCCATCCATCTCCCATGAAGAATCCAGATCAAGCACCAGTTATACAACCGGATCTACCGACAGTCCTAGCTCAGCTCGTGGCCAAGATTGACAACCTCCAAGCTGAGGTTCGAGAAATTCAACGAAACCAAGTTCTTATTCCTCAATAACCTGAGGCCTTGTTCCCTCGTGCTATGGGTCCACCCGAGCCCATATGGGTTCCGAAAGAATATCAGCACGCTCCGCGTGCCCCTCCTGCTAATGGGCCGCCGCCTGCCCAGCTTTCAATGCCAAACATTGCCCAACCTATGGCTAACTTGCCTATGGTTGCTGATCCAAAGGAGGAAGAGTTGAATAAAGTCAGATAAGATCTTAATAAGCTCACCAAGAAGTTTGACCAAGTCAGGATCTCTGGAAATTACATGGAATACACCCACATGTCCCCTTATCCTAAAGCGAGGTTACCCGAGAAGTTCAAAATGCCAAATATCGAGAAGTTCGGGGGGAGTGGCCCCCCAATTGTTCATCTTCGCAGTTATCATCGTTCCATGACTCTACTAGGGGCTTCCGAAGAGGTGATGGCCCAATTATTTTAGCAAACTTTGAAAGACAGTGCTCTCCGATGGTTTTTATCTCTTAAGGAATCCAGAATCCGTAGCTGGGAGGATGTAGCTCGAGAATTCATATTGCAGTACAAATACAACAAAGAGCTTGAGGTCACCCGCCGTGATTTAGAACTGCTCAAATAAAACTCTGGAGAATCAGTCAGTAACTTTATAGCCCGATGGAGGGAAAAAGTGGTTACCATGACCAATCGGCCATCTGAAGAAGAACAGGTCAACATAGTGAAGAAGAATTTCTTGCCCCATGTCCGAGCACCCATGGGAGGACAGTATTACCCCCATTTTCGAGCTCTCAGAGAAGCAAGAGTAGAAATCGAAGAGGGTCTCGCCAAAATAGAAGTTGAACCAAAGAAAGTGTCCGGACAATTCACCTCCAGAAAATATGACAAGCCTGCCAATGCTACAACCTCAACCATCAATAACATCTCTCAACCAACCACATCATGGGCACCAGAAAGCCGCCCTGCTCCCGTCCGAAGGGAATACACTGATCTTCATGCTCCCCTCTCCAAAGTTTACCAAGCCCTGTTAAGCCGAAACCTTATAAAGTCCATGGATCCACGTCCATTACCCAATCCACTTCCCATAAATTTCAAGACCGATGCTCATTGTTCCTTTCACCAAACAGCTGGCCATACCACAAACCAATGCTTCCACCTTCAAAACATAATCCAAGATCTCATTGACCGGTGTACCATCGCCCCACCATCCAATCCTAAACCAAACACTAATGCCATCTTCTCGGAAGAAAGCCCGAATTTCAATCCGTCAACCCAGATCACACCCTTATACCCTCTTAAACCCCTTCAACTTTGCCTATATTTCCTCCTACACCCTACTAGCCCCGCTGATCAGGCACTGTCACTCCTTACCAGAGCGTGCATCACTGTCCGGACCTGTTCTGAAAGTGGAAGTATGGAATTGTCAGAGGTGTTGAACTAGCTCCTAGAGTTCGGGCTGAAATTGCCCTCACGGATGATTATCGACTGCCAGAGGTTCAGTACGTTGTTTTTAGAAGCATGGAAATGGGCCCGAGAATCAGATAGGTGGGTGGTACCAACCGACGAAGTCAGCTTAGATGATGTTCATGATGGAAGCATTCAGGAAAACCAACAACATTTGATGTATCACCGAGTTATTTGATGCTTTGAAGCTACAAGGACACCTGGTCCCTTCACCCTTACACATCCCCACAGAATGGGAGGACCTATATGAAGAAGCCGTTGAAGTCGTGGAATGCATTGACTTCACAAGGGAAAACAGAATTGTTACCACCGGATGGGGGGAAGAATTTGAAGTTTCAAATGAAGAACAAGCTTCAGGAGGAAATGGCCCAGTAGCCGATATATGTGGGATGATAACATTTGAAGAACTCCTCAGAGAAATAGATAGGTCAGTGGAATAACCTGATATTGATGAGAAAACTGGATTTAAGTTTTTCCCTTCTTCAGTAAATCACATGACCAGATCTGGGAGACATTACCAAGTTCCAAGCTCGCTACCAACAAATGACAAGGGGAAGGGCGTTGAAGACCTTCCTATGCCAGAATTGACCCTCGAGGAGAGCAAGATCCTCGTTCAACTGAAGAAAACTCAAGCTAACATCACTCTATGGGGGCTTTTCATGTCTTCCCAGCTGCACAGAAATTCTTTAATCAAATTACTCGTTGGACCTATAGTTCCTCCTTCTACCACACCAGAAGAAGCAGTAAAACTAGTCGGATCCTTAACCTCTACCCGAATGCTGTCCTTTTCTGAAGAAGAAATCCCTAAGATTGGGCTAAATCACAATCATGCACTCAACATCTCCGTCGAAGTTATGGGGAAAGTTGTACCGCTCTCTCTCATTGACAACGGATCCGCTTTGAATGTCTGCCCACTGAGAACCTTCAAATGTTTAGGTCTAAAAGAAAGTGACCTCACTCAAACGTTCGCTGCCGTGCGTACCTACGATAATACATGTCGTGAGGTGATGGGATCCATAAAACTTGTAATAGGGGTTGGTCCTATAAACCCTGTGGTCGAATTCCAGGTCATCGATATCCTGGCCTGTTTTAACTTGTTGCTCGGACGACCCTGGCTCCACAGTATAAAGGGTGTCTCTTCCTCATTCCATCAGAAATTGAAGTTCTTCGCCGATGGGCGAGTCATCACCATCTTGGGTGACGACGGTAATGCCGAGGGTGCAAGCACCAGTAGTCCAATTCTTGAGATACAGCATGGGTCAAATGATATGCTCTTATCAGGTTTCCGAGTTGAACCATCCCTACTCCCAGCAGGGGACGGTTTCAAAGAAAGCGTTTATCCAGAATATGACCCTCATGGAAATGTCAACGTGATTCAGATGTTCAGAAACATGCACTTCATGCCCGGACTGGGGCTAGGATAAAGACAGCAGGGGATACTTGAGCCTATCGAACTGAAGAAAGCTTTCCCTCCTTACGGCTTGGGATATCAACCATCAGAACAAGATCTCAGAATGATCCGCCAGACTCGATCAAAGAGAGAGTTAGACTTCGTCCGAACTATCTCGGGAGATTCTTTAAATGGACGATTCATCAAAGAGGGCGAGGATTTCCCCTTTTGCGGTTTTCCAAAACCATGGTACGGCCGCACAGACAAGAAAATGAAGCCTATAATGGAGATCTTTTTCCAAGATTGCTACCCATGGGCCGAAAGTTACCAATACCAGATGCCACCGCTTATCAAAGATACTGAAGAGACTGAGGAAAGTGACTCCGAAGATTCCTTCAACCTGCAGATGTTGGGGCTGGCACTTTGCATGGTTCATTCAGGCACTACATCAAGGGACCCATCCCGTCTGATTAAAGTTGCTGGTACGCCTCTCCTCAACTGGCATGCTGCGCCAGTTCTACCTCTCTAAATCTCCCCTAACCCCACTGTTTACCCTATTTCTTCTTCTGTTGTCTATCCTTGCTCAAATGTAATCAAGACCTCTTTTGATGAGGTTCTCAATGTTGTTTTTCCTATCAATGAAATAAACAAAGATTTTGAGTATCTTGTTGTGCCTTACATTAATTGTTTAGATTCTAATCAAGCTTTTGATGACGATGATTTCTCAAATGAACAATTCTTAACTGATCTAAATAAGGTTAATAATAAACAACATAACCGCGTTCAAGTTAATGAAGAAGAGACCGTTGTTATTAATCTCGGTTCTAGTAGCCAACTGCACGAGATTAGGATAGGGGCCACCCTTGACGAGCATGAGCGCACACAACTAGAAGAATTTCTAAAGGAGTTCGTGGATGTCTCCGCATGGTCCTACAACGACATGCCCGGTATTGGCCCCGAAATAGCTCAGCACGAGATCCCCACTCTCCCATATTACAAGTCGGTTAAACAAAAGTTGATAAAGCTCCGCACCGAATGGTCGCTCAAGGTCAAAGAAGAGGTGATCAAATAGTTGAACGTGGGTTTCATTCGAGTAATCGAATATCCCACGTGGCTAGATAACATTGTACATGTACCAAAATCAGAAGGAAAAGTTTGAATGTGTGTGGATTATCGATATTTAAACAAAGCCTCTCTGAAGGATGATTATCCGCTACCCAACATCGACATGATCGTGGACAACACAACCATCCATGCTCTCAAGCCATTCGTCGACGGGTTTGCCGGATATAACCAGATCAAGATGCACCCCGACCATCAAGAGAAAACTGCATTCATCACCCCATGGGGAACCTTTTGCTACACCGTTATGCCATTCGGTCTCAAGAATGCTGGGGCTACCTACCAAAGGGCCGCCACAACCATCTTGCACGATTTGATTCACAAAGAGGTCGAGGTTTATGTGGATGATATGATTATTAAGTCCAAAACTAGAGAAGGTCATGTTCCCGCTCTTCGGAAGTTGTTCGAATGACTGCGACGGTATCAGATGCGACTTAATCCACAGAAGTTTGTCTTCGGCGTTACGAAGGGAAAACTCTTAGGATTCATGGTCAGTGAGAAGGGGATAGAAGCAGATCCCGCCAAGCTGAAGGGCATACTTGAGATTCCACCACCCCAAACAGAGAAGGAAGTCCGAGGTTTCCTGGGGAAATTACAATATATCAGCCGGTTCATCAGCCAGCTAACCTCCATCTGTGAACCAATCTTCAAGCTCCTCCGAAAGGATTCAACCAAGGTTTGGAACTAGTCCTGCCAAGAATCTTTTGATCGAATCAAATAGTACCTAACCCAACCTCCAGTTCTCATGCCACCACATCCTGGTCTCCCTTTGCTCTTATACCTAACCATAACCAACACTGCAGCCGGGTCTTTGCTAGCCCAGTACCTTGAAGACTCCCACAAAGAAAGAGCCATCTATTATGCCAGTCGCAAATTGGCCGAATATGAGGTCAAATACACTGCTTTAGAAAAAGCATGTGTCGCACTTATCTGGGTCATCCAAAAGTTGCGACACTACATGCTCGCCTTCCCCATTAAACTTGTATCCCGAATGGATCCCATCAAATACCTGCTCGAAAAACCTGCCTTATCCAGTCGAATGGCCCGATGGTTGATGCTCCTAACCGAGTTCGATATCGTGTACGTCACATAGAAAGTCGTTAAAGGAAGATCCATCTCTGATTACCTCGCTGATTACCCCATAGACGAAGCAGATGTCTGGATCTCCGACTTCCCAGATGAAAACTCCCTCTGCACCACTCAAGACTACCTCCGATGGAAAATGTTCTTCGATGGCGCTGCCAACAAAAAGCGATATGGCATTGGGATACTCCTGGTCTCCCCAGATGACTCTCACACTCCCATCGCCATCAAATTGAATTTCCCTTGCACCAATAACATGACAGAATACGAGGCATGCACAGTGGGCCTCAAGGTCGCTCTTAAGAAAAGTATTCAACACCTGGATGTATTTAGGGATTCTACCCTCATCATCGTTCAAGTGCTCAGAAAGTGGAAAGTCAAGGACGAAAAGCTCCAACCCTTTCATGCCCAATTAGAAGAGTTGGCCTCCCAATTCTGAGATATCACCTTCCATTACCTACCCCGAGCAAAGAATAACCTAGCCGATGCTCTCGCCACTTTGGCCTCCATGATCGACATGCCCGAGGGAATAACAATGACCCCCTTCCTAGTTCAAAAGCAAGACAAACCGACCCATTGTTACCATATTAATCTTGTCTCCACAGAAGATCCCGAACTAGCCGATTGTTGGTACTATGATATATGGTTCCTCCTCAAATATGGTAGGTATCCCGAGGGTTCTAATAAGAACGACCGAGCTACCCTCCGAAGGCTGGCTGCTCAGTACATCATTTGCCATAAAGGACTACTAAAGAGGAACTTCAATGGGACTCATCTGCACTGTATCGTAGGGGCTGACATTGAAAAGATAATGCAAAAAATCCACAGCGGGGAATGCGAGCCCCACATGAACGGTCACATGCTTGCCAAGAAGATCATCCGACAGGGTTACTACTGGACCACCATGGCCCAGGATTGCACCGCCTATGTTCGGAGGTGCCCTAAATGCCAATAGTTCTCCAATCTCCAACATCTACCTCCGCGAGAATTATACAACATGACTTCTCCCTGGTCGTTCTCCACCAGGGGTATCGACATCATAGGGAAGGTTACACCAAAGGCGTCAAATGGGCATGAGTTCATCCTGGTTTCCATCGATTACTTCACCAAATGGGTCAAAGCTGAGTCATATGCAATATTAAATTCCAAGAAGGTGGCCAAATTCATCAATAAAAATATCATCTGTCGATATGGGGTCCCTCACGAGCTAGTATCGGATAATGGTTTGCACTTCGAGGCGGAAGTCACAGAAATAGTCAACGAGTACGGGATTCAGAGACACAAATCTTCTCCCTACCGACCTCAGACCAATGGTGCAGTTAAATCCGCCAATAAAAACCTCAAAGCCATCATCAGCAAGATGACCGAAAATTGTAGGGATTGGGCCGACCGGATCCCCCACGCCCTCTGGGGCTATCGAACCTCAATTCGAACCTCTATTGGGGCTACCCCTTACTCCCTGGTCTACGGTATGGAAGCAGTCCTACCTGTGGAGCTGGAAATACCCTCGCTACGCGTCATGCTCAAAAGCAAGGTTAGTGAAGAAGATTGGCGCCAAGGCCGTCTTGATGAGCTATCCATCCTGGATAAAAGAAGATTAAAAGATCTTTACCACATATAAGGGTATCATCGCCGAATAGCGCGATCGTTCAACAAGAAATTCAAGGACCGCGGTGTCCGGGAGGGGTATTTAGCCCTCAAAGAGATAATCGAACCCATCTGGGACCCCAGAGGAAAGTTCAAACCCAATTGGAGCGGACCTTACATTATGAAGAAGATCTTATCTGGCGGTGCCTCCATGATCACCGACCTGGATGGGGAAGAGATGGCTCGTCCAGTCAGTCTGGACCGTCTCAAGAAATTCTACCCCTAGTCCGAAATCTCGGCGCGCTATGACTCTTCTCATCCCCCTTCTATTCTAAAAAAAAAAGAACTCTTCATTTCCCTCTACCCAGAACTACGTGGGCCTCATCCTCTGTAAAAACCATTTTCAAACAGATAAAAACTTTTCAAAAAACCCCAGAGGTACATAAGCAGCTCATACATCTCACATGAGCACGGCCCTTTCTTTTTCACAAAACCGAAATGACCTCTCCCCCCCCCCCCCCCCCGAACTCTTCTCGGTTATGAAACAGATGAAAATGAAAATTCAATGTAAGTTCCCAAAACGCAAATAAAGAAAACAAAAAAATTAGGGGGGGGAGGGTCAAACTTCTTGTTCTTGAATGAAAAAATTCAAATTAATAAAATAATTGGACTCACCCTGAAGAGAGCCTCTGGCCTGGCACTGCACAAATATGATCCAGGCATATATATATTATATTATATATGTGTGGACATATTGTGTATCAAGAACGAAAAAAATGCGGATATGGTCGAATGGTAAAATTTCTCTTTGCCAAGGAGAAGACGCGGGTTCGATTCCCGCTATCCGCCCAAGATGGAGTAATTTATTTACTATGAGAAAATGATAGAACATTCGGTATAGTTGGCCATAATAGTGTAGTGATTCTATTCGCCTCTTCTTTTCCTCCCACCCCAAAATAAAAAGTGGTAATAAATTACTAGTTAACAGAGTCAAACCTAAACATTTTTGATAAAAAGATATTGCGGAGACAGGATTTGAACCCGTGACCTCAAGGTTATGAGCCTTGCGAGCTACCAAACTGCTCTACCCCGCGCTGAATAGAAGAACTGAAAACTAATAGACAAACAAGGATTGAATGCACCCTCTACCATATCTGTACAAATAGAATAGCCCATTTATACAGAATGGTAAAGGGGCCTTCTATGATCTATGATCATAGAAATGAAATGAAGGAATATTGTATGTATATGTAATCCTTACCAACTGGATCTTGTCGCCCCTGGCAACAAACATGCATGAACCATTTCACGAAGTATGTGTCCGGATAGTCCAAAGTCTCGATAGTTCGCTCTCGGCCTTCCGGTCGAAAAACAACGTCGATGAAGGCGTGTAGGTGCACTATTCCGCGGTGGGGATTGTAACTTTCCATAAATTTCCCATTTGTCACTCAACGACGGAACTTTGCTTATTTCTTTTTTTGAGGATCGACGAATCAAATGATATTTCTGTTCCAATTTTTGCCTCTTCTTCTCCCTCTGAATCAAACTTTTCCTTGCCATAATGGTTCAGTTCCTATTAGTATCCATGATACAAGTCGGATCCTAGATGTAGAAATATAAGAAGGTGGACTTCTTCTCCATCGAAAGAAATGCTATTATCGCGCGCCTCGCAGGTCCCCCGACTGATTCTACCATAGAGGCCAACGATAGACAATAACTCCCCCACGAACACAGCTTACAACTTTCATCGTACTGTGCTCTCCAAAGAGCAACTCTTCTAAAAATCTCACTCAAAAGGTGCTGAGTTGGAATCCCATTCTAACTAAGGATTCTTGTGGTTCCGGAGGATCCAGCTACAGGAGAACCAGGAACGGAGAGCTTTCCCCCCTTTTCCGCCGACTCTTTGGTCTTAAGAACGATGGTTTTAAGAATGAGTGATTGCCCTTCTCCGACCCTTACTGCCCAACCTGAGAGCGGACAGCTAATGCGTTCCACTTATTAAGACCAATAAATCATGAAATATGACATAAATACATTTTTGGAGCAAAGATAAATAAATTCACACTAACCCTTAAGGTTCTGTTATCTTGCGCAAATGGAATGGTATCCCAGCCTTCCGTTATCTCTATCCGTGCTTTTTCCTTTCTTTTATTCTCCTCTTTTTTGTCCTTCTCTTTTTTCTCTTCTCTTTTTGTCTGTTCTTCTGTATAATTTACAATTTGTGATTCAGCCCCTTTAAACATCCAATTGCTAAAAATGAGTTTCATTAGCCCGGAGATATCAAAAGAAAAAAAGGGGGATTTTTTTATTCTGTCCAAAAAAAGAGGGGAGTGCCCATTTGCTTCAAACAGTTCCAAAATAATAGTTTTACGTCTTTGAGCGCGCATAGAACTTTTGATTATGCCTCGACGAAAATCCGATTGTTGCGAATAGCGTATCAAAGCCACCTCGTCTGTTTGATTAGGATTATCAGTATCCTTGGTATTAGGATCGATATTCGGCTTATTCTTGTTAGCAGTAAAAATAACTACACGTTTACCTTTTCGTGAGCGAATCTGATGATCTATCGGCACGCCTTCTTGATGTTCTCCTGACTGTTGTTCCAAATCGGTGATTAATTTGTATGACCGTCGAGGGACTTTTTTACTAATTTCGTTTATTCCAATAGATTTTTTTTTTACCATTAGGATCAGTTATAATTGCATTTAATAATAATTTCAAAAAAATTTCTGAATCAATTCTTCCTTGTTCTTTTTCTGAAAATAAAGAAAGGTTTTTCAAATTTAAACTCGATCTTGATTCTGGAGCAAATTTACTGATTAAAGTTAAGAAATGATAAATTTCTGTTGAAAATGTTTTTTTTTTAACTGTTTCCATTTTCTGTTCAAATTCTCGGTATTTTTGTCATTCAATTAAATTTGATCAATCCTTTTTTCAAGTATTGCTCCCGTTGGACTTCTTATGTCAGGATATGGATCAAATAATAAATATTCCTTTTTAGGTGGTCTACGAGCTGCTGCTCAATCAATTAGTTATGAAATCCCATTAACTCTATGTGTGTTATCAATATCTCTACGTGTGATTCATTGAGACATAAAATTTCCCCTATTTCTTTTCTTTCTAGGAAGGACGTTTCATGAGTTGAATAGATATTTTCATTTTTTATTCAGCATTCGGGTTGATGAGCTAAACTAGATAGTTATATGAGTGAAAGAAACGGCTTCTAAATTTGCAGTAAAAAGATTGAGTCTCATCTCCTATGTACAAGAGTTAAGTGAAAGTAAACATAAGCATTAGAAACTGTTTACCCCAAGATTGGTTGATTAGTGATCATGGCTTGAAGCGGGTTCAAAAGATCAACTGTATGGGGTTTTTACTATCTATTCTATTACCATACATGTATTACCCTAACGGGGGATTAGCAAAAATGAGTGGATAGTTAGGAACACCAAGGTACACAAAGGATTCGTAATAGAGATTATGTAAGTTATTCAACAGGATTTTTCTGTGAATAAAAGGAATTCTAATTGGGGCTTTAGGTTGGTAGAAATGATGAAGGCGTACTCCCCAACGATTCCGATCCAGAGTATGCTACTATCCACCGATTAAGTAAATAACTATCAAGAACGAAGTAATCCTTTACTTTGTTTAAAGTCCCTTTTTATGAGAAAGGAGAATAGGAACGTTTGACTGCGTACCATTAAAGGCTTTAGCCGCACACTTGAAAGATAGCCCAGAAGGTCGAGGGAATGATTGGATAATTGGTTTATATAGACCCTTCCTGGTTGAAACCACAGGTAAAAATGACATTGCCAGAAATGGAGAAAGTAATATTTCCATTTATTCATCAAAAGAAACGTCCCTTTTGAAGCGAGAATGGATTTTCCTTGATACCTAACATAATGCATGAAAGGATCCTTGAACAACCATAGATTGGCCTGAAAAGCCTTAGCAAAGACTTCTATAAGATGTTCGATTTTTCCATAGAAATATATTCGTTCAAGAAAGGCTCCAGAGGGAATAACCCGTCCTCTTCTCTTTGAAAGAAGGGGCGCTTCCGGTTCTGTCGGTGCTTGAAACAATTTTGTCTTCTCCATATTACTATATCTCTAGAGTCAATAATTTTATATGAGGAACTACTGAACTCAATCACTTGCTGCCGTTACTCTTCAGTTTTCTGTTGAGGTCTATCCTGTAGAGGTACTCAAATTGGATCACTGATCGATTTCTAGGTTTCATCGTAAACCTAATTGGTTACTTCCAATTACATAAATCAATAGTTCAAACCGCACTCAAAGGTAGGGCATTTCCCATTTTTATAGGAACTTCTGTACCTACAGCCCCAGGTGGCGAAGAGCCGACATCGAGGTGCCAAACCTTCCCGTCGATGTGAGCTCTTGGGGAAGATCAGCCTGTTATCCCTAGAGTAACTTTTATCCGTTGAGCGACGGCCCTTCCACTCGGCACCGTCGGATCACTAAGGCCGACTTTCGTCCCTACGCCATAACATCTATGTCAGCTTTTTGTCTGAATACATTCAAAACGATTCGCTTTCTAGATGATCCTTCTAGAAGAAGGTGATTATAACAATCTTTCTAGGTGAATTCTTATAGATCCATGCCCCGAAGGAACCGGACATGATAATTTTTCATCATCCGGCTCGAGCAATAATCAAAAGAACCAAATGAATCCATATAAAATCCATACTAGATCCACACATATACTCCTCCTCTATCCCATAGGTACAGTGTTTGAATCAATAGAGAACCTTTTCTTCTGTATGAATCGATATTATTCCAATTCCTTCCCGATACCTCCCAAGGAAAATCTCGAATTGGATCCCAAATTGACGGG